>CATNUY010000146.1:957500-960000 GCA_951217065.1 Baccha elongata
TTGTTGTTGTTGTTGTTGTTGTTGTTGTTGTTGTTGTTGTTGTTGTTGTTGTTGTTGTTGTTGTTGTTGTTGTTGTTGTTGTTGTTGTTGTTGTTGTTGTTGTTGTTGTTGTTGTTGTTGTTGTTGTTGTTGTTGTTGTTGTTGTTGTTGTTGTTGTTGTTGTTGTTGTTGTTGTTGTTGTTGTTGTTGTTGTTGTTGTTGTTGTTGTTGTTGTTGTTGTTGTTGTTGTTGTTGTTGTTGTTGTTGTTGTTGTTGTTGTTGTTGTTGTTGTTGTTGTTGTTGTTGTTGTTGTTGTTGTTGTTGTTGTTGTTGTTGTTGTTGTTGTTGTTGTTGTTGTTGTTGTTGTTGTTGTTGTTGTTGTTGTTGTTGTTGTTGTTGTTGTTGTTGTTGTTGTTGTTGTTGTTGTTGTTGTTGTTGTTGTTGTTGTTGTTGTTGTTGTTGTTGTTGTTGTTGTTGTTGTTGTTGTTGTTGTTGTTGTTGTTGTTGTTGTTGTTGTTGTTGTTGTTGTTGTTGTTGTTGTTGTTGTTGTTGTTGTTGTTGTTGTTGTTGTTGTTGTTGTTGTTGTTGTTGTTGTTGTTGTTGTTGTTGTTGTTGTTGTTGTTGTTGTTGTTGTTGTTGTTGTTGTTGTTGTTGTTGTTGTTGTTGTTGTTGTTGTTGTTGTTGTTGTTGTTGTTGTTGTTGTTGTTGTTGTTGTTGTTGTTGTTGTTGTTGTTGTTGTTGTTGTTGTTGTTGTTGTTGTTGTTGTTGTTGTTGTTGTTGTTGTTGTTGTTGTTGTTGTTGTTGTTGTTGTTGTTGTTGTTGTTGTTGTTGTTGTTGTTGTTGTTGTTGTTGTTGTTGTTGTTGTTGTTGTTGTTGTTGTTGTTGTTGTTGTTGTTGTTGTTGTTGTTGTTGTTGTTGTTGTTGTTGTTGTTGTTGTTGTTGTTGTTGTTGTTGTTGTTGTTGTTGTTGTTGTTGTTGTTGTTGTTGTTGTTGTTGTTGTTGTTGTTGTTGTTGTTGTTGTTGTTGTTGTTGTTGTTGTTGTTGTTGTTGTTGTTGTTGTTGTTGTTGTTGTTGTTGTTGTTGTTGTTGTTGTTGTTGTTGTTGTTGTTGTTGTTGTTGTTGTTGTTGTTGTTGTTGTTGTTGTTGTTGTTGTTGTTGTTGTTGTTGTTGTTGTTGTTGTTGTTGTTGTTGTTGTTGTTGTTGTTGTTGTTGTTGTTGTTGTTGTTGTTGTTGTTGTTGTTGTTGTTGTTGTTGTTGTTGTTGTTGTTGTTGTTGTTGTTGTTGTTGTTGTTGTTGTTGTTGTTGTTGTTGTTGTTGTTGTTGTTGTTGTTGTTGTTGTTGTTGTTGTTGTTGTTGTTGTTGTTGTTGTTGTTGTTGTTGTTGTTGTTGTTGTTGTTGTTGTTGTTGTTGTTGTTGTTGTTGTTGTTGTTGTTGTTGTTGTTGTTGTTGTTGTTGTTGTTGTTGTTGTTGTTGTTGTTGTTGTTGTTGTTGTTGTTGTTGTTGTTGTTGTTGTTGTTGTTGTTGTTGTTGTTGTTGTTGTTGTTGTTGTTGTTGTTGTTGTTGTTGTTGTTGTTGTTGTTGTTGTTGTTGTTGTTGTTGTTGTTGTTGTTGTTGTTGTTGTTGTTGTTGTTGTTGTTGTTGTTGTTGTTGTTGTTGTTGTTGTTGTTGTTGTTGTTGTTGTTGTTGTTGTTGTTGTTGTTGTTGTTGTTGTTGTTGTTGTTGTTGTTGTTGTTGTTGTTGTTGTTGTTGTTGTTGTTGTTGTTGTTGTTGTTGTTGTTGTTGTTGTTGTTGTTGTTGTTGTTGTTGTTGTTGTTGTTGTTGTTGTTGTTGTTGTTGTTGTTGTTGTTGTTGTTGTTGTTGTTGTTGTTGTTGTTGTTGTTGTTGTTGTTGTTGTTGTTGTTGTTGTTGTTGTTGTTGTTGTTGTTGTTGTTGTTGTTGTTGTTGTTGTTGTTGTTGTTGTTGTTGTTGTTGTTGTTGTTGTTGTTGTTGTTGTTGTTGTTGTTGTTGTTGTTGTTGTTGTTGTTGTTGTTGTTGTTGTTGTTGTTGTTGTTGTTGTTGTTGTTGTTGTTGTTGTTGTTGTTGTTGTTGTTGTTGTTGTTGTTGTTGTTGTTGTTGTTGTTGTTGTTGTTGTTGTTGTTGTTGTTGTTGTTGTTGTTGTTGTTGTTGTTGTTGTTGTTGTTGTTGTTGTTGTTGTTGTTGTTGTTGTTGTTGTTGTTGTTGTTGTTGTTGTTGTTGTTGTTGTTGTTGTTGTTGTTGTTGTTGTTGTTGTTGTTGTTGTTGTTGTTGTTGTTGTTGTTGTTGTTGTTGTTGTTGTTGTTGTTGTTGTTGTTGTTGTTGTTGTTGTTGTTGTTGTTGTTGTTGTTGTTGTTGTTGTTGTTGTTGTTGTTGTTGTTGTTGTTGTTGTTGTTGTTGTTGTTGTTGTTGTTGTTGTTGTTGTTGTTGTTGTTGTTGTTGTTGTTGTTGTTGTTGTTGTTGTTGTTGTTGTTGTTGTTGTTGTTGTTGTTGTTGTTGTTGTTGTTGT
>CATNUY010000146.1:965000-972500 GCA_951217065.1 Baccha elongata
GCGTTGAAGAACACCTCTTCAGAACAATAGCGGGGATACCATCCGGGCCAGCGGATTTGTGTATGTTGAGATCCTTTAGGACCCTCGCCACAGCACGAGTGCGAAAGAAGATTTGTCCCATGGAATCATTAACGCGCTCAAGAACTGGCGGAGTCATGACACTCTCTGGCAGCGAAGAGTTGGCGGCGAACTGCCTAGCAAAAAGGTTAGCTTTCGCAAGAGAGCTAACCACTGGAGTATCATCATCGATGAGCGTTGGGACCGAGGAAGAGGAAGAATTCTTCATGTTTTTCACAAATGACCAAAAATTTTTACTGCCTTTGGGACATTGCAGTATTTTTTGCCTTAGTTTTTGGTCATGTAAAAATTTGGTCCGTCGAATATGGACATTGCAGGCCTTCCTGGCTTGTTTAAACTTATTCCGATTTTCCTCAGTAGGGTTGGCTTTGTAACAACGGAAACTTACCTCTTTAACCCTGATAACCTCTTTACAGCTCATATCAAACCATGCGTTCTCTTTAGGTCTGATGCTTTTAACCCTATTCGGGATAAAAGTTCTCATTCCCAAAAGAATTAAACTTGTGAGCATATCCGCACTGGAATCTACGTCACTATCGAGGAAGCATAGTGACCAGTTAAAGATCCTGAAAAAATTATTGAGGCCGTCCCAGTCGGCTTTCTCGTACTGCCAAACGGTTCTCTTAGGAGCTCTTTCTTTAACTGGGATTTTTTGGCACGAGAAATTTGCGGATATGACACAATGGTCAGATCGGCCTAGAGGCGATAATACACTTATTGCATATTTATCAGGGTCAGAGGTAAGGAACAAGTCAAGAGTGTTTTCTGCTTGGCCGTCAATGTCCGGTATTCGAGTGGGCTCATTGACCAACTGAGCAAGGTGGTTAAACTCAGCAAAAATCTCAGCACACACTCCTTCGGGTGTTGTCTTGCTCGAATGGAGAAGCCAGGAAGAATTGTGTACATTGAAATCGCCCGTAATAACGATTTCAGTGCGAGGATACAAGGAAACAATTCTTTGAATGGAGTCGGACAGTGAGTCAAATTCGTTAGCAGTTGAAACCCTGTCCAAATTTGGGCTTCTATAAATGAAACAGTAATGGATGATGTGCTTATTAACGGAAAATTTGAACCACATAAAATTAAAGAGGGGATTTAAAAAAGAGCTGTACTGTGGTTGAAATTGGTAAGCAACATCACTTCTGATATAAACGGCGAGGCCATGGTGGGGAAGGAATAGAGGCACTAGGTTATACCCTTGAATATAAAATTCAGTAGGATCGGTAGCCTCACCTACTTGGGTTTCACTTAGTGCCAGAACAGCTGGCCTGTTTAAAACAGTGTGGAGGTACGTCGACAGAAAATTTATTCTTAACCCACGAATATTACTATAATCGACCCTGAAATTCTCAGTCATTGCAATATTTAAGATTTCAAAACTAAAACAGACGAGCTCTAAGAAGATGATTGAATTAAATCACAGACTTCGTTTCGACTCAACGCCCCTGTTAGTGTTATGCCTTAACAGTGACGTGAACCGATCCGACCCTGGAATTCAAAACAATAATCCTCTATTCGTCTGTTGTTGGTGACAAATCATGTACATACATTGTGTGAGCTAAAAAAAAAGCACATTGCAATGTAATGCACATGATAAGCCATACAACTGTTTGTGCAAGGAGGGAAAGAGGATGGGTACTCACTGTGCTATGCTAGGCATTTTTTTTGTTGATTTTTTTTGGAGAAGCTGTGCTTTATTGCTTATAATATTGTTATTGTGGGATCCTATTGGCTTTTTTGCAAATGGTTTGCACTATTGTTTTTTTTTTTCAAGGTTTAGCGTTTGATTATTTGACTATTGTTTTTGTATTTATAATGTGTATATTATTTATCACGAGTCACGACGAAAACGTTGTTGTTGTTGTTGTTGTTGTTGTTGTTGTTGTTGTTGTTGTTGTTGTTGTTGTTGTTGTTGTTGTTGTTGTTGTTGTTGTTGTTGTTGTTGTTGTTGTTGTTGTTGTTGTTGTTGTTGTTGTTGTTGTTGTTGTTGTTGTTGTTGTTGTTGTTGTTGTTGTTGTTGTTGTTGTTGTTGTTGTTGTTGTTGTTGTTGTTGTTGTTGTTGTTGTTGTTGTTGTTGTTGTTGTTGTTGTTGTTGTTGTTGTTGTTGTTGTTGTTGTTGTTGTTGTTGTTGTTGTTGTTGTTGTTGTTGTTGTTGTTGTTGTTGTTGTTGTTGTTGTTGTTGTTGTTGTTGTTGTTGTTGTTGTTGTTGTTGTTGTTGTTGTTGTTGTTGTTGTTGTTGTTGTTGTTGTTGTTGTTGTTGTTGTTGTTGTTGTTGTTGTTGTTGTTGTTGTTGTTGTTGTTGTTGTTGTTGTTGTTGTTGTTGTTGTTGTTGTTGTTGTTGTTGTTGTTGTTGTTGTTGTTGTTGTTGTTGTTGTTGTTGTTGTTGTTGTTGTTGTTGTTGTTGTTGTTGTTGTTGTTGTTGTTGTTGTTGTTGTTGTTGTTGTTGTTGTTGTTGTTGTTGTTGTTGTTGTTGTTGTTGTTGTTGTTGTTGTTGTTGTTGTTGTTGTTGTTGTTGTTGTTGTTGTTGTTGTTGTTGTTGTTGTTGTTGTTGTTGTTGTTGTTGTTGTTGTTGTTGTTGTTGTTGTTGTTGTTGTTGTTGTTGTTGTTGTTGTTGTTGTTGTTGTTGTTGTTGTTGTTGTTGTTGTTGTTGTTGTTGTTGTTGTTGTTGTTGTTGTTGTTGTTGTTGTTGTTGTTGTTGTTGTTGTTGTTGTTGTTGTTGTTGTTGTTGTTGTTGTTGTTGTTGTTGTTGTTGTTGTTGTTGTTGTTGTTGTTGTTGTTGTTGTTGTTGTTGTTGTTGTTGTTGTTGTTGTTGTTGTTGTTGTTGTTGTTGTTGTTGTTGTTGTTGTTGTTGTTGTTGTTGTTGTTGTTGTTGTTGTTGTTGTTGTTGTTGTTGTTGTTGTTGTTGTTGTTGTTGTTGTTGTTGTTGTTGTTGTTGTTGTTGTTGTTGTTGTTGTTGTTGTTGTTGTTGTTGTTGTTGTTGTTGTTGTTGTTGTTGTTGTTGTTGTTGTTGTTGTTGTTGTTGTTGTTGTTGTTGTTGTTGTTGTTGTTGTTGTTGTTGTTGTTGTTGTTGTTGTTGTTGTTGTTGTTGTTGTTGTTGTTGTTGTTGTTGTTGTTGTTGTTGTTGTTGTTGTTGTTGTTGTTGTTGTTGTTGTTGTTGTTGTTGTTGTTGTTGTTGTTGTTGTTGTTGTTGTTGTTGTTGTTGTTGTTGTTGTTGTTGTTGTTGTTGTTGTTGTTGTTGTTGTTGTTGTTGTTGTTGTTGTTGTTGTTGTTGTTGTTGTTGTTGTTGTTGTTGTTGTTGTTGTTGTTGTTGTTGTTGTTGTTGTTGTTGTTGTTGTTGTTGTTGTTGTTGTTGTTGTTGTTGTTGTTGTTGTTGTTGTTGTTGTTGTTGTTGTTGTTGTTGTTGTTGTTGTTGTTGTTGTTGTTGTTGTTGTTGTTGTTGTTGTTGTTGTTGTTGTTGTTGTTGTTGTTGTTGTTGTTGTTGTTGTTGTTGTTGTTGTTGTTGTTGTTGTTGTTGTTGTTGTTGTTGTTGTTGTTGTTGTTGTTGTTGTTGTTGTTGTTGTTGTTGTTGTTGTTGTTGTTGTTGTTGTTGTTGTTGTTGTTGTTGTTGTTGTTGTTGTTGTTGTTGTTGTTGTTGTTGTTGTTGTTGTTGTTGTTGTTGTTGTTGTTGTTGTTGTTGTTGTTGTTGTTGTTGTTGTTGTTGTTGTTGTTGTTGTTGTTGTTGTTGTTGTTGTTGTTGTTGTTGTTGTTGTTGTTGTTGTTGTTGTTGTTGTTGTTGTTGTTGTTGTTGTTGTTGTTGTTGTTGTTGTTGTTGTTGTTGTTGTTGTTGTTGTTGTTGTTGTTGTTGTTGTTGTTGTTGTTGTTGTTGTTGTTGTTGTTGTTGTTGTTGTTGTTGTTGTTGTTGTTGTTGTTGTTGTTGTTGTTGTTGTTGTTGTTGTTGTTGTTGTTGTTGTTGTTGTTGTTGTTGTTGTTGTTGTTGTTGTTGTTGTTGTTGTTGTTGTTGTTGTTGTTGTTGTTGTTGTTGTTGTTGTTGTTGTTGTTGTTGTTGTTGTTGTTGTTGTTGTTGTTGTTGTTGTTGTTGTTGTTGTTGTTGTTGTTGTTGTTGTTGTTGTTGTTGTTGTTGTTGTTGTTGTTGTTGTTGTTGTTGTTGTTGTTGTTGTTGTTGTTGTTGTTGTTGTTGTTGTTGTTGTTGTTGTTGTTGTTGTTGTTGTTGTTGTTGTTGTTGTTGTTGTTGTTGTTGTTGTTGTTGTTGTTGTTGTTGTTGTTGTTGTTGTTGTTGTTGTTGTTGTTGTTGTTGTTGTTGTTGTTGTTGTTGTTGTTGTTGTTGTTGTTGTTGTTGTTGTTGTTGTTGTTGTTGTTGTTGTTGTTGTTGTTGTTGTTGTTGTTGTTGTTGTTGTTGTTGTTGTTGTTGTTGTTGTTGTTGTTGTTGTTGTTGTTGTTGTTGTTGTTGTTGTTGTTGTTGTTGTTGTTGTTGTTGTTGTTGTTGTTGTTGTTGTTGTTGTTGTTGTTGTTGTTGTTGTTGTTGTTGTTGTTGTTGTTGTTGTTGTTGTTGTTGTTGTTGTTGTTGTTGTTGTTGTTGTTGTTGTTGTTGTTGTTGTTGTTGTTGTTGTTGTTGTTGTTGTTGTTGTTGTTGTTGTTGTTGTTGTTGTTGTTGTTGTTGTTGTTGTTGTTGTTGTTGTTGTTGTTGTTGTTGTTGTTGTTGTTGTTGTTGTTGTTGTTGTTGTTGTTGTTGTTGTTGTTGTTGTTGTTGTTGTTGTTGTTGTTGTTGTTGTTGTTGTTGTTGTTGTTGTTGTTGTTGTTGTTGTTGTTGTTGTTGTTGTTGTTGTTGTTGTTGTTGTTGTTGTTGTTGTTGTTGTTGTTGTTGTTGTTGTTGTTGTTGTTGTTGTTGTTGTTGTTGTTGTTGTTGTTGTTGTTGTTGTTGTTGTTGTTGTTGTTGTTGTTGTTGTTGTTGTTGTTGTTGTTGTTGTTGTTGTTGTTGTTGTTGTTGTTGTTGTTGTTGTTGTTGTTGTTGTTGTTGTTGTTGTTGTTGTTGTTGTTGTTGTTGTTGTTGTTGTTGTTGTTGTTGTTGTTGTTGTTGTTGTTGTTGTTGTTGTTGTTGTTGTTGTTGTTGTTGTTGTTGTTGTTGTTGTTGTTGTTGTTGTTGTTGTTGTTGTTGTTGTTGTTGTTGTTGTTGTTGTTGTTGTTGTTGTTGTTGTTGTTGTTGTTGTTGTTGTTGTTGTTGTTGTTGTTGTTGTTGTTGTTGTTGTTGTTGTTGTTGTTGTTGTTGTTGTTGTTGTTGTTGTTGTTGTTGTTGTTGTTGTTGTTGTTGTTGTTGTTGTTGTTGTTGTTGTTGTTGTTGTTGTTGTTGTTGTTGTTGTTGTTGTTGTTGTTGTTGTTGTTGTTGTTGTTGTTGTTGTTGTTGTTGTTGTTGTTGTTGTTGTTGTTGTTGTTGTTGTTGTTGTTGTTGTTGTTGTTGTTGTTGTTGTTGTTGTTGTTGTTGTTGTTGTTGTTGTTGTTGTTGTTGTTGTTGTTGTTGTTGTTGTTGTTGTTGTTGTTGTTGTTGTTGTTGTTGTTGTTGTTGTTGTTGTTGTTGTTGTTGTTGTTGTTGTTGTTGTTGTTGTTGTTGTTGTTGTTGTTGTTGTTGTTGTTGTTGTTGTTGTTGTTGTTGTTGTTGTTGTTGTTGTTGTTGTTGTTGTTGTTGTTGTTGTTGTTGTTGTTGTTGTTGTTGTTGTTGTTGTTGTTGTTGTTGTTGTTGTTGTTGTTGTTGTTGTTGTTGTTGTTGTTGTTGTTGTTGTTGTTGTTGTTGTTGTTGTTGTTGTTGTTGTTGTTGTTGTTGTTGTTGTTGTTGTTGTTGTTGTTGTTGTTGTTGTTGTTGTTGTTGTTGTTGTTGTTGTTGTTGTTGTTGTTGTTGTTGTTGTTGTTGTTGTTGTTGTTGTTGTTGTTGTTGTTGTTGTTGTTGTTGTTGTTGTTGTTGTTGTTGTTGTTGTTGTTGTTGTTGTTGTTGTTGTTGTTGTTGTTGTTGTTGTTGTTGTTGTTGTTGTTGTTGTTGTTGTTGTTGTTGTTGTTGTTGTTGTTGTTGTTGTTGTTGTTGTTGTTGTTGTTGTTGTTGTTGTTGTTGTTGTTGTTGTTGTTGTTGTTGTTGTTGTTGTTGTTGTTGTTGTTGTTGTTGTTGTTGTTGTTGTTGTTGTTGTTGTTGTTGTTGTTGTTGTTGTTGTTGTTGTTGTTGTTGTTGTTGTTGTTGTTGTTGTTGTTGTTGTTGTTGTTGTTGTTGTTGTTGTTGTTGTTGTTGTTGTTGTTGTTGTTGTTGTTGTTGTTGTTGTTGTTGTTGTTGTTGTTGTTGTTGTTGTTGTTGTTGTTGTTGTTGTTGTTGTTGTTGTTGTTGTTGTTGTTGTTGTTGTTGTTGTTGTTGTTGTTGTTGTTGTTGTTGTTGTTGTTGTTGTTGTTGTTGTTGTTGTTGTTGTTGTTGTTGTTGTTGTTGTTGTTGTTGTTGTTGTTGTTGTTGTTGTTGTTGTTGTTGTTGTTGTTGTTGTTGTTGTTGTTGTTGTTGTTGTTGTTGTTGTTGTTGTTGTTGTTGTTGTTGTTGTTGTTGTTGTTGTTGTTGTTGTTGTTGTTGTTGTTGTTGTTGTTGTTGTTGTTGTTGTTGTTGTTGTTGTTGTTGTTGTTGTTGTTGTTGTTGTTGTTGTTGTTGTTGTTGTTGTTGTTGTTGTTGTTGTTGTTGTTGTTGTTGTTGTTGTTGTTGTTGTTGTTGTTGTTGTTGTTGTTGTTGTTGTTGTTGTTGTTGTTGTTGTTGTTGTTGTTGTTGTTGTTGTTGTTGTTGTTGTTGTTGTTGTTGTTGTTGTTGTTGTTGTTGTTGTTGTTGTTGTTGTTGTTGTTGTTGTTGTTGTTGTTGTTGTTGTTGTTGTTGTTGTTGTTGTTGTTGTTGTTGTTGTTGTTGTTGTTGTTGTTGTTGTTGTTGTTGTTGTTGTTGTTGTTGTTGTTGTTGTTGTTGTTGTTGTTGTTGTTGTTGTTGTTGTTGTTGTTGTTGTTGTTGTTGTTGTTGTTGTTGTTGTTGTTGTTGTTGTTGTTGTTGTTGTTGTTGTTGTTGTTGTTGTTGTTGTTGTTGTTGTTGTTGTTGTTGTTGTTGTTGTTGTTGTTGTTGTTGTTGTTGTTGTTGTTGTTGTTGTTGTTGTTGTTGTTGTTGTTGTTGTTGTTGTTGTTGTTGTTGTTGTTGTTGTTGTTGTTGTTGTTGTTGTTGTTGTTGTTGTTGTTGTTGTTGTTGTTGTTGTTGTTGTTGTTGTTGTTGTTGTTGTTGTTGTTGTTGTTGTTGTTGTTGTTGTTGTTGTTGTTGTTGTTGTTGTTGTTGTTGTTGTTGTTGTTGTTGTTGTTGTTGTTGTTGTTGTTGTTGTTGTTGTTGTTGTTGTTGTTGTTGTTGTTGTTGTTGTTGTTGTTGTTGTTGTTGTTGTTGTT
>CATNUY010000146.1:977500-980000 GCA_951217065.1 Baccha elongata
TGTTGTTGTTGTTGTTGTTGTTGTTGTTGTTGTTGTTGTTGTTGTTGTTGTTGTTGTTGTTGTTGTTGTTGTTGTTGTTGTTGTTGTTGTTGTTGTTGTTGTTGTTGTTGTTGTTGTTGTTGTTGTTGTTGTTGTTGTTGTTGTTGTTGTTGTTGTTGTTGTTGTTGTTGTTGTTGTTGTTGTTGTTGTTGTTGTTGTTGTTGTTGTTGTTGTTGTTGTTGTTGTTGTTGTTGTTGTTGTTGTTGTTGTTGTTGTTGTTGTTGTTGTTGTTGTTGTTGTTGTTGTTGTTGTTGTTGTTGTTGTTGTTGTTGTTGTTGTTGTTGTTGTTGTTGTTGTTGTTGTTGTTGTTGTTGTTGTTGTTGTTGTTGTTGTTGTTGTTGTTGTTGTTGTTGTTGTTGTTGTTGTTGTTGTTGTTGTTGTTGTTGTTGTTGTTGTTGTTGTTGTTGTTGTTGTTGTTGTTGTTGTTGTTGTTGTTGTTGTTGTTGTTGTTGTTGTTGTTGTTGTTGTTGTTGTTGTTGTTGTTGTTGTTGTAATGACACGCGCTCAAGGGGTTTGTTATAGCCCTTTTAATGATAAGTCACAGCGCGAGCGATAGGAATATAGGGAGGAAGGGAAAGGAGGTGTCGATGAACATTGATCTTGAATGTCTGCAGATCAAAATGGCAAGGAAAAATTGTGCCAGGCAATTCATTCCACATTCGTGTTGTACGGCTAAAGAAAGAATCTCTATATTTCACGGTACGACCGAAATTGGGCTCAAGTGTAAACTGATGAGCGTTCCTAGCAAGACGAGTGTTACGGGAGAAATGTTTAAGGGGTGGAACGCAGCTGGCTACCTCAAGTGAACATTTTTTATAAAAGAACCTGTAAAATAAAGAAAGACAAGAAACATTTCGACGATGTTCGAGTGATGGAAATGTTTCCCTCAATGTTTCTCTCTCCTATCAATTTTAACGCCTTTTTCTGAACTCTGTCGAGCAGGTGAAGAAAAGTTTGAGAAGCACCTGCCCAGAGATGGGAATTATACTCGAGTTTAGGGCGTATAAACGCCTTGTAAATTGTAGCCAGATCAGAAGGGGTGAAAAACTTCTTGCATCTATTGAGAAAGCCTAAGCATCTTGCAGCATTCTTAGCAATCTCAAGTATATGATCATTCCAACGAAGGTTGTCACTGATACACATACCGAGTACTGAAAGCTTTTCGGCCTCCTCGATGCAAGTACCATTCATGGATAATGGCATAGGGGGTATGTTTAACTTTAACGACAAAAGACAGCATTGAGTTTTCGACGCATTAAACTCCACACGATTTCTGATACCCCAATTCACAATGCTGTTTAAATCGGAGTTTAATGAGCTTATCATACGGTTTCGTTGTAATAACACGTCCGAAGGCGAAGGCCGTGAATTATCAAACGTATATGAAAAGCTGAGGGTTGAGTCGTCAGCAAAACAATTTAATGGATTAGAAGTCACAGACAAGAGATCATTTATAAAAATGAGAAAGAGAGTCGGAGACAGAACGGAGCCCTGGGGCACACCAGCATTTATTTTGTGGAGATCAGACTTGAAACCGTCTAATACAACTTGTATTGAACGGTCCAGAAGATAGCTTCTAATCCAACGAATAAGAGTATCATCGATACCAAATGCACGCATTTTCGATAAAAGAGCTTCATGCCAAACTCTATCAAATGCCTTTGAAATATCAAGCGCAATAATCTTGCTTTCGCCAAAGCGATGCACAGATTTGTTCCACTGTTCGGTGAGATATGCCATCAGGTCACCAGTGGAACGATTGCTACGAAAGCCGTATTGCCGGTCATTTAAAAGCTTCCGATCTTCGAGATATTTCTTGAGCTGACGATTTATCAGCGTTTCCATGACCTTGGAAAGAAGGGACGTAAGTGCAATTGGTCGGTAGGAGGAGGGGGAGGAGGAATCACCTTTTTTAGGGACGGGCTGGACAAATGCTGTTTTCCATTTACTAGGAAAGATACCTGAATGATAGGAGCTATGGAGAAGCTTACGCAATGGTTTTGTCAGCGATGAAGAACACCTCTTCAGAAGTATAGGGGGTATACCATCCGGGCCAGCGGATTTGTGTATATCAAGATCTTGAAGAACTCTTGCTACTGTACGAGTGCGGAAAAATACCTGTCCCATAGAAAAAATTAACGTTCTCAAGTACAGGAGGGACATTGTTGCTTGCAGGCAACGTAGAACTTGCAGCAAAATGAGCTGCGAGCATATTTGCCTTCTCTGAAGAGCTGACTATTGGATTATTGTCGACGATGAGCGTTGGAACTGATGATGACGTTGAGTTCTTGACGTTTTTTTACAAATGACCAGAAGTTTTTACTGCCTTTGGGACATTGCAGAATTTTTTGCCGTAATTTCTGGTCATGTAAAAATTTCGTTTTGTGTATAACGGAGTTGCACGAGTTCCTAACTTGTTTATGTTTCTTCCGATTTTCCTCAGATGGGTTGGCTTTATAGG
>CATNUY010000147.1:632500-684179 GCA_951217065.1 Baccha elongata
ATGCTGAAGAAGATGCTCCAGTCAGGGCGTTACTGACGATGTCCCTAGGCGCAAGTCCGGTAGCAGCGTCACGAATTACTCGCGCCCTTATCGTCGCGACTTCAATTGCCACGGGTGAAGGAAGATGGCAATGGTCTTGTATTATACTTACAACTTTACCCGTTAGCGTACAGCGCCCCCTGCACTTGTCGCTTTTGTTAAACCTTTCGCACCTCCATACAGATTTTTCGCTGTATTGACGGTGCTTCAAATAAGCAAACCCACCGCAATGCAACTTTGACCCACCCCTTGCCGTTGCAACCTATTTATATGACATTTTGTTTTCTTATCCCTTTTTATTTCTAATTTTTGTATTTGCATCCTCTTCCTGTGAAGCATTCGTTGAAAGTGATTACAAATCTGTTAGCGCAAAGCGTATAAGTCCAAGAGCGGATTTTAAAAAAGAAAAATAATAAAAAAATAATGATTGGGGGAACTGTTTTTTCATTTTATATATTCAAGCCTCCCGTTAA
Organism: Baccha elongata; assembly: GCA_951217065.1. Lineage (NCBI taxonomy): Eukaryota > Metazoa > Arthropoda > Insecta > Diptera > Syrphidae > Baccha > Baccha elongata. Next base: position 633,013 of record CATNUY010000147.1, read on the forward strand.
TGCTATGGCTTTGAAAAAATGTTTGAAGATTTCTTGAGCTTAGTTCTAATTCTGAGCCAAATTTCGAATTTTTTGGACCTACAGTTTCCGATATATTCAAGTTTAAAAAATTTAATAAAAAACAGTTCCCCAGTTTATTTGTATATTTTCCACCTTACAAGAGAATATTAGAAAGAGATTTTTTTAAGCGCATGCTCGCTGTCGCTCTGCAATAAAATTTACTCTTGCAAAATAATTTCTTAGTATGCGTGAGCAATATTTAAGGGCCATAAAATGGATACTCCTTTTTTTTAAATTGTTTTTGTAGGTATCAGTGAGTTATAATATGCAATTGTAATTAATTTTTAAAGGATTCGGTGTGTGTGATTTTTTCATGGCTTAGGTGTTTGGTTTGGTTAGGTTGATTGCAAATCATTTCTATCAACTTCAAAGGTGTTTTGTGTTTGTTAATGGATGACAAAGATATAGTTATTTAGCATGAAATTAGGCAGGCACAGAGTTATAGCTGTAGTTAATGTTCTAGTTTAAGTTTCCCGATTAAATAAGTATAGGAACTTAGTTTCTCGATTGGTTGATGAGAGGGGATTCGAAAATGGCGTAGATACAGTTGAAAGTGAATATCGGCAAGTACCTATATTTGCATATATTTGTATTTGCAACATGTAGGTAAGAAACCTACCTAGATATCTATATATAGTTATTCTTATTAATTAGATACCACCTTAGTAAATTCTTAGATAGGTACCTACCAGGTAGGTATATATGTAGGTAGGTAACTAGACAGAAAATGCAGTTATATAGGTTTGGGTAGATAGGTTTGGGTGGGTTAATTTTAAATTTTTAGCATTTAAATGCTACCAAAAATGTATCAATAGATATATCTACCTAGCAAATCTATCAATATCAAAGCGATATCTAAGTAGATAGGTAGGTACCTACCTAGATACTTAATAAGCTTTTTTTGGGTTAACAAAATGATACATGCCTAGGTATATATTGCTTGTTGTCGTTGTAAGGAATTGGAAATTTGTAAATACCATGTGCCCATTTATTAATTTTTCAAGAGGAATGATGAATGAATGAGTCTTCTCTTATTCATCGTGTTCGTGTATTCCGCTCCGAGAAATGAGAGTTAATGAGAGTTCATCGAGTTTTTTTTACCCAATAACATGACTCATGAAAGGATAATAGAGGATCGTGGTGAGATGTTGGAACCTATACTTACAGAAAAAGAATATGTGTAGGTAGGTATGTAAATGTAGCCAAATAAATGAAGTTCATTGATAGGGTTAAATGACTCTTGACAGCAATTGTTTTCGCATTGGGGGTTGGCTGAAAAATTGCAAATAACGTTCATAAACGGTACTCTCTGTATATCTTATATGTTGAACGGCAATTTTCTTACATTGGGGGTTGGCTGAAAAATTGCAGCAAACGTTGGTAAACCTCGGGGGCACATACCTAACTATAAATAATTTCAACAGGTCCATTTAAATTATTTACCGTTTTTACGAGTTTAAAACAGGATCACCATCATCAGGGGTGCATAACTCAAAATCTGCAAAACTATCTAGGTAGGTATATGAGTACCTATCTACCTAGGTATCGAAGAGATTTCAATTCTAACAAAAGCTATCGTGTTTACAAATTTCCAATTCCTTACAATGATAACAAGGAATATATAGGCATGCATCATTTTTCAACCCAAATAAAGCTTATAATAGGTATCTAGCTAGGTACGCACATTTAAAAAAAAAACATCCTTCACACCACTAAATCACGAAAAAACATTATAAAAATTTGAAAGATAAGTGCATTTTCTGTCCAGTTAACTACCTATCTACCTAGTACCATTGAGTTAATCTATACTTACAAATAGATTAATCAAGATAGTTTCAAACTCATCGAAGTACCTATATAGATGTCGCTAAATGAGCATATCGAGTAGGTTATTATTATTGCTTTTATTCGCTGTAACGAAAAACACTGAACCCGAGACGAACAAAATTCTTCTGCATACATTTGTATTTGTTTTTGTTTATTTCTCTTGCCTTTTAACTCAAGTATAATTGCTACAAGAGTAAAAAACAAAACAAGTCGATAGTAACGAAAATTTGAAACCTACTTTTTACTTTCGGATATGTCTATTGGCTTTCCAGTGTTTATCTTATTTTTAGATTTACGAGTATAGTAAAGGAAAGTTGCTATCATTGTGAAAATTATTATTACTAGGAACATATTAATTCCTATGTTTATCGAGTTTTTCTTCTCAAGCAGGTCGATCTGTTCCGTACCGTTCACTTGTAATTCTTTTATCATCCCTAGGGAGAGTACTTCTTTGAATTCTTGCACCGATGATCTGGGTTGCAGCAAAGCTGGTAGAGGTTGATGTTTGGTAATCTCATAAGTTTTAAATGTCTTTCCATTTGCGTGGATTGTGGCGTTGGAGTGTTTGATGATGTACGTTCCTTCTAATTGGATGGTGTCGTTGTTGATGACAATTGAGTCGTTGAACTGGTTCAGAAATAGTATGCCGTCTGTAACTTCTTCCACGGATGGAGTGTTTCTGTTATCGATGGTGGTACAAGTTGGTACTTGGCTTTTCAGCAGGTTGGGGATACATGAAGAGTTGCTTATGTCTACAATATCTTTCTTATTACAAATAGAATGTTCACTTATTGCTAAACATTTTTGTTTAATACCAAAGATTTTATTTTTTCATTGTAAGATTTTTTCAAAAGGAATCTCATTTATTTTTATTCCCATTTTGACTGCTTTTATAATTAGCATGTTACAAATTTCTGGGTCTGTTGTTGGTATATTAATTATATAAACTAAGTTCTTTCCATTGGTTGCAACTTTAATACTACAAAAATCGAGTGCCTCATCAATGTTTACAAAAGGTATATTTTGGTTTTTAAAAAGACTTTCTGTTATGTTTATCTCGGAATTTGACAATATAAATGAATTAACTACATTAAGTTTTGCCCAGTGAATAGCGTAAGCTATATTAACTAGTTCGTCTTTAATTAAATCTAGTTCAAATTTTAATTTTAGTATTTCTGCATCTTTGTTTTTTATTCCGTTTTTTACAATTTTAAAAATTTCATTTGTGACGTTAGTGATTTCATTAATTTTACCTTTGGTCAGAAGGTTAATTATCATTTGTCTATTGTTATTTTCAAGTAAGTTATTCATTTTCTCAGTTAGGATCTCGTAGTCATGGTGATAAGGGTTACCTGCGATCCATTTCCACGCGCTTCCTATGAAGTCTAACGATCTTTTATTTTTCGTATTTTCAACTTTCAGTCCCGCCAGGAGGGTTTTTATTTTGTTTACTTCGTGGGAAATATAAGGATAAAGTGGGTTGGTTTGTTTGCTCTCTATCAGCGCTTTTTCTATGTTTTTGGTTAGCTCTTCATAATGTTCAATGTTGATTATATGTATTATTTTGAAAGACCCTGTTTGTATTTTGGAAGTTCCAACATTGATTTGGATCAATTGAGACTTCGAGTAATCCAATATTTGCGTATCCGCTGTGCATAGCGGTAATAACAACCTATAAGGAAGAATTTTGGTTTTTAATTAAATTTTTGTGAACAGTTTTTCCGGATTTGGTTACAATTGTAGAATTATTATTTTTCGCAACTATTTCTTTCCTGTATCTTGCGTTGACCTTGTCGTGGTGGGGGTGCTTAATTGTGGGGTTTTCTAGCAATCCAGCTACAGAGCCTCACTAACGAACATAACTCAAAAACAAAACAAGTATGAAGACTTGAAACTAAATATGGAAAAAGTTAATAAAAAGAACAAAAATCGAACTGGGATATCAGTTCAAAAGTCGGTAGGAGTCACGACTGCCGGCGATGGCTTGGCCTCGAAAGAGGATAAGTCGCCAGTGACAAATAACAACAAGGACACTAACAAAAAACAAACTTTGGCCATCTCAACTGACAAAGCTTTAAATAGCGGTAGGACTAGTGTGACGACCACAATTCCCGGAAAGGTTAACAAGCCACCCCGGGGTTGTGGAGCGTCCCACAGTCTAGACGCTAATACCTGATGAGGAGATAGCAATCTGCCCGCTGGTAACATACCAATTTCGAACTCGGTAGGACTCAAAAAAGCTGACAAGGGTCTTGCCAACCTCTCTTCTGCTGTGAAAAACGCAGCCCTTAGTGGAACTTCCACACAAACCGCCAGTACAAAACCTCTCGTGTATTCGGGGGTTACTACTCTGGCTCAAGGTTCGACCACGACTGTTGGTCCCACTGTTGTGATTTATTTTTTTTTTTTTTATTGAGACGCACGGATCTCAATCGGGGTCTTACCTTTCTAAGTGTTCTTTTTTAAAAATAAAAACAAGTAAACGTATTTGAGCTTTTTATATTTAAATAAACAATTTTACACAAGTTGATAACATTTATTTTTTTCAATTAAGACTTGAATGATTTTGTAATAATATAGAAGAATTAGAAATAACAAGTATTTGTGTTGTTGACCGCCCGATACTGACTGACTGATACTACCGACTCGAAAAAAAAAAGAAAATTATGCTACATCAGCAAAATTGTGCCAGTGTGTAGATAATTGGGATCAATGCACGTTTAATGTATTTGGTAAAGGGAGTGCATTGATTGGAAAAATGAAAATGATGATTTGGGAATTTGGGTTTTATTTCAATGGGCAATGAAATTGAAGAAGTTTAATTTAAATGGAGCGATCGTTGATCGCTAGGTTGGTGACTTTGGAGTTGAATGGAATTTGTATAGGTAATTAAAAGGAAATGATGATGTGGGAATATTAAATGGTTTTGGGTTGAATGAAAGGAAATTAGGTAATAGGGTAATGGACGCAGGAGGTTGTAGAGTGCGTACTTTACAACACCTCCCCCCTTAAGAACGAAACTTGTACCTTGGAGTGGTGTGAGTTTCGGCTTTAGAAGATGGAATTGGAAGTGAACGAGAAAGGTTAGATGGAGCTAAACGAGGTGTAGGTGTTGGTAATGGTTCTGGAATTTGTTCAATGGTTAGGACTGGATTCGAGATTTTTATTTCTTCTAATGGCATGGAATTCGATATTTGAGTATTTACGGAAGTTTTTTTTATACTTCGCATATTTCGCATGAATAGTATAATTATGAGCATAAGTAAGGCGGAAAACATTGTAAGAAGAAACACGACTATCATATTATTACTTCCGTGATCGACTTTTGGATATATGATCTGGGAATTTTCTATATTTTGTGGTAGTGTTATGTTAAACGAAAGGTTAGGATTTGATGAAATAAAATTGAGATAAGTTATTGTTTCGAAATTTGTTTTGGAGTTTAAAGATTGGTATCTTGTATTTGCTATACAGTTCGGTTGGATCTTAAGAATACCAATTGCATTTAATTTGATTTGAGAGTTAAGGTTTTGGCATTTAATCATAAGGTTTTCTGGGTTTGGGGAAACGAAAATCCAAGAGTTGGAGTCTGCTAGCTGAAGGAAAATTGGGTGATGTATTTGCATTACTTGAGTATTGCAATTACTGATTTCACTTGGCAGAATAGAAAGTAAATTCAGTTCGCAGGCATTGCTTGAAGATGTGAATAGGATTGGCGCGTTTCTCTCGCAAAGATAGTTATTTTTTGTAGTTGTTTGACATCTGTCTAAGTCATGTTTATCAAAGAGGAAATACGATTGTTTTTCTGAGTCTACGATAAGAAAAGGTTTTTCGGGGATTATAATTGCATAAGTTTTGTTTTTGATGAGATTTGGTATGCTAGTCATTTTATAAACGTTATAGTTTTTTGAAGAAGTAAGAGGAATTCTTAATACGAAATTAATTTGGTTGTCAATATAGTAAACATGAGTTTCTAAGAGATTAAAGAGTGTGTCTATATATTGCTCTTGTAAAGGAAGTGGTAAGCGATTTTCTTCTGGAAGAAGTAATTGTATCTTTTTAATTTCTTCGGTGAGTTTAGAAGGATCAATAAGGTATGGATGAAGTTTTCCATGGGCTGCGGAGTAAATAGCGTCAAGGAGGTGATCTTTGGTTGAATAATAATATTCTGATAAGGAGTTGAACATCGTAAAAAGTTCGTTTAGTTGAAGAAAGGATTTATTTATTATGTTGTTACTATTTGAGTTTTTGCTTACTTGATTAATAATTGGTTTCTTCAATTTTTTCTTCTATCTTAATAATTTGGTCGTTTGTAAGGTTTAATTGATGGATGATATTTTTCGATATTGAAATTTGTTTTCCATGTAATTGGGATTCGTAATATTGTTGTTGTTTAAGTTTGTTTATATGATGATTACAGGTTTTTGCGTCTTCGTCATCGAGGGTACCAAATAGTTGCTTGGATATAGAACCAATAGCATTTATTAATCCTCTCTTTTGCAGTCTAGGTTTTATAGTGGTTCCTAAGTATTTATTTATAATTTGGTCTTGTGATTTTATTCGATCAAGTACCATAGTAGAAAGGGTAGGAAGAGATTCGCATTGGGATAGGTTTTCGTGAGAAGAAAGAAGTTGTTTGCATGAAGATAGAATTTTGTCATAGGTCAGTAAAATAGAATTATATTGTAATTTAAGTTCGGTAAGGTTAGTATAAATGACTAAGTTCCATTGATTAGAAAAAAGCTTAAGATTACCAACGTATTCGTAGTACAGCCCTGTTTTGTTTTGCAAGTCGATGATTTCATATAGTTGCTCGTTGTTATGTTTATTCGTTTGGCAGCTCAAGATTAGGTTGTAGATGAGAGTCACAATTAAAAGTTTCTCCATTTCTGGAAAGGAATATTGAGATTGAGGTAAATTAGTTAGGTTGAATAAATTTTTAGTCTGTTGTTATGAACTTTTGTTATTTTGTTCTTTATTTTAATATTTGAGTTTACTCCTGACGTAGATATGATTTCGTATGGTCCTGACCAAAGGGGAAGTAATTTTTTATTTGTATTTTTGGGATTGCTTTCATTTTTGAGTAAAACTAGGTTTCCTATTTGAAAATCAACAGGGTTTTGTTTCTTATCGTATTGTAGTTTTGAGGATTCCTTACTCTTGAGCAGTTTTTCTCTTGCTATCTTATGGCAGTGTTGAAGTCTTGATTTAAGTTCATTGGCATAAAGGTCGTAATTGTAACAAATTTCAGGATTTCTTGTTACGCTAGAAGGAAGTTCAACCTGTCTACCATACATGAGTTCGAACGGAGTAAATGACGTTGAAGTATTCGGGGTCGTGTTATGGACGAAAACGGCATATTTTATCCAGCTATCCCAATCATCTTGAGATTTGTTGATAAAACAACGAAGATACTCAACGAAGTTTCTGTGACTTCTTTCGCAAGTACCATTTGATTGTGGTCGGTATGCAGTAGTTTGGAGTTTATTAATTTTAAGAAGCTTACATACATTTTTGAATATTTCACTAAGGAAGTTTTGGCCTTGATCTGACAACACGTATTTGGGTGTGCCATATCGAAATATTATTTCCTTGACGAACGCCTCGGCGATTGTGTTCGCCTCTTGGTTGGGTATTGGTATAGCATCGGTGTATTTCGTGAGGTCGTCAATGAATGTTAGGAGGTATCTGTTTTTATTGTTGGTCATAGGATATGTACCAACGATATCGATGGAAATTTTTTCGAATGGTTCCTTAGCGGTTGAAGTTATGACCATTGGTTCCATCGTGTACTTTGTTACCTTGTTTTTCTGACACAGTTCGCAGTTTTTTATGTAGTTTTTTATATCTCGGAACATATTCTTCCATTTGTGATATAATTGAATCCGTTTGAAGGTTCTGTTGACACCACAGTGTCCACCTATAGGATTTGAGTGGAATTCCTTGAGAATGGTTTTTATATCGTTCTCTGATAGGTCTTGTTTTGCTGAAGGAAAAGTCGAAAAGTTAGTAGTTTTGGCTAAAGACGTTGAGCAAGAATTAGAGTTTGTTTTTGAAGATGTTGAAGGATTCGAAGATGAAGAATTAGAATTTATCGATGAAGGAAAGGCTTCTGGATCAATATTTGAAGATGTGGGACAAAAATTAGTAGCGTTTGAACAAGAATTGGTATTTAATGATTTGGAACTGGAATTGGAATAAGACGATGTTGGAGACGAAATTGTATTTATAGAATTTGTACAAGAATTAGAAATTGGTTTTGAACAAGAATTAGAAGTTGAAGATTTAGAAGACGAATTTGAATTTATTGATGATGGACAAGAATTAGTAATTGGCGATGAAGACAAATTTGTATCTGTTGGTGATGATGAACAAGAATTAGAAACTGACGATGTAGAAAAAGAATTGGTACTTGCAGACGATATAGGAGATGATGAAGATGACGAATTTTGAGAAGAAGTAGAAGAAGATTTTGTACCAAATCGGAGAGTCATTTTCGCAATTCTGCTAAGACAGTCAGCGTTTGTATTTTGATCACCTTTTTTATGAATGATTTCATATTCAAACTCTTCGAGCTGTAGACGATATCTCATCATTCTGGAATTTATATCTTTACAGTTGTGAATATAAACTAGAGGTTTATGATCAGTGTATAGTTGAAATTTTCTACCATACAGATAAGGTCTGAAATGTTTGACTGACCAAACAATAGCTAAAAGTTCCTTATCAGTAGTAGAATAATTTTTTTCGCTTTTATTAAGAGTTCGTGATGCATAAGATATAGGAAGGTCATTACCAATTTCACCTTGCGAAAGGACACTACCAATAGCTACATCGCTAGCATCCGTTGTTAAGATAAAGTTTTTGGTGAAATCAGGATATTGAAGAAGGGGCGGATTAATTAGTCTTTCTTTTAATCCATGAAAGGAATTTGAACAAAGAGGAGTCCAGTCAAAACGAACATCCTTGCGTAAAAGATTAGTAAGGGGTTTGGACATTTTTGCAAAATCTTTTATGAAACGGCGATAATATCCAGCGAGTCCCAAAAAGCTTTTTATTTCTTTGGGATTTTTGGGTTGAGTGAAATTCTTCACGCATTCGATTTTTTGCGGATCAAGTTTGATAGCTGATTCATTTATCACGTGTCCTAGGTAAGTGAGTTCCGTTCGCAAAAACTGGCATTTTTCGGGTTGCAATTTAAGATTATGTATTTTGAGACGTTCAAAGATTTCTTTTAATTTCAAATTGTGTTCATCTAAGGTTTTACCATAGACCACGATGTCATCCATGTAAACGAAAGTTTTTATACCTTGAAGACCAGTCAATACATTATTCATTAACCGTTGGAAGGTGGCTGGGGCACCTTTTAATCCATAAGGCATTCTAATGAATTCGTAATGACCAAAAGGTGAAGAGAAAGCGGTCTTCTCTCTATCTTCCGGTCTAACTTGGATTTGATGGAATCCACTGGCGAGATCTAAAGTAGAAAAAAATTTTGAACTTCCCAACTGATCTAGAATATCAGTTATGTTGGGTAATGGAAATGCATCACCGACAGTTTTGTCGTTGAGTTTGCGAAAATCGACGACGATTCTCCATTTCTTATTACCATCTTTATCAGGTTTCTTAGGGACAACGATAAGAGGAAAATTCCATGGACTATTCGATGGCTGGATTATATTATCGTCCATCATCTCGTGGATTTGTTTGTCAACTTCTAATCGTTGTGCTTCCGGCAACCTGTAGGGTTTGATATAGGTAGGTGTTGCATCCGGGGTAAGGATTGGGTGTTGTACAGAAGAGGTATGAGTTAACTTATCCCCTTTTAGATAGAAGAGTTCGCTATACAAGATACACAGATTTAGTATCGATTCTTTTTCATTCTTCGACATGTGATCTGTCACGACTGACTCTTTTATAGCTTGGATTCTATCATATGATTCGGGATAATTTTGAATTCGTTAAATGTTATAGTTGGAGACCTCATCGAATATAAGGTCTTCAGTATTAAATTCAATAGGAGATTCAGAAGAATTAACGACGGATATGTAGGAGATAGAACTATTGGCAGGAGTAATGCTGTTGGCAATATATAATCCATTAGAAAATTGTTGGGAGAGGCATATACTGTCCACATTAACATCTTTAAGAACAGGGACTACGGTTTCGGATCTAGGTGGGATAGTGACTTAATTTGAAGGGATTAAATCATATTCAATAATGACATTTTTAAAAGAGAATGTAAGCATTTTAGTCCCATAGTGGATCTGAGCTTTATGATCATCGAGAAAATTGTTACCTATGATTCCTTCAGTGCTTATAGGGAAGTTTTTATCTACAACGTGAAAGGGATAAGAAATAGTAATATTTTTGGGTAGGTTTATGCGTAAGTATATAACACCCTTAGTACGAATCACGGAATCTGTAATTCCAAATAATGAGTGAATAATGTTTGAGTCGATGGTTAGTTCTGGTTTTAATTTGTCTATTTTAATCAGACAAATTTCACTACCACCATCGATGAGAAATTTCGAAGGTTGAAGATTTAGCAAGGTTTCGGATGAAATTTTTATTGAGTCTACTCTACTTATTTTATTATTTAAGTTTATTTGAAAGATGTGGCGAGATGAGATTAAGTTTGAGTCCGAAGCCTGCCACTGGTTCCGGCCTCTGAAAGGTTTTCCGTGTGTTTATTTGTTGAGGCAGAGGCAATTGGATTAGTATTGTTTTGTTTTCTATTGTTGTTATACTCTCTTTTTCTGCATTCGTTTATATGATGTCCTAGATTCTTACAATAACTACAAGTAATTGTAACCTTTTTAACCTCACTCTTGAAGGAAGGAAGTTGTTCCTTGTTTTTCTTTGAGTAGCATTGTTCGATGCTATGTCCGGTTTTCTTGCAATAATTACATGAAATTAAATTTCTGGATTTAGAATGAAACGAGGTAGTAGGAGTTTGGGACAAATAACTGAATTCATTTTTCTCTTCTAGTACAGCAGTCTCTATAGCTTCAGTGAGAGGTGTAAATCGCGAGGCTTTTATTATTAGTCCTATCTTGGGATTAAGACCCCTTTCAAAAGCCTTTAGAGCAGTTTTGCGGTTAAGGCTCAAAATTGTCTGCGAATGCTCTGAGCCTTCGCTAGCAACGCAAGCATCGTTCAGATTTGCTAGCGTTTGTTCCAATCTATTGGAATAAGAACGCACCGTCTCGTTTGTTCTTTGTTTAGTATGAATAAGCTCTAATTGGAGTTGGGACAAGGATTTGGTTTCTAAAAATTGTTGAATTAATTTTTCTCTAAGGGATTCCCAAGTGGAAAATTCCGTATATTTTACTATATTGTACGCCGGGCCAATTAGTTTCGTTTTTATTATAAGGAGTAGGATTGAGGTTTCGGATGCGGGGATGTCTTCTGCTATTAGATTACACGCATTTAAAAATTTATGTAGATGTGCCCTGTTCCCATCAAATTCGGGAATCAATTTAAGAGCAAAAGATCTATCTAATTTTGGAGCCATTTTGGATTCAGTTTCTACAATGAAATTGTCAGAGGAAGAGGAACCCTCGGTAGTACCAGTTTCAGAATCTTCTGAGTCGGATGTTTCGACACTCTTATTTTCGGACATAAACTGATAATATTACAAAAACAATATTGGACATAAATTGATAATATAAAAAAAATTTACAAAATATTTTAATTCAAGCTCAAAAAAAATTAGGCTAATAGAAGGTAATGATAAATATGATAATAATAATAATAGTAAAAGTAGGTAATAATATTTGGTAAAAATCAATATGTATCTAATATATTTTATTTTTAAATTCTTGCCTCTTTTTATTTTATGAATTAAATAATTAAAGTTGAGATGATGGTTGGCTAAAGATGAATATGTTGGAGATGTAGTAGATTAAAGATGAGAGATGTTAAAGATGTTGTAGATTAGAGATGACTTGATTGTCTTTTGTTTTCGTTGCAACCCCTTGGGTTGGTTAATTGTCTTTTTTTTTTTTAAGTATTTTGAGACCTTTTACTTTTAATATGTTTGTTATAAATTGTTTCACATTTCATTAGCACTCTGTTTTTTTTTTTTTTTTTTAACTTGTTTGTAGTTTTTTTATTTTTATCGAGAAAACAAACTGTAGGTATCACTTGTTGTAAAAAATTTTTTTTGTACTCTATTGTGTTGTTTTTGTTTTGTTTTAATGTTCACTGTTTGAAAGGCACTTTACACTTTTCAGGCAAACCCCACATCTGACACCAATTTTTATGTTGTGCTTTATTTATTTTTTTTTATTGAGACGCACAGATCTCAATCGGGGTCTTACCTTTCTAAGTGTTCTTTTTTAAAAATAAAAACAAGTAAACGTATTTGAGCTTTTTATATTTAAATAAACAATTTTACACAAGTTGATAACATTTATTTTTTTCAATTAAGACTTGAATGATTTTGTAATAATATAGAAGAATTAGAAATAACAAGTATTTGTGTTGTTGACCGCCCGATACTGACTGACTGATACTACCGACAGTGTGTAGATAATTGGGATCAATGCACGTTTAATGGATTTGGTAAAGGGAGTGCATTGATTGGAAAAATAAAAATGATGATTTGGGAATTTGGGTTTTATTTCAATGGGCAATGAAATTGAAGAAGTTTAATTTAAATGGAGCGATCGTTGATCGCTAGGTTGGTGACTTTGGAGTTGAATGGAATTTGTATAGGTAATTAAAAGAAAATGATGATGTGGGAATATTAAATGGTTTTGGGTTGAATGAAAGGAAATTAGGTAATAGGGTAATGGACGCAGGAGGTTGTAGAGTGCGTACTTTACAACACCACCACAAGACAAGGTAGATCTCTTCCGAACACAACGGAGGCTCCCCTCCTCGCTGGCAGTAGTAATACGTCATGTAGACCTACTCCCAACGAGAAGAGGAAGAAATTGACAATGAGAAAGGATTTTAGGAACGCTACGAGGATAGTGAAGGTGGTCGGTGCCTTGCCAGCATCTGAACTAGACTCAAAGCAATCCGAAAAACTTGCCTGGGCCAAAAACACACTTGCCCAATTTCAGACCTGCAACGACTTAACGTCAAAGCGACTAAGGTCTTCCGAGGGAACCACTCCGGAACCCAAAAAGCCAAAGGCGAACATTGCTGGCGCTCCATCCTTCACCAGGAAAGATCTGTCCTTTAGTGCCGTGCTAAAAGACAAAACAATTCTAGCTGTCATCGACGGCAGTAATGCAGATGGCGCGATCTCTCCCGATCATTGGCAAATGGTCTTGAACAAATTCCAAGCCTCATACTGGACCCTCATGCTGGAAAATCCAGGGGAACCTGCAACTTTTGAGGATGCGGGATGGTATCAAGGTCGAGTCAAGCTAGTTGCCTTTGATGGTGAGAGATCGTGTGACCTGTATAAACTCGCTGTCAGCAGGTTAGAGGGCCTATGGCCAAATGCAAAGCTCGAGGTTGTGGCAAAGGAGAATATCCCGTGCAGACCGAGAGCCCGCACTAATGTCCCGGCCGATCTCTCCAATAAAGAAATCATCCTCAAGATGCTTCAGTATGGTAATCCATCCTTGCCTACTCACGACTGGAAGGTTGCAAAGCTTGAAGATCCACGGGGTTCTTATAGATCAGCCGTCGTGGTGATAAATAAGGACTCATTGGCTCCATTGGCTGAAACCCAAGGTGTGGTTAGGTTTGGATGGTCTACCATAACTCTAAAAGTATATAAAAAGACGAGGAAAACGCATCGAACACGATACCATCAAAATCACAGGATGTATTTGCAGAGAAGGAACATGCATCGGGTATCGACCTTCAGACGATGGAGGTAGATACTCCATGCACCTCCTCCACTGTGTCGCCCTCCATTTATATAAAACCGCCATCTGTTGAAGAGGCTCCTAACGTCGACAAACACTCCGACATGGATTTTGTTGACTCCGCGAATGAAGACGACCTTCTTAAATCGGATTTCGCCCCGATGCAGATCTCGACCAAACTGTGGTGGGGGTTGATCCACCTAGCTGCAACCAAGATGGTGCAGTTAGTACAGATTAACACCCATCACTCCAAAGTGGCTTCGGCCTCCCTTCTTCTCCGTCTACAAAATAAAGGGGAAGACATCGTCCTGATCCAAGAACCTTGGATTGTAAATTCCACTGTTCAACGACTCAGGACTCCCGGATACTACCTGCTGTATGCATCAAATAAAGGTGACCCTAGATCTTGCATATTAGTAAAAAGTAGCATTAATGTATATTAACTCCCTGATTATAGCGATCGCGATGTAACCGTAGTTAGACTACAAACCAATAACGGGGCGTACTGGATAGCATCAGCGTATCTCGGCCATGACCACCTTGGCCCTCTTCCTGGCGACAAGCTAGAGGAACTAATCAAGGAAGCTGAACGACAGAAAGTCTGCCTTATAATCGGGTGTGACGCTAATGCCCATCATACCGTCTGGGGAAGTACAGACATAAATGACAGAGGTGAGTCACTTTTTGATTTTATTCTAAGTACTAACCTTATAGTAAGTAACATTGGCAATGAACCAACATTCATTACCAAAAACCGACAAGAGGTTCTAGATATCACTCTTGTCTCCGACACGATTCATCACAAGATCAAAAACTGGAGAGTTTCTAAGGAACATTCGTTCTCGGATCACAGATACATCCAATTTTGTCTTGATGAAGAATCTAAAAAACAGCCAGCCTTCCGAAATTATCGGAAAACCAACTGGCAACTATATAGAGAAACTTTAGTAAGATTAGTTAAACCATCACTCTTAAGTATCCCTTCTGATAAAAATGATCTTGATGATAAAGTCAAAGATCTCACCCTAGCTCTCAATAAATCAATGGCCATTTCGTGTCCCCTTACTCAAATAAGAGGAAAACAGAAACCACGTTGGTGGAACTCGGGTCTAGAACTGCTCAGGAAAAAGTGCAGACAACTTTTTAACCGAGCTAAACACTCTAGAGATAGTCTGGACTGGGAATTTTATAAAGAATCCCTAAAAAATTATAAAAAAGAATTAAGGAATAATAAAAGAACCTCCTGGAGGAACTTCTGTGGAAAAATAGAAGAAACTTCAGAAGCTTCACGATTAAGAAAAATTCTATCAAAAAATCCTACAATGCCTAGCTCCTTAAAGACAGCTAACGGCTCTTGGACCAATTCTTGCGAAGAATCGCTCACCTTGCTACTAGACACCCATTTTCCAGGTAGCTCACAAAATATAAATAGCATTGATTCATTATTATCAAGCAACACACATGCAAATATTGTTGGTCTGATTTCTAAGGATAAGCTGAAATGGGCTTTAAACAGCTTTGATCCTTACAAATCTCCCGGACCCGACGGCATAATACCTGCAGAGCTTCAATTTGCCTCGGATATCATAACACCCATCCTAGAGATCATCCTAATTGGTTGCGTAAAATTTACTTACATTCCCTCTTTATGGAGAGAGGTAAAAGTTGTCTTTATACCCAAAGCCGGTAAATGCTCCCAGGTTAATCCTAAAGATCTCAGACCAATTAGCCTATCATCGTTCCTTCTCAAAACCCTAGAGAGATTGATCGATATCCATCTGCGCAATGCTATAGATCCTAGTCTGGTATCTACTGCACAACACGCTTATTGTAAAGGAAAATCGATAGAAACGGCTTTACATACACTGGTACGAACCATCGAATACTCACTACATCATAAAGAGTACACTCTAGTTGCATTTCTCGATATTGAAGGCGCCTTCAATAATATCAGCTACCAAGCAATCACAGCGTCACTGAAGAAACTAGATATACATGGTTCGCTGAATGACCTAATTAATATTATGTTAGAAAGTAGAATTATTAATTCATCTTTAGGTGGCACTCATGAAAGAAGATCTGTCAGCAGAGGTACACCTCAAGGTGGAGTCCTTTCCCCACTTCTATGGAACATAGTCGTAAATGAGGTGTTAGAAAGCCTAGAAAAGGAAGGTTTCAAAGTGATCGCGTATGCCGACGATGTTGCCATTGCAATATCGGAAAAACATGCTCAAATTCTCGTTGAATTGTTGCAAAATGCTCTAAATATTATGCTCAAATGGGCAGAAAAATGCGGACTGGGTGTAAACCCAAACAAAACTGAACTTGTCCTCTTCACAAGAAAATATAAAATTCCCCAAATAAGTTACCATCAATTATGGGAACTCCACTAAGATTTTCAGATGAAGCTAAATATCTAGGTCTTATCCTGGACAAAAAACTACATTGGAAAGCAAATATACAGGAAAGAGTTAGGAAAGCCACAGTAGCACTCTTCTCTTGCAAAAAAGCCATCGGAAATAAATGAGGCTTATCCCCATACATAACCCACTGGCTCTACACAGCGGTCATCAGACCGATACTAACTTACGGGGTAGCAGTATGGTGGACTGCCCTTGACAAAGTTACATATCGCGACAAGTTAAGTAAAGTCCAACGGTCAGCCTGTATGTGTATTAGCGGAGCTCTCCGTTCGACACCTTCAGCTGCTCTTGACATTCTACTTAATCTCATACCCCTTGATATTTTTAGCAAACAAACGGCCGCAAGCACAGCCGTTCGTCTCAAAGCCATCTGTCAATGGACCGATAACTCAATTGGTCACTCCATTATCCTGAAAACATTCGGACCAAAATTAAGTCACTCCGACTACTCTATACCCCAGCTAGTTTTTGACAAGAATTTTCAAGTCACCATCCCACCAAGATCCACTTGGGAAAATGAGAGTTTCTTGAAAGATGAATCAGTTCATTTTTACACTGATGGCTCAAAAACTAAAGATGGGGTTGGTGGTGGCGTGTACCTGCGTAGCGACAAAGTAAATCTGGCCAAAATTAGATCAGAAACGTACTAAATGTCTGCTATCTATGAGCAGATTACATCTTAGCTCCGTAATTGGTGTCATAACCGGACACTGCCTCATAGGAAGACACACCATAAGACTGGGCGTATTCTCTAATGATTTTTGCAGAAGCTGCATGGACGAAGAGGAGGAGGAGACTATCACCCATCTTCTCTGTTCATGCCCAGCTCTCTCCCAAAGACGTAAATTACACCTGGGTAATTTCTTTTTCGACGATCCAAGCGATATGTCGAACGTTGATATTCTATCTTTACACCGCTTCATAAGAAGCTCCAACTGGTTTAATTAAAGAAATACTCCCTCGCTCATTCGTGGTATCACAACGGACCTATCTGTGGTCTAAGTGTGTCAGTAGTCTTCCTGACAGCCACATAAACCTAACCTAACCTAACCTTGCTGAAAGTTTGTTGCCTAACCTTTTATTAACTTTAACGTAAATAACGTCACCTACTTCATAATTTTTGATAGGGTTTCTTTTCTTATTCATCAGCTAATTGTTTGTCTTTGATTGCCTGAGTAATAGCCTGTATTTCTTCTTGTAATTGCTCGGGATCACTTATTTTATTTCTTGCAAAAAATACTTCAATTGGTTTTTTATTGGTGGTTGAGTGAACGGATCTATTATATTCAAATATTGATTTGTCGAGTATTTCAGAAAAGGTGCTGAAGGTTTGCTCAGCTTTAATACAGCGCATTAATTCTGACAATGTTGAGTGAAACCTTTCAATCTGGCCGTTCACGGAACTCACATAAGGAGGTGCTTTAAATACCTCAATGTTGAAAAAGTTTTCTATCATAAATAGAATTGAATTGGAACTCAATGATTTCTCATTGTCAACTACGATATACTCTGGGACACCGAAAGATAGAATAAGTTCTCTAAGAGGTTGTTTAATATGCTCCGCAGCTCTAGAGGGGACAATTCTCGTTAAAGCATATTTAGAGAATTTATCTATAGCAGTAAGAATGATTTTTTTGTCAGTAAAATATAAGTCTAGGTGTAGGATTTGTCCAGGATATTGAGGTATAGGAGTCGGTTGGAGTATAATTTTGTTTGGGTGTCTGTCGTATTTATGTTCTTTACAGACTTGACACATATCCGTTATTTTCCGAATTTTCGTTTGCATTTTTGGAAAGTAAAATTTCTGAAGTAATTGGATCTTGTTTTCTTTACTGTTCCGGTGGACACGATTGTGTTCTATTATAATTTCAGTCTCTTGCGTGTTTTCATCTGTTAAGTCTACTACCATGTGTCTAGTAAAGCATACTTTATAAAGGCCAAAATGTAAGGGAAATATTTTTTGAATTTTGCCTAGAATTGTTTCTTCGGCTTTAATTCCATTTATGAGAGAAGGGTTCAAATGTTTCTTCAGAATGTCTATAAGTTTTTCTGGAGTGTAATTGGTTTCAACAACGGTGTGACGATGATATGTTGGGAAAATTATTTCGAATTTATAGTTAGGGGTATCGCCTAAGTCAAGAAAAATTTGATTTTTAAAAACATTTATTGGTTCATTCGTGATTTGAATTAAATCTTGACCTGAGCTTTCGCAGCTATGTTGAGTTGTTGTTAACGCATTGATTTCCGTGTTTCTTGGTGGTCTAGAGAGTGCGTCAGCGACTACGTTGGTTTTTCCAGGCTTATACTTAATTTCGTAATTATATTCCTCAAGAATTGACTTCCACCGTTTCATTTTTGAATTGTTGTTTTTATTACTAAGAGCGTAAGTTAACGGCTGGTGATCCGTAATAATTTTTACATGGGCAGTTCCGTACAGGTAATTTCTAAGAGAATTCAATGCCCATATTATGGCAAGCATTTCCTTCTCATTAGCCGCGTAATGCTCTTCGGTGCCACTAAGTGTTCTTGAGATGAAAGTTATTGGTTTGTCGTTTTGTGACAATACAGCACCTATTGCAAAGTTCGAAGCGTCGGTTGTCAGCTCAAAGTCTTTTGTGAAGTCTGGATATGCGAGGATAGTATCCTGCGAAGTTTAAGAACTTTTGATTTTATCGAAAGCATCTCTAGCGTCATTGCCGAGATTAATTTTAATTTTATCGGAATTTGTTTTGGACGTACGTCCTCCTTCCCCTCTTAAAAGGGATGTCAGTGGTTTAGCGAGTTTCGCGTAGTCTTTTATGAAGCGACGGTAATACCCTGACATACCGAGAAATGAGCGAAGTTCTTTAAGGGTGTTTGGGGGTGGAAAATTTAGAATTGCTTCTACTTTGGCTGGGTTTGCTGAGATTCCTTCCGTAGAAATAATAAAGCATAGGAATTCAACCTTGGTTTTGAAGAAGTCACATTTATCCAGTAGGATTTTCATATTTGCTTCGAACAGTGTTTGGAAAATAATTTCCAGATGCTTTAAATGTTCAGTTTCACTTTTACTGAATATAATTATATCGTCAATATAAAAGAAACAAAATTTTCCTATGTATTTTCGAAGTATGTTGTCGCGAGCGCGTTGGAAAATTGAAGGCGCATTTTTCAGGACAAACGGAAGCCTGACAAACTCAAATTTTCCATTGTTTATCGAAAAAGCCGTTTTCTCTATATCGGATTCCTTAAGTGGTACCTGATGGAATCCGCTTTTGAGGTCGAGAACCGAGAAGACTTTATTTTGGCCTAGTTGCGCTAGTACTCCATTAATGTCTTGGATTGGGTAACGGTCTGCGATTGTATTTGCGTTCAGCTTCCTATAGTCGATTACCAATCTATATTGCTTGTTTCCGTTCGAATCAGTTTTTTTGTAAACAATCCACACAGGTGAATTGTAAGGGGACCGAGAGGGTCTAATGATTCCGTCTTCGAGAAGTTTCCCTAGCTGTTTTTCTACTTCTTCTTTAAGAGAAGTGGGATAAGGATAGCACCTTGTGTAAACTGGGATGTCTGTGAAGATACGAATTTCTCCAACAACTTTAGTCGTATATGTAAGTTTTTCGTCGGGATCGGCGAAAAGTGAGGGAAATTTTGTAATAGTCGACCCAAGTGATTCCTTTTGAGCTTCTGATAAGTGTTCAAGTTTTGTGTTTATTAAATTAACGGACAAAGATTTTTGTTGCTTAATTTTTACTCTTATCTTTTCCAGAATTGTCATAAAATTTTCTCTTGTGTGTATCACGGCGGATAGCTCTTTCAAGCTGTCGTTGCCAAGGATGCCTTGAAAAGATTTCAGATTAGGTAGAATGAAACATTTTAAATTTATGTTATTTTGGCCAAATAAACTAATAAACGTGTGTTGAGTTATCTCGACGTCTCCTGCGATTGATTTTGCAAGAAAATTCTGACTGTTATTAAGAGGGTTTTTAACAAGATGGGGTTGGATGTAATTTTTACTAGAGCCAGTGTCTATTAAAAATTTTAAAATGTCACCACTCTTCGTCTTACATTCAAAATATGGAAGCGAAGAGTCTGTTAGCCTAAAAAATGAATGTCCGAAAAATCCGAAGCTAATTCATGTTCGATTGGGCTCTCAATTTCGTTGTCTTGGTTTAGAGTATCTATGTAATCTCGTTATTCTTGGTCTAGATCCTCGATGAATCCATTCACGTCTTGTTCACCCTGAATTTCTTCTGGAGCAGTTTCCAGGTGAAAATTTTGTTTTGTTGGTTTCGCCGCAATGTTATTAAATTTTCTGGTGTTGAAACTGAGGTTTGGCTCTGTCTTGATTGGAGTCATATTAGGCTGGTTATTTCTTTGGAAATTTTGTGGCTATGGAAGCATGGGTCTTGTGGATTCCAGCTCTGGTAACCTGGGCAGTTCCGTACAGGTAATTTCTAAGAGAATTCAATGCCCATATTATGGCAAGCATTTCCTTCTCATTAGCCGCGTAATGCTCTTCGGTGCCACTAAGTGTTCTTGAGATGAAAGTTATTGGTTTGTCGTTTTGTGACAATACAGCACCTATTGCAAAGTTCGAAGCGTCGGTTGTCAGCTCAAAGTCTTTTGTGAAGTCTGGATATGCGAGGATAGTATCCTGCGAAGTTTAAGAACTTTTGATTTTATCGAAAGCATCTCTAGCGTCATTGCCGAGATTAATTTTAATTTTATCGGAATTTGTTTTGGACGTACGTCCTCCTTCCCCTCTTAAAAGGGATGTCAGTGGTTTAGCGAGTTTCGCGTAGTCTTTTATGAAGCGACGGTAATACCCTGACATACCGAGAAATGAGCGAAGTTCTTTAAGGGTGTTTGGGGGTGGAAAATTTAGAATTGCTTCTACTTTGGCTGGGTTTGCTGAGATTCCTTCCGTAGAAATAATAAAGCATAGGAATTCAACCTTGGTTTTGAAGAAGTCACATTTATCCAGTAGGATTTTCATATTTGCTTCGAACAGTGTTTGGAAAATAATTTCCAGATGCTTTAAATGTTCAGTTTCACTTTTACTGAATATAATTATATCGTCAATATAAAAGAAACAAAATTTTCCTATGTATTTTCGAAGTATGTTGTCGCGAGCGCGTTGGAAAATTGAAGGCGCATTTTTCAGGACAAACGGAAGCCTGACAAACTCAAATTTTCCATTGTTTATCGAAAAAGCCGTTTTCTCTATATCGGATTCCTTAAGTGGTACCTGATGGAATCCGCTTTTGAGGTCGAGAACCGAGAAGACTTTATTTTGGCCTAGTTGCGCTAGTACTCCATTAATGTCTTGGATTGGGTAACGGTCTGCGATTGTATTTGCGTTCAGCTTCCTATAGTCGATTACCAATCTATATTGCTTGTTTCCGTTCGAATCAGTTTTTTTGTAAACAATCCACACAGGTGAATTGTAAGGGGACCGAGAGGGTCTAATGATTCCGTCTTCGAGAAGTTTCCCTAGCTGTTTTTCTACTTCTTCTTTAAGAGAAGTGGGATAAGGATAGCACCTTGTGTAAACTGGGATGTCTGTGAAGATACGAATTTCTCCAACAACTTTAGTCGTATATGTAAGTTTTTCGTCGGGATCGGCGAAAAGTGAGGGAAATTTTGTAATAGTCGACCCAAGTGATTCCTTTTGAGCTTCTGATAAGTGTTCAAGTTTTGTGTTTATTAAATTAACGGACAAAGATTTTTGTTGCTTAATTTTTACTCTTATCTTTTCCAGAATTGTCATAAAATTTTCTCTTGTGTGTATCACGGCGGATAGCTCTTTCAAGCTGTCGTTGCCAAGGATGCCTTGAAAAGATTTCAGATTAGGTAGAATGAAACATTTTAAATTTATGTTATTTTGGCCAAATAAACTAATAAACGTGTGTTGAGTTATCTCGACGTCTCCTGCGATTGATTTTGCAAGAAAATTCTGACTGTTATTAAGAGGGTTTTTAACAAGATGGGGTTGGATGTAATTTTTACTAGAGCCAGTGTCTATTAAAAATTTTAAAATGTCACCACTCTTCGTCTTACATTCAAAATATGGAAGCGAAGAGTCTGTTAGCCTAAAAAATGAATGTCCGAAAAATCCGAAGCTAATTCATGTTCGATTGGGCTCTCAATTTCGTTGTCTTGGTTTAGAGTATCTATGTAATCTCGTTATTCTTGGTCTAGATCCTCGATGAATCCATTCACGTCTTGTTCACCCTGAATTTCTTCTGGAGCAGTTTCCAGGTGAAAATTTTGTTTTGTTGGTTTCGCCGCAATGTTATTAAATTTTCTGGTGTTGAAACTGAGGTTTGGCTCTGTCTTGATTGGAGTCATATTAGGCTGGTTATTTCTTTGGAAATTTTGTGGCTATGGAAGCATGGGTCTTGTGGATTCCAGCTCTGGTAACCTGGGCAGTTCCGTACAGGTAATTTCTAAGAGAATTCAATGCCCATATTATGGCAAGCATTTCCTTCTCATTAGCCGCGTAATGCTCTTCGGTGCCACTAAGTGTTCTTGAGATGAAAGTTATTGGTTTGTCGTTTTGTGACAATACAGCACCTATTGCAAAGTTCGAAGCGTCGGTTGTCAGCTCAAAGTCTTTTGTGAAGTCTGGATATGCGAGGATAGTATCCTGCGAAGTTTAAGAACTTTTGATTTTATCGAAAGCATCTCTAGCGTCATTGCCGAGATTAATTTTAATTTTATCGGAATTTGTTTTGGACGTACGTCCTCCTTCCCCTCTTAAAAGGGATGTCAGTGGTTTAGCGAGTTTCGCGTAGTCTTTTATGAAGCGACGGTAATACCCTGACATACCGAGAAATGACCGAAGTTCTTTAAGGGTGTTTGGGGGTGGAAAATTTAGAATTGCTTCTACTTTGGCTGGGTTTGCTGAGATTCCTTCCGAAGAAATAATAAAGCCTAGGAATTCAACCTTGGTTTTGAAGAAGTCACATTTATCCAGTAGGATTTTCATATTTGCTTCGAACAGTGTTTGGAAAATAATTTCCAGATGCTTTAAATGTTCAGTTTCACTTTTACTGAATATAATTATATCGTCAATATAAAAGAAACAAAATTTTCCTATGTATTTTCGAAGTATGTTGTCGAGAGCGCGTTGGAAAATTGAAGGCGCATTTTTCAGGCCAAACGGAAGCCTGACAAACTCAAATTTTCCATTGTTTATCGAAAAAGCCGTTTTCTCTATATCGGATTCCTTAAGTGGTATCTGATGGAATCCGCTTTTGAGGTCCAGAACCGAGAAGACTTTATTTTGGCCTAGTTGCGCTAGTACTCCATTAATGTCTTGGATTGGGTAACGGTCTGCGATTGTATTTGCGTTCAGCTTCCTATAGTCGATTACCAATCTATATTGCTTGTTTCCGTTCGAATCAGCTTTTTTGGGAACAATCCACACAGGTGAATTGTAATGGGACCGAGAGGGTCTAATGATTCCGTCTTCGAGAAGTTTCCCTAGCTGTTTTTCTACTTCTTCTTTAAGAGAAGTGGGATAAGGATAGCACCTTGTGTAAACTGGGGTGTCTGTGAAGGTACGAATTTCTCCAACAACTTTAGTCGTATATGTAAGTTTTTCGTCGGGATCGGCGAAAAGTGAGGGAAATTTTGTAATAGTCGACCCAAGTGATTCCTTTTGAGCTTCTGATAAGTGTTCAAGTTTTGTGTTTATTAAATTAACGGACAAAGATTTTTGTTGCTTAATTTTTACTCTTATCTTTTCCAGAATTGTCATAAAATTTTCTCTTGTGTGTATCACGGCGGATAGCTCTTTCAAGCTGTCGTTGCCAAGGATGCCTTGAAAAGATTTCAGATTAGGTAGAATGAAACATTTTAAATTTATGTTGTTTTGGCCAAATAAACTAATAAACGTGTGTTGAGTTATCTCGACGTCTCCTGCGATTGATTTTGCAAGAAAATTCTGACTGTTATTAAGAGGGTTTTTAACAAGATGGGGTTGGATGTAATTTTTACTAGAGCCAGTGTCTATTAAAAATTTTAAAATGTCACCACTCTTCGTCTTACATTCAAAATATGGAAGCGAAGAGTCTGTTAGCCTAAAAAATGAATGTCCGAAAAATCCGAAGCTAATTCATGTTCGATTGGGCTCTCAATTTCGTTGTCTTGGTTTAGAGTATCTATGTAATCTCGTTATTCTTGGTCTAGATCCTCGATGAATCCATTCACGTCTTGTTCACCCTGAATTTCTTCTGGAGCAGTTTCCAGGTGAAAATTTTGTTTTGTTGGTTTCGCCGCAATGTTATTAAATTTTCTGGTGTTGAAACTGAGGTTTGGCTCTGTCTTGATTGGAGTCATATTAGGCTGGTTATTTCTTTGGAAATTTTGTGGCTATGGAAGCATGGGTCTTGTGGATTCCAGCTCTGGTAACCTGGGCTCGGGTAGTTTCCAGATTGTGGCCTCTGGGCGTAACCAAAATTTTGGTTTTGATTAAATGTGTTTGATACTGTGGGATATTGTGGTCTTGGTTGGAAATTAGGGTACATTGAATGTGGTGGATGTACAGGCCTTGGGGTTGCGATAGAAGGATACGTTCTGCCAATCTTCTGAAATTTCCTTTGGGGTATAGAGGAAAATTGTAAAGGAACTTGTGGTTTCCTTAATACTGTTTGGTTTTGAATATGATTAGATCTATAGTTTTGGTTCTCTAATTTCAAACATAGGTTAAGAGCGTGTGGGAGATCGACAGGCTCTTTTATTGCTAGTAACCTAGGCAAGTCGCCTCTGAGACCCCTTATGAAGGTGTCGAGGGCTTTTGACCTGTAGGTTTGTGTAAGGACATTGATTGCCTCGATACCTATGTCCATACAAGATACCTTATTGAGAATAAGCGAGAGGTGTGAGTACACCAGTTGGTAGAATTCGTGAACTGTTCTACTTCCCTGAATAAGGGACGACATCTGATATTCTAATGTATTTGTATCCCGTTTATCGGCATAGTGCATAACTAAGCATCGCGAAATACTTTCCCAGTTTAGGGGAGTGTTATACGATTCTAAGGCAATATCTGCCTCGCCTATAATTTTGTTACGTATAACGCTTAAAATAGCAAAGTATTTGGAGGTGCTTTTCAAAGGTTCATATATTTCGAGAATCCTTTGAACGCTTTTCTTCCAAGATGCGAATTCATTTTTATCGCCTGAAAAGTTTTTAAGGCACTTAACAATATTAGGGATTTTATCCATCTCTGATGTATTTGTTCTAAATTGAGGCTCGATTGCTTCGTCCCTTTCAGTGAATTGGTTATGATTATTTTGGACATTATTTTGAATTTCGTTTGGAATATCATTTTGCATATTATTTTGAATAAGGTGGCCTTGTTCCATTAGAACTCGGCTCACAATATTTGTTATGAGTATGTTTAACTCTGGTGTAGAGTGAATATTCTGGTGGCCAGAAAATGGTGAAGGCTGAGAGGAATTATTTGAACTATTGTCATTGGGAGGATTATTGATTAAAGGGTTTGGGGAAGATGGTGAAGGACCGCTAGTTGAATTATTTGCTACCGAAGGGGTATCACTAGTTGACCTCGTTCCGACCATGGTTGTATTTACAATAATAATTAATAATGAATAAAATAAAAATTATTGGATTTAAAAATTATTAAGTTAACTTAAAATTGTTTGCTTCTTCTAATAGAATTCACTTTTTCTTTCTACTTAGAAATTTAATTGATGAAATTTAGATATTAACTTTTGATATTTATCTTTAAGAAATTCGCTTTTTAAAGGCTAATGCTCCGTTTTTGTTTTAATAATATTCATTTAAAATTAATATAATAATATTTTTCCTTCTATCTAATAATTTACTTAAGGAAAATTTTGATATTTGTTAAAATTTTAGTAGTAATCTTTCCTAATAATTAGCTTACATGAGTAAAAAAATCATCCCACGCTGGTGAATATGGTAGTTCTCCTTTTTACTGCTACCGCTGCTACTCGGGTACCTTGCTCACACTCCCTCGTGGGCTGCTACGTCTATTGACTATAGCAACTTTTGGGTCTGGCCAAAGAAGTAACACTTGTTTTTCTTTTTTTTTTTCACTTTTTTTTACTGGTAAAGTTTAACGCGACGAGCTTCTTAAGGTCGGTTAATGCGTTTTTTTCCACTTTATTTGTCCAGTAAGGTACAAGTTACTTTTCGCGACGAGCTTCTTAAGACCGATTTACGCGTTATTTAATTTTTCCTTCTCTGGCCAACCACGTTGGGCGCCAGTTAAATTTTCAAATAATGATTTAAGTTTTTAAAAAAGGAATAGGAGGATGAACCTCTTTATTTCATGGATATTTTAGAACTGACTTAATACAATAATATTTTCTTACAGCTAGCCTAAGCGTATCCCACCAACCTAGATCGCGTCTCTAGATAACGTCCACTCAATTTTGTCTCCGATGCCTGGTCAGCACATAATCTCAAGTGCGTGGTGTTTGCTTTCTTATCTTATGATAGAAACTCTTAAGGATAATTATTCTGCTACACAGATGGATTTGTGTGTTTACTTCATTGCTATCTTAAGAGTGTCCATATCGAGAACTCAGATAAATGTTGACAGATTTATGTGTTCGTTTTCATGAGAACCAATCTCACAAAAATGCGTGTTAACTTGTATAAACCCAATGGTATAACCTAAGTATACCTCCCTATGTTCCTACCTAGCTACATAGGTATAGATGTTGGAAGTAAAAATATACCTACCAACACAGCAGCAAACTATATGTAAGTATGTAGATATCTATACCTATCTGCCAATCAACCAAAACAAACCAACCGAATTTAATCTTCACCCATATTTTATCCGCCTCCCTCTTTCATCATTAACCTATTAGGTACCTACACAATCGCTATGCATTAATAACACGTAAAAAATAAAAATCTACACACTCCAAACAAATCCATACAAAAAGAGTAGCAATTACTGTAGTAGGTATATAGGTACATACATATATAGAACGCCACTCTAGTAGATATAGAATGCCCCTCTCATCACGAAACTGTGGAAAAATCCTTATACCTACCTACCACAATGAAAGAATCAAATTGAAATTGAAAATTAGCTACAATAACAAAGGTACCTACCATCAAGGTCCATCTCATTCTCTCAACCATAAAACAAAAAAACAAACAGATGACATAATGCCTTCCGAGTTGGCAGCAAAAATTACAATCAACAAAATCAAACCAATCGAAATAAAATATTCGGACGAATTTTTCCCGCCTCTTCTATTAACCTTATAATATTAATTATTCTATGCCTACTAGGAACCTATACTACACAATCACCAGTATATCATTCCATTAAAAACTATTTACCTAATAAAGTCACACTCCAAACTACGATATTCACTTTTAACTGTACGCCATTTTCTAATCCCCCTCTCATCAACCAATCAAGGAACTTAGTTCCTATACTTACTTACAACCTACAAGAAACCACCTAATTTCATGGTAAATATATTTCTGTTAACCATAAAAAAAAAACACACAAAACATCTTTGGAGTTGACCGAAATGATTTACAATCAACCTAACCAAACCAATCAAAGTTAAATCATCCCAAAAAAGCTTTCCCTTTCTGCCCTCCCCATTTAACCTAATATAGAAACTCGCCAATGTATCTACATCTACATCAATGCATTCAAAACACCTAATCCATAAAAAAACCACACACAGCTACATGCAAAAACAATGCAAAAAAACACAAAAACAAAAGAAGTATGCATTTTATTACAAAATGTGCCACTCAAATACCATTCTTCTTTTCCCTGTCCCTTTCTGTTTCCGCCATAACTAATTCCTATTGCTCACAACCCAAATAATACGGATGTGTTTGATTAGGTTGGTAACTGCCCACAGTCAACATAATAATACTATTGTGAATGTTCGATGCCGCATTATGTCTGATAGCTCCAACCAAAACTTTCAGCTACCTATAAACGATTTAAATTATAAATCAACTCTCAAAACCCAGATTTTTCCAGTTTCATTTTCCTACCTACAGCTTATGCTACATTTAATATTTTATGCAAGAAATGCATTTATTTATTTTCGCGATGAAATTTAACTTTTCGTAGGTAGGTAGGTAGATACGGGAAATCTATCAGGAAAATAATTAAAATGAATTTCTCACAAAAAATATTAAATAAACCTATCTAGCATTATTGTTCCAAATAACATCAAAACATATTTTATTATCGATTTAAGAAATTGATTATTGATTTTTTAAAACCCCTTAAAAATGAAGAAAACACTCATAAAATGAAGTGCATTTTCTTCGCAAGTTACCTAGTCAGAAAGACATTTAATTTTATTTATTGAATACCGAAATACCTATTTTTATCGTTAATAAGAATAACGAAAGAGGAAACGATACGTATCCACCTATACCTACGTATTGCACGTAAAATAATCTACCAACCATTTGTTGACCATTCATTGAATAGGTACCTTCTTCTTCCATGCCTTCACTATTTTTTATTCATAATACCTACCAAAAAACTATGTCCCTAGTCCCCACCTACCTCACCACCATTTTGTTTCAATCTTTATTTTGTTTTCCAAATATATAATTATTTCATTGAGCCCAATCAACGCAATAAGCTCTAAGATACCATATAAATATATGTGCTTTATTGGAATTCAGATAAAACACAATTGTTTCTTTATTTAATAGAATTTTATTTAAATAATATTTAACATTTTAGTTTCAATTTTTATAATTTAAAGTTAAGACGTAAAACAATGAAGTTAATAATACGAGATACAGAAAAAGACTGACTAACTAATTAATGAGTTTGGGCGACCAATCTTAAAAATAAAGCTTAATCATGTCATAGTTATCAAGCAACAGGACCCAAAGCTTAGCTCAATTGGTAAGCGTCATTTTAGTTGCTAGGCAAGATGATAATAATGTTCTCCAGCTTTATCTTTGCAGAAGATGAAGTTGGAGAAATGTAAAATACTTAGTAAGCACACTTGGTTTTTGCTGGGCAAAAAATAAGTGTGGAGAAAAGCCTTTTTGTAGGTGTACGTATTGGGAGAAATGAAGTAGCACTTTTAATATGTAACACCTCCCCCAACAATTTGTTTTTGGTCCCCAAAAACATTCACAAAATAATATTTAGATAATACATTGAATTGTAATAGATTTTTTTTAATCATTAATTTATCTTATAAACCTAATATTACAAAATCAAATAACTTCACACGCTTTTTTTTTAAATTGAAACACTAATTCACAATTTCTTTTAAACAAAAAAAAATATATTACTTTAATATTTTTTTTTTTTACCTATTTAAACAAAACAAAAAAATTATCAACTTCTTTACTCTTACATTTTTTTCACAAAATTTATAAGTAACGATTTTTTTAACTACTATGAAATGTTCTCTTCTTAAATTTCTATTGAATTTATTGCGTGTCACATTTTTTTTTTTTTTTTTTTTTTTTTAAGTAAGTTGTATAAAACATGTTGAGTATCTAATATCTCATAATGATAATGTAATAGCTACTTAAAAACTATTTTTCTTACTTTCCTGGCCAGGGTAATAATTGTTTAACAACTAACTTAATTATCTAACTTTTATAGTGAAACCATAATTTCGAACGTTTCCAACTAAAAAGCTGGCTACTGCCCTTACTCGATGAACGTAACTACGAGGGAACGCATTCATTGATTGACATAGGTTTGAAGTTTGAACGCGCTTATCAAAATGTCACAACAAAAGAAATGGAAAGGAAGTCATGTTTTTTGTTTCATTTCCATTCCTTTGCTATGTTCTGTTCTGTTGTGATTTGTGAATTCGAAACGAAATTCAAACGGTTCTGTCTGGTAGAAAAATAAAACAAATAAATTAAGATTTTAACAAAATACAGATTCCTAAAAACAAGGAATAAACCAAAATATGGAAGATTTAATTATATTTAGTTGAATAAATAAAGAAAACTATAAAATTCTGACGGGAAAAGTGCAAAATAATTGATTACAATACAGTGTAAGTGGCGTCAAGCCAACTTGTACAAAGCCATGTCATAACACGCCATCTGGACAAATCCACCCCATCAACTTCACATGTCATCTGAAAGTAAGCCCATATTTTGGACTACTGGACATTTCGTTGCATCGAACTGCGTGTGGCTTTTAGCCAACCTAGTCAAACAAGGGCGGTTGTTACACCTATATAACATGAAGGATATCTGGTTCTTCGTATTGGAATATTGTTGTTGTCAGAGACTTGCATTTATTTTATTGGCTTAGGTGTTTTGAATTCACTGATACACAGTGGTGAGTGTGTACAATAATATAAAGAGTTAGGGGGAGAGCGAGAAAGATTTTTGAGAAGATTTAAATTTGATTGGTTTCGTTTGGTTGATTGCAAATAATTTCTGTCAACTTCAAAGGTGTTTTGTGTTTGTTGATGGATGACAAAAATATAGGTATTTAGCATGAAATTAGGCAGACACAGAGTTATAGCTGTAGTTAATATTCTAGTTTAAGTTTCCCGATTAAGTAAGTATAGGAACTTAGTTTCTTTATTTGTATGTAAGAGGGGATTTGAAAATGGAGTAAATACAGTTAAAAGAGAATATCGGCAAGTACCTATATTTTGAATAGTTTAAAAAGCGGTGGTATGAATGGAAGAGGAATGTAGGTTCCTATCTATTGGATAATAAATAAATTTTGTATTTGCAACATGTAGGTAAGGTAGGTACCTACCTAGATATCTACATATAGTTATTCTTATTAATTAGATACCAGGTAGGTATATATGTAGGTAGGTAACTAGACAGAAAATGCAGTTATCTGTCATATTTTAATAGTGTTTTCTTCGTCATTTAGTGGTTTGAAATAAGTTTTTTTTTAATGAAGGTATCTAAGTAGATAGGTAGGTAGGTACCTAATAAGCTTTATTTGGGTTAACAAAATGATACATGTTTAGGTATATCTTGCTTGTTGTCGTTGTAAGGAATTGGAAATTTGTAAATACGATAGCTTTTGCTAGAGTTGAAATCGCTTTGATATTGATAGTTTTGCTAGGTAGATATATCTATTGATAAATTTTGGGTATAGATAGGTTTGGTTGGGTTAATTTAAAATTTTTAGCATTTTTCGATAAAATAATGCTTCAAATGTTAAAAATGGCACTTTTGACTAGTGTATTTAAACGTAGGTACCTATCTATATGATGTATAAGTAGGTAGGTAGGTAGGTACCTACTTTTAAATGGCGTCGAATGAAGATGAAAAGTAGGTAGGTATATTTGAACTAAGGAACTGGACAGAAAATACACTTATCATCATGATGATTATGAATTTTACCTATTTTCATGCATATTCTTATTTTTATTTATTGCAAACCTAACCTTCATTTTGACAACTTGAATTTACATAGGTACGAACTGCAAAAATAAATTACTAAAACAAATAAAATACATTAAATTAAATATATTTTTTTAATCAGAATTTTATTTAAAATATGGAAGAAAATACAAAATTCTTGAAGGAAATCAAAAAGTCTTTTGATTTCCGCAAAGGCAGGTTCTCAGTTCTCAAAATATTTTTATCTTTGGGTTAGTGGGGTATCTAGGTTTATTTTCTTGGGGGGGCAAACGATATCTATTACCTATGGTGTTTTTCCTTGTAATAAGCAAGGGCAGCCACTTTCCGGATATGGCTTTGTCATCACTCGTTCACGTCTTATTTACGTCTTATACACCATATTATCATTTTTAAAACTAGTCTTGTATAGATGACTTGATAAGTATATTATTATTTATTTATTTATTACTTATTGTTTGTTCAACAAATGCCTTCATTTAGCATTTAAAATTGGCGTACTTAAAATTTTTAAACAACCATTTTATAAAAATTATTAAGTAAATATCGAATAATTTCAAAACCGCTCCAACGCTTTTAGAATAATTTTTTTGGTAAGTTTATATTGATATATTAATATAATATATTAATTAACTCATTAATTCATTCAACGCTGGCAAGATAATGACTATGGAATAGTAATAAAAGCATGTATATTAAAAAGTTGTAATTTCTTATAACTAAGCAACGATAGGCCCAACTGAGTTGAAATTTGACTCACAGTTAGAAATGGGCTCAAGAAATCTACAAAAATAAATTCAAGGTCATAGGAGACACGGGGTGCTTGAGAAAAGAAAATGAAAAAAACACCTCCCCTCTTTGAATAAATCAGGAACGGTTGGTCTAATACAGTTAAAATTTGGACCACAGTTAGATATTAGGTCCAAATATCTTCAAAAATAAATTCAAGGCCATAGGAGGAAGAGGTGGCCTGAGAAAAGAAAATAAAAAAAAAAAAAATTACTCTCGTGGCAAGTTACCTGAGGGTTCAAAGTGCAAACAAAATAATACGTAAAAACCGTATGGAATTTATTGAAAGTTATGAATTCATACCTTATAAAGATTCAAACCAAAATCACTGCATGCAAATCATTTTCTTTACTAAATATGAGTTTATGAAAAATATTATGAGAAATATTTAAGTCATATTCCTATGTACTTTTATGTAATGTACCTACTTAGGTATAAGTATACCTTGCTAAAAAACATCATTCGACGACAATGAAAATATGTGGTTGGTAGAATACCCATGCCATTTTTAACATTAGGAGCATTATTTTATCGAAAAATGTTCAAAATTAAAAACTAACCCATACCCAAAATTTATCAAAACTTATCTCCAAAACTATCTATATATCTACCTAGGTATCGAAGAATTTCAATTCTAACAAAAGCTATCATGTTTACAAATTTCCAATACCTTACAATGACAACAAGGAATATATAGGCATGCATTATTTTTTAATCCAAATAAAGCTTGTATCTAGGTGTCTATCTAAACTAGGTGTCTAACAAAACTATCAATATCAAAGCGATTTCAACTCTAGCAAATGCTATCGTATTTACAAATTTCCAATTCCTTACAATTACAACAAGGACCTTTGAGTTAAACTATACTTACACATAGAGGAATCAAGATGGTTTCAAACTCACAGAAGTACCTAGGTATATACCTAAGTAGATGTCGCTTAATGAGCATAGTAATTATTATTGCTTTAATTCGCTGTAACGGAAAACACTTAACCCGAGACGAACAAAATTCTTCTGCATACATTTGTATTTGTTTTTGTTTATTTCTCTTGCCTTTTAACTCAAGTATTGCTACAAGAATAAAAAACAAAACAAGTCAATAGTAACGAAAATTTGAAACTTACTTTTAAAAAGATGATTTCTCTATGTGTATAAACTCAATGGTATAACCTAAGTATACCTACCTATGTTCCTACCTAGCTACATAGGTAACGCTCGTATCTGTACTGTTCTTCGCAGTATAGTACTGTTTTTTGCTCTCAAAAACTGCGTAAAATATTTTTTTCAAAAATACTGCTTTTATTTTGAGATATACTTACAGAACTTCAAATCAGCAGTTTTTTGAGCTTGTAAGCAAACGTGAATGACAGTGGGATATTTCCATCTTTACATTGTTAATCTCCAAGTAGGAAATTTGCTCCTCAATGAAAAATTTCTTGGTGAAATTTATACCACTTTTATATATGAGATGAAGTTCCCTGATTATACACTCATTAAAAGTAATGCAAACATTCAGCGGTTCGTCATTGGCATCTAAAACTCAAAGAAATTAATGAACGCAATAAATTTCATGTTTTAAGGAAATAAAGTAATTAAAAATTAAAAAAAATTCAGGTACTGCGGAAAATACTCTTTTTTTTTATCGACGTACCTACTGCTATTTTCAATTTTTGAGAAAAAAGTACTGTTTTTCGTCCAAAAAAAGATACGAGCGTATAGGTGTTGCAAGTAAAAATATACCTATCAACCCTTTCCATTTGTTGTTTACCAGATGGGTACCTACCTACCTACCTCTTCGATGTTTACCATCTACCAGGGCTTTATTTAAATCATTCGAAATATTGCAGCAATTTTTGTATTCCTTCCTCTCAATCTCTTATAGTCTCATCAACCAAATAAGAAACTTTGTCCTTATACCTATCTACCTAAACCTACAAAACGAAAGAATCTATTAACTTAAACGAGAACAGGTATTTACTACACAGCAGCAAACTACATGTAAGTATGTAGATATCTATATAGGTAGGTAGGTAGGTACCTATCTGCCAATCAACCAAAAGAAACCAACAGAATTTAATCTTCACCCATATTTTATCCGCCTCCCCCTTTCATCATTAACCTATTAGGTACCTAAACAATCGCTATGCATTAATAACACGTAAAAATAAAAATCTACACACTCCAAACAAATCCATACAAAAAGAGTAGCAATTACTTTAGTAGGTATATAGGTACATACATATATAGAACGCCAATCTAGTAGATATAGAATGCCCCAGGCATCACGAAACTATGAAAAAAATCTTTATACCTACCTACCACATTAAAAGAATCCAATTAAAATTGAAAATTAGCTACAATTACAAAGGTACCTACCATTAAGGCCCATCTCATTCTCTCAACCATAAAACAAACAGATGACATAATGTCTTCCGAGTTGACAGCAAAAATTACAATCAACAAAACCAAACCAATCGAAATAAAATATTCGGATGAATTTTTCCCGCCTCTTCCAAAAAATCTTTCCCTTTCTGCCCTCACCATTTTAACCTATTACAGACACACGCCAATGTATCTACATCTACATCAATGCATTCAAAACACCTAATCCATAAAAAACCACACACACCGAATCCTTTGAAAATGAATTGCAGTTTCATATTATAACCTACATGCAAAAACAATGCAAAAAAACACAAAAACAAAAGAAGTATGCATTTTATTACAAAATGTATCACTCAAATACCATTCTTCTTTTCCCTGTCCCTTTCTGTTTCCGCCATAACTAATTCCTATTGCTCACAACCCAAATTATACGAATTTGTTTGATTAGGTTGGTAACTGCCCACATACAACATAATAATACTATTGCAAATGTTCGATGTAGCGAAATGTCCAGATGTCCAATTTGATGTGCTGGCGAGAAGATTACTTGGATCGTGAGATGAGGTGCGAAAATACCAGTTGGATTTGTCCAGATGGAATCGTATGACTTGGCGGTGTATGAGTTATACCCAACCCAGTGTAAGTGTATCTATAGGGTGAATGTGAATTATTGAATTTCAGAGTTATATTTTTTATTTAAGTGAAACGTACGGATTGATGTGAGAATGTAAAATAAATTATTGAAATTAGTTTGAAAGGTAAATGAACGAAATTTAATGAAATTATAAAAGTTAAATCTAATTTATTCCCAATATTTGTGAAATTTAAAATGTTTCTATGCTATGCATAGGTGTGTAGGTGTGTATCTGCTTGAAAACGAAAATGCATAAAGTGCGAGCGAATGCAAAAATCAATTGCGGCGAAATCGAATTGGTGAGTTTTTAAGTTCTGTTTTTGTTTTGATATTTGTATCTCCGTTTGAGTTGTTTTTTGTAGTACCTTGTTTTCCTTTTTGTTGACGTATCCGTGACATAGTTTCCTGCAGCTGTAAAGTGAACTAATTTTTTATATTTTGGTTTACATTTTACAATGGTTCTATTTTGTACCAAGTCTAAACATTGTTCGTTGCCATGATCAAATTGTATGTGTTCATTTTTTTTATTTATTGTTATTTCTTTTTGTTGTTTGAAAACTTGGGCATATTTTTCGATCTCTTCTTTACTAATGTTCTTAGAAATGAAATCAATTGGTTTGAGTTTTGTAGTCGTGTGTACGGTGCTATTGTAAAAGTTTAAAATTTTGAATATTTTCTCATCTAAATCAGAACTGTCTTTGCTGGCAGCAAGAATTCGTAGGTGCTCGTTTAATGTACCGTGCAGTCTCTCAATGTCAGCATTACCGGTTTTTATTGAAGCCGTGGTTTTGTGAAAATGTATGTCATTTTCTTTCAAAAATTGCTCAACTGCCGAATGCAGGATGCATGTTTCACCATCCGAGACAATTTTGTTTGGTTTACCTAAAAACTGAATCCTTTGCTTTATGGCATTGAGGATGGCTATCCAGTTCCTATCTTCTAGAGGATGAATGGTAGCATATTTAGAAAATTTGTCAATAGTAGTGAAGTACATTTTGCCTCGCTCTGGAAACCAGATATCAACATGAAGTATGTCGTTAATTTGTTGAGGACTTTCCGACACTTGCAAAGCAATTTTAATTGGGTGTCGATCATGCTTGGCTACATTACAGATATCACAGTTATTGACATATTTTTGGATTTCTGTTTGCAATTTCGGATAAAAATATAATTGTTTTAATTCAAAAAAAATTTCACTTATCCCTCTGTGATTTTTACTAAGGTGTTCATTTTGAATTATTGTTAGCATTTCATTTTTGTCTGTAATGTCTGTAAGTTTTGATGTTGATCTAAGGATTTTCAGGTTTGTATTTAATGAAAAATATTTCACGTATAAATTCTGAAAGTCAAGGAAAAGTGTCAAATCGTTGCAGTAAATGCAGATGAATCCTTTGTTAATTAGGAAACGTTTCATTATCTCAAGCAGATTACTTTTATTTTTTTCAATTTGAATGTAATTTTGTATCTTTTTATGTATTATTTTCATTGTTATTTTTTCTTTAATGCCATAAGACAAATATATTTGATTTTTAAACAAGTTTATAGGTTATTCAGTTATAAATATGTGCAATGATTCATCTTCCATTGCACTGTGTATGGTTGCACCAGTTGATATAACATCAACGTTATTTTCTCGGACTGTTGAACCAGCGATCGTAACATCTTCGTTATTTTTACTTTGCTCAATATTAGAGTTTACTTCATTGTTAAAAATTTCTGAAAAGTAGACTTCTTCGTCAAGATCTGAGAAATTTTTAACGTTTCCATTTTCAAAATTGTTTTCTGAAGAAACTTCTTCGTTATGCTCGGAATGGCAATTCTGAATTTGGTCGATAAACCTGCTAAGTCCGTCTGCTACACAATTATCTTTCCCTTTAAGGTACTCAATATTAAAGTCGTACTCATTTAACATAATTTTCCAACGTTGTAGCTTCATGTTGGGAACTTTAATCCCACTCAACCATACAAGCGGTTTATGGTCGGTTTTTACGGTAAACTTCCTTCCATACAAGTACGTCCTAAAGTATTTCACTGACCATACAACTGCAAGAAGCTCTTTTTCGATTGTCGAGTAGTGAAGCTCATGTTTATTAAGCGTGCGAGAAGCATAGCAAATTGGGTGGCTACTTTGACTCAACACTGCTCCAAGGGCATAATTGGACGCATCAGTTGTAAGAACAAATGGTTTATTGAAATCAGGACTTTTAAGAATGGGGTCGGAAGTGAGCAACAACTTTAAATTTTGAAACGATTTTATGTACGTTGGGTCAGATATATTCAATTTTTCTGTTTTTTTCAGATACTTTATCATTGGGTGGGCTACCTTTGCATAGTCTTTTACAAATTTGCGGTAGTACCCAGTAATTCCCAAAAATTGCTTAATGCCCTTAACGCTGGTTGGTAGTTGCATTTCTACAATAGATTTAATTTTGTTTGGATCGGGTTTTATACCGTTACCAGCAACAACATGTCCTAAATAAGATGTCGAGAATTCCGCAAAACGACATTTATGAATTTGAACTTTCAAATTATAATCTTTTAAGACATGGAAAATTTTTCTGAGAGCTTGTAGATGCTCCTCAAAACTTGTAGAAAAAATCAAGATGTCATCCAAATAAACCACACAAATCAAGTTTATGAAATCTTTAAGGATGTGGTTCTTTAACCGTTGAAAAGTTTTTGGGGCATTTTTCAACCCGAATGGCATCCTTAAAAACTCATAGTGACCCCTTTTTGTAGAAAATGCAGTCTTTGCTCTATCACGCGGGTCAACTTCGATTTGATGGAAACCTTTGACGAGATCAATAACAGAAAAATAATTGCACTTTCCAAGCTTGTCGAAAATTTCGTCTGAACCGATCATAGGAAAGCCATCATCGATTGTTTGCTCGTTAAGTTTCATATAATCGATTACAATTCGCCATTGTTTTTTTCCATCATAATCGTCCTTCTTAGGAACAACCCAAATCGGTGAATTGTATGGGCTATGGCTTGGAGCAATTATTTTTTGTTTAAGCATCTCCTTGATTTGCCGATCGACTTCCTCTGTGTGAATTTCTGGATATCGATAAAGTTTGCTATATATTGGAATTTCGTTTTTTGTTTTTATTTGGTGCCTGATTTCGTTAGTAAACGTGAGATCATCCCCTTCATTATAAAAAAATTGATTTGAAGGATCGAAGTAAAGATTTTAGACTAGAGGCATCTTTTAGACTTAAATGTTTTGCCAAAATATTATCATTTACCTCGAAATCAAAAACCTCGCTACAAAAAACATTAAAGGAATCATCTTCATAACAGTGATTAGCGTAAACCTCTTCTTCCTCATTAAAAAATATTGGGATTCTTGCAGACTTAGTTATTAAAACACGATTTTTATAATCGATCACCGGGTTCAGATCGACGAGGATGTTATTTCCTATTAAACCGTCAAAGTAATCATGGAAAGTGTATTCAATAAAATTAATAAAACTTTTTGGTTCACCAAGTTCTTTAAAGAGTGGGACACGATATTCTTTATTTGTTTGCACATTGCGGTTGAGTACTTTGAGAGTGTGTTTTTTAGAAGGAATTTCCCACTTTGGATTACATAAGTTTTTATTTATTATGCTGTACTCTGCCCCACAATCGATTATAAACCTTAAAGGTTTAATGTTATTTTGGAAAACTAAATAGGGTAATTGTTTCTTTGACCATCTGAAAAATTTTGACGGCTTCCAGAATAGTCATTATTATTTTGAATGTCTTCGTTTAGCGTAATGTCCATAGATTCCTGGCTGTTGGGCTGCCTATTTCTGTAAGAGATTCGCGATTGACCACTATTCGCAAAATTATTGTTTTGCCGTGAATGATTGTTGATATTGTTGTTATTGTTGATTTGGCGGAATTGCCCACTATTATTGTAGGTATTATTTTGGCGTGATTGCCCGCTCTGGCTATTCTGAATGTATTGGCGTGATGGTCTAGATTCAGAAAAAGGATTGTTGGGACCTGATGAACCCCGCTGGTTAAAATTATTAGACTGCCTGTTTTGTCCTCTAGCAAAATTATTGTTTTGACCATACGAATTGTAGTAGTTTTGATGTGAACTATTTTGAGACCTACCTATTTTACCAAAATCAGTTGGAGATTCTAAGCGATGATGATTTATTTCAACAATAATTTTGAATGCATCGGTCAAGGTCTTAGGATTTCTACTCAGGATAATGGACTTTGTTGGTTCCGGTAAATTGTTTTTAAATGCTTGAAGAGCAATCCTGTTATTTGAATCGATAATCGTACTAATGTCATTTGAATTGTTTTCAAGCAAATAAACACCGTTTATCCTGCCAAGCAAGCTATTAATCCTATTATAATAATCTTCAATGTTTGTTGAGACCCTTGTTGTACGAATACTGTCTAATAAACTTTCCACCGACAATCTCTCACCAAAGTTATTTTTCAAAATTGTTCTAATTTCAGGCCAATTATTGAGTCTACCATGTCTTTGTAATTGACATCTAGCTTTCCCTAATATTCTGTCCTTTATGTATCCTGTAAGGAAATTCTTTGCGGAATCTTCAAAGGATTCTTTAGTTAAATAAAGTGAATCTACCCTGTCCAGGAAATCTAATAAATTTTTACTATTACCATTAAACTCTGGGACCTTAGTAATTAATTCTAAAGTAAGCTTAAATTTATCCACAGGATCGATGACTGCCATCTTTAGGGTTTCCAAAATTAAAGTTGGGGTACTCACTCGTATATTTCCAAGGATGTCTTGAGAGCCGCTTAAGACTTTGGCGGTTACAGATGACTCACTTCAATTTTTTTTATTTATTTTAACTGTTCGTATTTATATGTCTTTGAAGACCTTTTATTTTAGGATTTCCTTTTTTTTCGGTTTTGTTTTAATAGTAGTTAGATACAGTTTTGTTTGTTTGCATTATAATTTAACTTCAAACAAATGGGTATTATAAAACGTTTTTGGTTTTTAAGTTTTTTTCTGAGCAATAGAAGCGTTTTACGTAGCTGGGTGGTGGAAATTTGTTTTGTTAAGTAGGTACAGTTTTTTTTTAGCACTTTAATCTTGATTTTGTATTTTTAGTTTTTTTTTTCGCTTTTGTATGATTTTTTTGTATTTTAATTTGTTTTTTTTTTTTTTTTACAATTATAGATAGGTTGGTACTTCAGATAAATAATTTTAAAGGTTTCCACGTTAATAATTGAAATAGTATCTGCACATGATCTTGTTTTTGGAATAGTTTTTTTTTTTTGCCTTTCATATAAAATAATTCCACGCACCGAACTTTGTTTTCCCGACTGCGCCAAATATATGTGCTTTATTGGAATTCAGATAAAACACAATTGTTTCTTTATTTAATAGAATTTTATTTAAATAATATTTAACATTTTAGTTTCTATTTTTATAATTTAAAGTTAAGACGTAAAACAATGAAGTTAATAATACGAGATACAGAAAAAGACTGACTAACTAATTAATGAGTTTGGGCGACCAATCTTAAAAATAAAGCTTAATCATGTCATAGTTATCAAGCAACAGGACCCAAAGCTTAGCTCAATTGGTAAGCGTCATTTTAGTTGCTAGGCAAGATGATAATAATGTTCTCCAGCTTTATCTTTGCAGAAGATGAAGTTGGAGAAATGTAAAATACTTAGTAAGCACACTTGGTTTTTGCTGGGCAAAAAATAAGTGTGGAGAAAAGCCTTTTTGTAGGTGTACGTATTGGGAGAAATGAAGTAGCACTTTTAATATGTAACAATATACATAAGCACACAAATTCATCATACAAATTCATTAGCTTGACTGTTGTTCATCCGATCATCCCCATATTGGTATCAAATGTCCTGGACAATCGTGACCCTTGTGTTCAACTGTTTGGGGAAGTGGTGGCTGGGTAATGCGTGTATGGGTATGATCTGTATTGGTATGAAGTGCGATGACACGATTGTCAACCTAAATTCCAAGAAAATATGTTCACCTTATTGCAATGTTGCATTCTAGGAATTCAGTTAAGAATTGGTTATGTTTACTTATAAATAAGAAATAAAGTTTAATAAAAGTTGAGTTGTAATCAGTAAGCAAACGAATGGTGTTTTATTTTTTTAATCGAATGATCCTCACTTCGATAACTGGCGCCCGAGCTACTCTGTACCAAAAATTGAAAGTATCGCGTAACATAAGAACCGCGTACACTCAAAACCTGAGCATAACCCGTGAAAACTGTGTAGTGCGTTAACATAAGAACCGCGTACACATAATAATAAAAAAATATATAACCGGAAGCAAAAGTGTAGTGCGAAACGTAAGAACTGCGTACACTGCTACGAAAAATAGTGCGTTAACATAAGAACCGCAAATACGAAAAAAAAAACTCCAAATTAAGCGTTTTGCGTTACAAAAAACATTGTGTAGTGCGTCAACATAAGAACTGCGTACATAGTAAAACATATTACACTCCAAATTAAGTGTAGTGCGTACCATAAAAACCGCGTACACGACAAAAAAACTGTGTTAAGTGTAGTGCGTTACATAAGAACCGCGTACACAATAGAGACTGCTGTGTAGTGCGTAAACGTAAGAACCACCTACTCAGTAATAACAGCACAGTATAAACTTTTAAATTGCATTCAAACCGTGGACCAGCCGTTCCCTAGTAGCAGAAGCAAAGAGGATACAAACGGAACCCCAACGATGCAGAGAGTTTTGCTGTAAGATCAACATCATTATTCAACAATATATTAAGCTTTACTTATTAAACCCATTACAATTATTATAATTATATTTTTATAAAATAGGAACTTACTTACATTCCTAATTTCTTACTGCAAAAATTTAAAGTCAAGAAATAATTCTTATTACATATTTAAAAAACTTTTTTACGTTCTCATACTATATAAGAAAAAAATCATTCGAATTAAATACCTACCGTAAAATAAAAAATTTTAAATAAATTTTATAATATACAACTTAAATCAAGCAACTTTATCCTTCCTCGAACACTCCTTTTTTTTATCCTCCTTTTTCAAAATGGCTACACTCGAAGAATTGTCAGAGCGAATAACGCAATTAGCCGATGCTATATACCAGACTATAGATCAAATTAAGCTAGTGAATAGTCGATTACACCAACTGGACAGTAGGGTAACACCACCTCCCCAAAATTCCCCTAGCACCTTGTCGAATCCAAGAACTGAACAAGACCTTTTAGACATCAGAAAATTGCCCGACTGTGTTAGGGATCTTCAAATTGTTGATGGGAATGCAGTTCAATATATTTCGTGGATCCATATTGTGGAGTCCATATTAAATGATTATCAAATCGTTAAAACTAAGCCCATCTATAAGGCGATTCTACAACACATACGTCAAAAAGTAAGGGGTCCAGCCGATGCCGCCCTCATATCATATAACATATTTGACGAGGATTGGCAAACCATAAAAAAATGTTTATCACTGCATTACGCGGATAAACGGGATTCTAGAACATTAGAACATGAATTGAACACAATGACCCAAGCGAATAAAACTATCGACGAGTTTTATGCACGAGTCAATCACCAGTTGTCTTTACTTATTAACAAAATTAAAACAGAAGATTATACTCCAGAAACTATAACCGCCCTGACAGAAAATTATAGAAATAGATCCTTAGATATATTCATAAGAGGTCTTAATGGAGATATTTCTAAAATGTTAATGATACAGAAACCCTTAACCCTTCTAAAGGCATATACCTCTTGTCTAGAATTTCAGAACTTAAATTTTAGACATTTTCGATACACAACAGAAATTCAAGTAATACTATTACTTCTCCGGTTAATCAAATGTTTCCGTCAAAACACCAAACGGAAAACAGAGTCCATCAGATAACACACAGGGAAATGATCCAAGTGTATAATAACCAGCGTTATGGGAACTCAAGACCAACCTGGAATAGCCCACCGCCTTCTAGGCCAAATAATCTAAAGCCTCCACAGCCTATGGAAGTGGACAAATCGATTCAAAGCCGTCAAATCAATTATATGAATCGACCCGAAAATAATGCAGTGCCAAAAAGATTCAATGGATCTGATAACCTTCCAAGGAAGCAGCAACGTCTCTTTGCAACAGACGTTACCACAGATCATAACATGGAGCAAGAAAATCAAGATGAAGAACAATTAAATGAGGAATATTTCAAAGCCTCTGAAGAAGCATGGGATGAAGATGGCAACAATGACGATGTAGCTGAGCTAAATTTTACAACGGAAGCCTCTCTAGCGTACCATACTTAGAATATTTTACTAGAGATGGCGAAATCTTAAAATTCTTGATAGATACTGGAGCTAATAAAAACTTCATATCTGAAAGAATTGCTTACAATTCTAAACCAGTAATTTCTCCATTTAAAATACAATCCGCCACTGGACAGTTAAAAATAACTCGTAAAATCAGTGCTCAATTTTTTAAACCTATAGGTAATAACTTTCTCTTCGATTTTTTTGTCCTACCAAACTTAACCTCCTTAAAACATTGGAAGCCGTGATAGATAGGAAAAACAACATCCTTTTCTTAGCTCCAAACATCAAAATTAAACTA
Source organism: Baccha elongata (assembly GCA_951217065.1). Lineage (NCBI taxonomy): Eukaryota > Metazoa > Arthropoda > Insecta > Diptera > Syrphidae > Baccha > Baccha elongata. Next base: position 676,912 of record CATNUY010000147.1, read on the forward strand.
AAAGCAAAAGAATCTAAAGAAGGAAATAATATTCAAACAAATTCAGATCTAGACACTCACATTCAAAACCTTTTATGCAAATACAAAAAGCTTTTTGGACCAATCTCAGACAGTGGTATAATAGACACTAGTGTCCGTGCAGAAATAAGAACTGCTTTATCCGAGCCCATATACACAAAATCTTACCCTTACCCAGCTAACCTAAGAGCAGAAGTCGAATCCCAAATTGCCAAGATGCTTTCTGATGGCGTTATAAGACCATCTAGAAGCCCTTTTAATTCGCCACTTTCGATTGTCCCAAAGAAACCAAATTCCGCAGGCGAAAGGCAATATAGACTTGTTATTGACTTTAAACGATTGAATGCAATAACTATTCCAGATGCTTATCCTATCCCGGATATAACAAATACTCTTGCGAGTCTAGGAGAATGCAAATTCTTTACGACCCTCGATCTTACGTCCGGCTTTCATCAAATTAGAATGAAAGAAAGCGATATACCCAAAACTGCATTTTCAACGGCAAATGGCAAATATGAGTTTACTCGTCTGCCATTCGGGTTAAAAAATGCGCCCGCCATATTTCAGCGTATGATTAATGATGTCCTGAAACCTCTCATAGGCAAAATATGTTATGTGTCCATTGACGATATTATCGTCTTCGGTAAAAGCAAATCCGATCACTTAAGGAATCTTGAACAAGTTATGCTATTCCTAGAAAGCGCAAATTTGAGAGTGAACTTAGAAAAATCAAAGTTCTTAAGAACTCATGTCAATTTTTTGGGATACATCATCACTCAAGAGGTAATTCGCGCAGATCCCGAAAAAAAAACTGCAATACAAAAGATCCCACCCCCAAAAAATCTTAAATACTAAAAAGCTTCTTGGGTCTTGCTTCCTACTACAGGAAGTTTATCAAAGATTTTGCTAAAGTAGCAAAACCCTTGACCAATATAACAAGAGGCCAAAACGCTCATCTTAAAGCAAATCAGTCCAAAAAGGTCGAAATAAATCTTGACGATCAAGCCTTAAAAGCTTTCAAAAGCCTCAAGGACATGCTTATATCTTCCGATATCCTCATATTTCCAAATTTCGAAAAATCTTTCATTTTGACAACCGACGCCTCCAATTACGCCATCATAGCCGTCCTATCGCAATATGAAATTGGGAAAGATAGACCCATTACATTAATCTCTAGATCATTGAACGAAACAGAAGAAGGATACTCAACTATTGAAAAGGAAATGTTAGCAATAGTTCGGTCCCTTGATAAGCTCAGAACATACCTTTACGGTGCAAAGAACATTAAAATATTTACAGACCATCAGCCACTAACATTTGCGCTGAGTAATCGCAATAATAACGCGAAGCTTAAAAGATGGAAAGCACGAATAGAAGAGTTCAACTATACTCTTGTTTATAAACCAGGAAGATCGAATGTCGTCGCAGACGCACTTTCGCGACTTCCCGTACGTAACGTATTATCGTCTTCATCCGGAACTCAACACAGTGCTGAAGAAGATAGCAGTGATCTTATACCACATTGCGAAGCACCTATTAACGTTTTTAGGAACCAACTTATCTTCTCTGAAGGCATCAATGAAATGACCTGTTACGAGGAACCGCATCAAAAATATCAAAGACATTATATTAAGCTGCACTCTTATGATAAAGAAACTCTTACAAAACTTCTAAAAATTAAATCCTAACATACTTAACGGTATCAAAATTCCAGAAAAGTACATTCCACTTTTACAAGAAATTTATAAAACAACATTTAGCCGGTATAAAATAAGAATAACACAAAGACTAGTTACAGATATAAGTACGGAAGATAATCAATTCAAAATAATACAAGATGAGCATAAAAGAGCTCATAGGAATTATATAGAAAATAAAAATCAAATCCTTGAAAATTATTATTTTCCCCATATGACTAAACTAGCAAAAATGTTTGCAAACTCTTGTTGATATTTGTTGTTTAAACAAATATGACCGGCACCCAATTAAACCAGAATTACAAGCTACACCAATCCCATCGTATCCAACAGAAATCCTACATATGGACATAATTGAAATAAAAAAAGAGAAATTTATAACATGAGTAGACAAATTTTCTAAATTTACAAAATGTTTCCATATCAAAAATAAATCCGTGTTACACATTCGAGACAAGATTATTAAATTACTCCATTTTTTCACTGCTGCGAAAACTCTGGTAACAGACAATGAGAGTAGTTTCATAAGCCCAATCGTACTGAACTATATCGAAGGCTTAGGAATAAATGTTTATTTGACTCCGCCACAAAGAAGTGAAGTCAATGGGACAGTAGAACGAGTCCACTCAACAATAATTGAAATAATAAGATGTCTCCAAAAAGAATACCCAGACTTAAATATAAAAGAAATTATAAATATTGCAACAGATAGATATAACAACACTATACATTCAGTGACAAAAAGGAAACCGGTCGATATTTTCTTTGGCAGGTTTCAAAGGATCAATTATCAGAACTTAATCAATTTTAAAGTAAATACATATCTTAAGTTTGAAATCATAAGAAATCAGAAGAATCAGTTAAGAAATCATAACAAAAATAGATCAACACCACGGTGCTATGACCCTGGTGGTACAGTTTTCAAAAGAAACAAACAAATTAAGGCTAAGGACAAACCAATTTACCATAAGGAACACGTAGGACTAGATAACAAAGTAACAATAACTACAACTAACGGCAAACGCATTCACAAATCGGACCTTAAAAACTTACCTTATATTCCAGATTAATCACTATCCTTCAAGTGGAAGCAACTGTTGACATCTACGAATACCAAAGCCAACTTATTGCCATCAAATAAGGAGCAGGAAGAATAATTAACGGACATTTCAAATTAATCCATCTCATCAACTTAACTAATTATGAAGAAGCATTAAACAACATCAAAATAAACATAAAACGTTTCATCCCAAACACAAGCGTTTACATTCCGCAATTGGAACCCCAAGAACCAAAGATAGAGAACCTCCTTGAACAACTGCAAGATAGAGGACCAACGAAGAAAAAACGATCAATTAACTGGATTGGATCCGCTTGGAAGTGGCTGGCAGGTAATCCAGATGCCACAGATTGGGACAACATTGTAACTAAAGGAAACCAACTCATCAACAATAACAACAGGCAATACCACATTAACCAATACTTTATTAAAGTCACTGATACTCTAATTGACAAATACAATAAAATAATTGAAAAAATAGATACAAAACATTCCGAGAAATATGAACAAATCATTTTTAACAAACTTACTCTATTAAAAGAGGAAATAGGAGAAATTGTTCTGGCAGGACAACTCGCTAAAAAAGGAATAGTTAATTCAAATCTTTTAAACAAGGCTGAAGTGGCAAATATTCTTTCAAAAACTGTAACACTTCCCTTTAGAAATGAACTTCAGGCAATTGAATACACCGAACCTATGATGCCTGTTAAAAATTCCATTTTACTTTACGTTATTTGTCTGCCTCAAACTGAGGAAACAGAATTTAACAATGTTATCGTCAGGACAACGATTAAAAACAACAAAAGAGTGCATTTAAACTATTCAAATTTATTTATATCACAGTTTCTTAAATATGGTGTCACTGAATAATGCTTTGAAATTGAACAAACTACGTTCTGCAAAAGATCTCAACCTCAAAAACTGACGATTGAAGATTGCGCGCTCACACTCTTTAATGGCGGAAAAGCCAAATGAAATATCGACTTTGAAAGCAGACCAGTAATAGAGCTCATCAACGAGAGCACACTGTTCCTCACCAATTATATTGGTAACATAACATATGGTAGAAATACTCAAAACCTTAACGGTACATTTATCATTAATTTCTATAACGAATCTATTGAAATAAATCACACAAAGTATACAAACTGGGAAAACAGGTTCTATCACATACTACCTCCTTTACTCCAAACCAATCTCACTGAAGGTGAGATTAATATCGATCTCCAATATCTGCACAAATTGCAGCTAGACAATGTAAAAAAGCTATTAAATATTTCCTCGAATCCTGGTATTTTTTTAGGTTCAGATTTTGTAATTCTAACTATAGGAATCATTATAAACGTCATTCTCATTTTTTATTATAAACGCAAATCCAAGAATAAGGAAACCTTGCAAATTCCTCCTCACGAACCAATTAAGCTACAAATTTCGTCATTTGACCCAATTCCAGTTGGAACTCCCTCAGTTGGTCATATTAAATTTTAATCTTCGAGACGCATATACTTAAGAAGGGGGAGTTAACACAACACCTTCTGGTGTCATTCCCATTCCTTTCCCCATCACCTCTCCCTTAACCAATGGTCATTTTTGTTGACTATACAATATTAAAAATGTGTACAACTTAAATTCTAAGAAATTATTTTACCTTTGTTCACCTTTACATTTTCTTGTATTATTCAAAATTGTATAAAATATTGTCAACCTAAATTCCAAGAAAATGTGTTCACCTTATTGCAATGTTGCATTCTAGGAATTCAGTTAAGAATTGGTTATGTTTACTTATAAATAAGAAATAAAGTTTAATAAAAGTTGAGTTGTAATCAGTAAGCAAACGAATGGTGTTTTATTTTTTTAATCGAATGATCTTCACTTCGATAACTTGTATATACAATGGTTTTACCAAGAAGGTTAATGAAAGAAGAAGGTAATAATTTATTGAATTCAGATACTAAGTAAAGTGAATGTATTCAAGTACAATTTACATAAGCTTATAGATTATAAGTCGGTGGCTGACTTCAGTGCCACATTTTATGAAAATATAGTTACTCCAATAAATTAAAAATAAATACTGCAAGAATCTGTCTATTGAAGTGTAACTTTGAACTTGTATTTGGTGGCTAATTCAGTATATTATTCTTTTAGCACTTTCAAACAGAGTGGATATTTAATTCTAATTATTTTATTCGTGTTGTTACCAAGATTATCAAGACCAATTGCGTTTCGTTATAAGAAAAAGAGCGACCATGCCAATTACATGTCTTATTATACATAATGGGCTTCACTAACAATCAAATTCAATAACAGCTAAAATAATATCTTGTTTAGACAAAATATAAATCAAATTTTTAATAAGTTGTTACTAAATTTGATTATAAGTAAGGCTTGTATGAACTTATTTGTATAAAAGTCAACACGAGTTGTAGTGTAGCCAATTGAATAAAATTTGTTGTGTGATTGTTTTAGACCAATAAGTAAGAAAGTAAACCCTAGAAAGTAAACCCTATGCGTTTAAACAAAATTAAGTTTAGAGAAGAAGACACCCTAATATAAATGTGTTGTACATATGTATAGTATCGTACACAGTACGATATAAATTTTATGATATTGTGTTTAAAAGAGTCAACAACGAATACATATTTATTGCCAGATTTCGCCAAATAATTTTTTGATCGATAGCAAGCGGCTATAAAATACTGCAATATGTATTATAAATAAAATATTATTTGGCAAATTTAAAAGCAGTAAAAAAATCACCAGTACATGAAATCGAAAATGTTACGTCTGTGATTCCATGTTTTTTTTTATAAAATACAAACAACTTGCTTTCTTTTCTATTTTCATGTTCGATTGATTGATGTTTGGAGATCTATAACTGTATGAATCTAGAAATTGCCCTTATATCAAATAACCAAAAATCAATGTCGAAGAAGCTTATTTATGAAAAAATAGAAACTGGAAGATGTTTTTCACTTATTCTTTTAATACTTTAAATACTATTCCTATAATTTTTTGACTGTTTGACATTGCAATGTTGTTGCGTGGCAAAAGGAGGTGCAGGAGTGGAGGGTAGAAAATTAGAAAGAGATCGAAATAGTAAAGAAGAGGCAGCAGAGGATTGGGATCGAAAAGGGATCGGAATGCCTAGTTCAGGGACTTGGCCTGCTTGCTTAGCGCAGCTCAACTCGCCGGACGGGATGGGTTTTTGTCCCTAAAGCTAGACCTCACCAGCAACAACACATATATCAGGCCTTAAGAAAATTTATTTCAAAGAAACAGACTGCAGACGGACTCCTATACACCAAGAGGGCGCTGCGGATGTTCTTGCAGCCTGGCCTTTTCCCTCCCAACCTGGAAATCAATCGGCCGTTGTTAGATTTCCCCTATCATAGTTAAATAAATACCAGATCACTTCATTTCACCACCTAGGTTCACTCACCTTTCACACCCCTAAAGAAAGAATCACAATTCCATAATGGGTTTGAAAAATATCATTAAAAACAACAAAATGTTTAGATTCATGACATGTAAAGAATATTTATTCTGATCTCTTAGATAGATTTAACAATTTTTCTCTCGCCAGAAGGGCTTTATAGGTTAAACCATAAATTTAATAATTTAAAATTTACTAATTTTAATAACAATACTACCTACGAAAGCAATAACAAAAAAAAAACAAGAAGAAAGAATGTAATACGGATCTTGTTTCCGGGTATTTTACCATAAACAGTACCTACCCCTTTTTGGGTAGTTATTTCCCGCGGAATTTAACTAACGCCCTGTTCCTACCTAATAGAGCTCTACATAGGTAAGAGAATAGGGGAAGGGTTGAAAAGGTTCAGTAAAAATATATAAACTGCAACCAGAAACAAAAACGGATATCACTTACAAAATCATAAATTAACCAAACAAACTTAACTAGACTTAACTAACAAACATAATTAATTGGCTATATTTTAAGAAAAATGTATTATCTATGATTGTAGCGTCTGAAGCTATACAGTCGTAGATAACCTTGGGTTAATTGTATAAAGTTTCTTAACACTAGCAATTAAAAAAAAACAATTTATCTATTAACTTCCCCAAAAATGGTAGGGGAAAGGATAGAAAAATGTTGTAAAAAAAAACAATAAGTAATAAATTCTAAAAGATATAAATAAATTAATTTAAGCAGTAATAACACTACTATAACAAATAACGTATAGGTACAAAGTATATATATACAAAATGTAATATATATAATTAACTTTCTTTAATAAATTGATTAGATTATAATTAAAAAAAAATATCGTTTTTAATTAAATAGGTACTTATCTCGTCTCTAAACATTCTTTTCTTTTCAGCTCCGTTGATGACTTTGACCCTTTTCCTTTAATTTACAGGGTTTTCACAAAGGTACGTATAAATATACCATGTACCTAGATGATCTGAGTTACGCCAATTAAGTTGATTAAGATCTCACGTAGGCCTGGTTTAAGAAAGGCAAGTAGGTA
>CATNUY010000148.1:0-267500 GCA_951217065.1 Baccha elongata
GGTATACCAGCCGAATTATTTCAACACGGTGGGCCAGCTCTACGTCAGGCAATTCATGATATTATAGTGCACGTGTGGGAGCGTGAAGAAATGCCAGAAGACTGGCGAAAAGGTATAATATGCCCCATACATAAGAAAGGAGATGTCACAACGTGCAGCAACTATAGAGGTATCACGTTGTTGAGTACCGCCTATAAGATACTCTCCTCTATCCTACAAGACCGGATAACCCCATACGCTAAAACCATCATCGGACAATATCAGTGTGGTTTCATTCCAGGCAAATCAACAACTGATCAGATCTTTACCCTTAGGCAGGCGATGGAAAAATGTCTAGAATTTAACATCCCAACATACCACCTGTTTATAGACTTTAAGGCCGCCTATGATAGCATAGCCAGGGTAGAACTTTACAAAGCCATGAGAGAATTCGGCATCCCAAATAAATTGACACGACTATGTAGGTTGACCATGACCAACGTAACAAGCCAAGTAAAAATAGCCGGATTGCTATCCAGACCAATCAACATCTTTAATGGACTCCGACAAGGGGATGGTTTGGCCTGCCTCCTCTTCAACCTGGCGTTGGAGAAAGCAATCCGTGACTCTGGCACGGCAACAAGAGGGACCATCGTCAACAGGTCCAGCCAGATACTGGCTTACGCAGACGACATCGACATCATCGGAAGAACCGAGCAAGCTGTACACGATTCCTTCATCCAGATCGAGCAGGCGGCACAAAATCTGGGGCTGCACATTAGTGAAGGTAAAACAAAGTACATGGTGGCGTCGAATGCGAGAGGAACAGTTGGTCAAACAATCAAGGTAGCGGAGCACGAATTTGAAGTGGTGCAATCCTTTAAATACCTTGGGTCAATAGTAGCAGCCGATAACAATATAGAAGAAGAAATACGCGGGCGGCTTCTCAAATCCAACAGAGCCTACTACAGTCTGTCAAAGCTCTTCAAATCCAGAAATCTCACCATAACTTCAAAACTACTGCTGTACAGGACCATGGTTCTGCCAGTACTCACATATGGATCCGAGACTTGGGTGCTTAGCAAAAGGCACTCTGACCTCTTAGCCGCGTTCGAGAGAAAAGTCTTAAGGAGAATTGTTGGCCCCATATGTGAGGAAGGACGATTCCGGAGACGGTACAATCATGAATTGTACGCAATCTACCTCGAAGCAGATATAGTGACAAAAATTAGGATCGGTAGACTTCGGTGGGCAGGACACCTAGCTCGCATGAGCGAAGAGGAACCTGCTCGGAAAGTTCTTTGTGGTACATTCTATGGCAGACGACAGCGTGGTAGACCATGCTTGCGCTGGAGAGATGGCGTAGACCAGGACGCCCGGAGCCTTGGGGTGCGCAACTGGATGGCGTCGGCTCGAGACCGGGATAGGTGGAGAGACTTGTTGAAGGAGGCCAGGACCGGACCCCGGTTGTCGAGCCGATGATGATGATGATGATGCGTATGGCAATCACGATTTGGTAACAACATACACTTTCCACCCACAAATATAACCCAATGGTAAGAGAAGTATCCTTTTTTCATATTTGGATACTTCGCAGCTGCAGCAAACTTGCAATGTTCTTTATTATATACTATGAAGAATATATAAAATTTCTTGAATTTGTGTCGCAAATAAAAACATCGAGACCGTGGACGCGATTTATATATAGTGAAAATGAAAGGCAACTATACGGATTTTTCCAAAATTTTTTGTCTCGCAAATAAATATTCTTGTATGAGCTGCTCTTTTTGTCATAAATAAAAGAGTTTTGTTTATTTAGTTCAATTAAAAAACTGCACATCTGTTTTGACCATTACTTATTGGCCTTTATTTTGCTTCCACACACAACACCTCCTGTAAAAAAAATTCATACCTACTCACCCTCAGTCTGCATAGGCGCATATTTTCTCACAAAAATATTTTCTGAGAAAAGTTTTAAGATCTCTAAGTTTGAATGCAGTTTTGTAGGAGAGTTTATTCTGAATATAAAACTGATTTTGCGGGAAATTTGGTCTTGTGCAGCAGCCGCCATCTTGAATTTAAGATTTTTTCGTGGTTTTGCGTTTTTCTATGTTTGTGTGCGTTTTCATGAAAAATCTATTAAATACTTTTTTATTGCAATTTGTGGTATCTACAAAACGGTATAAAAATTATTTTTGTAGTGATAGTGTCTTAGAAGTTATAAGGAAAAAAACGAATAAAAAATAGACCTTGTCACAATAATTTTCGAATTGCTCCCTAATTTTAAGATTTTCGGAAAAAATTATTAAATACTTTTGTAAAGATAATCTTTTTACAAAAAAAGTTTTGTATTTTTCGTTAATATCGGTTGGTTTTTGACCTCATCATCCGGAACCGTATGGAATGCATATACAGGGTGATTGGTTTAAGGTGCACCAAAAAGCTTGAGCGTGTAGGTGGGCTTAAGACAAGAAAAAAATCGTATGGGAGGGGTATTGAAAAATTCACTGTTTCATTCACACTTTACTTTTAAATATTCATATTCAGTTTTCATATAATTTAATATTGATTTTTGTACTCAAATAAATTTTATACTTGATTTAGATTTCAATAAAATAAGTTTTGTTATAAAAATAATTTTCTATTTTGTTTGCGAAAATAAAGATTCGGTACAATTAATTTCTACAGATTATGAGACTTATTCTGGAACAAAATAGGAATTAAAAAGAATTTTTGTTGAAAATATTTTGAAGATCACATAAGACGGGGAAACGAAGCAGAATTTTTGCATCAGGATAATGGTGGAAGCAGTAGCATCAAAATTTGCAAAACTTAATAATTCCAACTATGCAAATTGGAAATTTAAAATGGAATTATTGTTTCTCAAGCAAAATTTGTGGAAAACGGTGATCGTTAAAAAGCGACCAGCTGAAAAGAAGGGACAAGATGGTATCACGGTCACTAATCAAAAGGATATTGATGAATGGGATCGATTGGATGATGAGGCCAGAGGAACAATAGGTTTGTCCGTGGAAGACAATCAACTAGCGCTAATTCGTACTATGGAGTCAAAAGGTTCAATTGATGGCTTACAGATCGTCGATTGTGGAATTAAGGAGACATGTGACACTTGCATGAAAGGAAAATTGACAAAAATTTCATTTCCAAAGAAGTCAGAAAGTAAGTCTGTAGAACTCTTAGATCTGATTCATACAGATATTTGTGGACCAATGCAAACAATGACACCAAGTGGCAAGCGATATATTGTGACATTTATTGACGATTTTTCGAGTTTCACGATTATATGTTTGTTGGCACGTAAGTCAGAAGTCAATCAGAAGCTAAAAGAGTTTGTTGCATATTGTGAAACAAAATTTGGACGAAAGCCGAAAATTATTCGTTCAGATAGAGGGGGCGAATATACGGGAAAAGAAATAACTGATTTCCTAAAAGCAAATGGAATACAAATTCAGCTAACAGCAGCCTACAGCCCACAGCAAAATGGGAAGGCTGAAAGGAAAAATCGTACGTTGATTGAAATGGCGCGTTGTATGCTTATAGATGCAAACCTTCCGTACAGTTTTTGGGGTGAAGCGGTTACAACGGCAAACTTCATACAAAATCGTACAATAACAAGAGCTACAAACAGGACACCATACGAGCGATGGAATGGATCAAAACCAAGTATAAACGTTTTTGAAGTGTTTGGTTCTAAATGTTTTGTACATGTTCCCGCCGAAAAAAGACAAAAATTAGATAATTCAGGCATTGAAATGTTTTTCTTGGGCTATGATGATCAGTCTAAAGCATACCGATGTTACAACCCAGAAACAAAGAAAATCATAATTAGTCGAGATGTGAAATTTTGTTCATCAAACATAACTGATTTTGGCAGAGAAAATGATGTTTCAATAGATTTGAGTTCAAGACGAAAGAATTTAATCAGTGACAAACAGAGTATGAAGAAATTTGAACAAGAAGAACAAGAAATTCAAATTGGCAGCGAAAATGATGTTTCAATAGATTTGATTTCAAGACGAAAGAAGTTAATCAGTGACAAACAGAGTATGAAGAAATTTGTACAAGAAGAACAAGAAATTCAAAAGAAAATACAAGAACAATCATTGCATCAACCAATAAGACCGATAAGAGTTTCACAGCGTGAAAATAAGGGTATCCCACCGAAACGTTTAACTGATGAAATAACACAACAAATACACGGGGTTTTCATGGCGAAAGAACTTATTGAACCGAAGACATACACTGAAGCTATCGAAAGTGATGACAAGGAACATTGGCTTATAGCGATGCAGGAGGAGATTGAAGCACATCAAGCTAATGGCACATGGGAGCTAGTTGAGTTACCACGAGGAAAGACAGCAATCGGAGGTAAATGGGTTTTTAAAATTAAAACAGATGCAGCTGGTGAGATTGAGCGTTACAAAGCTAGATATGTAGCGCAAGGTTATTCACAAAAGTATGGTGAGAACTACGACGAAGTCTTTGCACCTGTTGTCCTACATACCACATTCAGAACATTATTATCTGTGGCAGCGAAAAGAAAAATGAACGTTTATCATCTGGATGCTAAGACGGCTTTCTTGAATGGTAAGCTAAATGAAACTATTTATATGCGACAACCTGAGGGTTTCAAAAGTAGTAACGAGTCAAAAGTTTGCCTATTGAAGAAAAGTATTTACGGACTCAAGCAGGCAGCCAGATCCTGGAATAGTGCTTTACATGATGTATTGGTCGAAGAAGATTTTCATCAGAGTTATAATGATCTGTGCATGTACTCAAAATGTATTGAAAACAGTTACTGCTATATCATTGTCTACGTTGATGATATAATAGTGTTTTGTTTCACAGTCGATCAATTAAAGGAGATTGAAAATATTCTAACATCAAAATTTCAAATGCAGAATTTGGGACCAATTAAACATTATTTGGGAATGGAAGTTAGCAAGGACTCAAGTGGAAATTTCGAACTATGTCAATCAACATATATCATGAGGACAGTTTCAGATTTTGGTCTAACAGAAGCAAAGAATGTTAAAACACCTTTAGAGGTTAATTATGGAAAAACAGAATTATCAATTCAGCTTGAAAATAACACAAAGTATCGAAAGTTAATTGGAAGATTACAGTATTTATCAGTAAATACAAGACCTGATATTTCTGCGAGTGTCAGTATTTTGGCACAAAAGGTATCAAAACCAACAACAGAAGACTGGAATCAACTTAAACGTGTTTTAAAGTACCTAAAAGCAACACACCAAATGAAGTTAAAGCTCAGCAAAATTCAGTTAAACGACTTTTCATTAATTGGTTATGCTGATGCTACATGGGCAGATGACCGGCACGATAGGAAGTCAAACAGTGGGCGCATCATATTTCTGAATGGAGGAACCATTAGTTGGTCATGTAGAAAGCAAAATATGGTAGCAACATCAACATGTGAAGCTGAATTTATTTCTATAGCGGAAGCAGCAAAAGAAGTAAAATGGCTACGGCAACTATTGGAAGAAATTCACGAACAAATTGATTCACCAACCACAATATTTGAAGACAATCAAGGATGTATTGAACTAGTACGTGATCACAAATTCTCATACAAAACTAAGCACATAGACACAAAGTACAAGATGATACGAGATCTATCAAAGAAGAAGATCATCGAGTGTGAATATTGCACGACTGAAAATATGATTGCAGATTTATTGACGAAACCGTTAAGTGTAACGAAGCATAATTATTTCAGAGATAAATGTAACATTGTGTGAAGGAGGAGGATTATTGAAAAATTCACTGTTTCATTCACATTTTACTTTTGAATATTCATATTCAGTTTTCATATAATTTAATATTGATTTTTGTACTCAAATAAATTTTATACTTGATTTAGATTTCAATAAAATAAGTTTTGTTATAAAAATAATTTTCTATTTTGTTTGCGAAAATAAAGATTCGGTACAATTAATTTCCACAAGGGGGGACTATTTTCCCCCATTTAGGAGGGAGGGGCAATTTTCTAAAAAATTGACTTGAATCAGAAAAAAAATTATTTAAAAACAATGGTGAATGATACATAGCCTTGTTATATTTTTTTTGGAAGCCAGAAAACTACTCTTTTATTTTATTTTTAAATAAAGTTGTTTAAAAGAACAATTTTAAAAAAATTAATTTTCAAACTCAAAATTTTGAAAAAAAAACTAAAAAAAAAATTTTAAACTATTTTTTTTCAAAATTTTATGTAATTAACTTTTATTTTTATTTTCAAAATTCAATGCACTTATTAATTTTTAGTCAAAAACAGAAAACCGGATGCGAAAATGTATCTTAGTTTTTGAGAAATTAAAAAAAAAATAAAAGTAAAACTAGTAAGTAAAGTAAAAAGTTAATTCGTTTATTTTTATTATTTGATCAAAATCGGATGGTATGTAATAAAAAATAAAAAAATTATAATTCCCTAATTAATAATTGACCTCAAATTTGGGAAAAACAATTAACTGGATTAACCAGATTTCACCTTTTTTTAAGAAAGTGCTTTTAGTATTTTCTTAATTTCTCAAAAACTAAGATATATTTTGGCATACGGTTTTCTGTTTTTGACTAAAAATTAATAAGAGCATTGAATTTTGAAAATAAAAACAATAGTTAATTACATAAAATTTTGAAAAAAATTAGTTTGAACATTTTTTTTTAGTTTTTTTTTTTTAATTTTGAGTTTGAAAATTAATTTTTTTAAAACTGTTCATTTAAACAACTTAATTTGAAAATAAAATAAAAGATAGTAGTTTTTTGGCTTTCCAAAAAAATATAACAAGGCGTTGTATCATTCACCGTTGTTTTTAAATAATTTTTTTCTGATTCAAGTCAATTTTTTTAGAAAATTGCCCCTCTCGCCTAAACGGGGGAAAATAGACCCCCCTCCCATACGATTTTTTTCTTGTCTTAAGCCCACCTACACGCTCAAGATTTTTGGTGCACCTTAAGCCAATCACCCTGTATATGCATTCCATACGGTTCCAAATGATGAGGTCAAAAACCAACCGATATTAACGAAAAATACAAAACTTTTTTTTTAAAAAGATTATCTTTACAAAAGTATTTAATAATTTTTTCCGAAAATCTTAAAATTAGGGAGCAATTCGAAAATTAATGTGACAAGGTCTATTTTTTATTCGTGTTTTTTCTTATAACTTCTAAGACACTATCACTACAAAAATAATTTTTATATCGTTTTGTAGATACCACAAATTGCAATAGAAAAGTATTTAATAGATTTTTCATGAAAACGCACACAAACTTAGAAAAACGCAAATCCACGAAAAAATCTTAAATTCAAGATGGCGGATGCTGCACAGACCAAATTTCCCGCAAACTCAGTTTTATACTGAGAATCAACCCCCCTACAAAACTGCATTCAAACTTGGAGACCTTCAAAACTTTTCTCAGATTGTTCTCAATTGACTATGCCTACTAATCATCGTAATGTCATGTTTGATTGTTATCTCAAAACTTTTTTTTTTGTACGAATGGATAACTTGCCTTAGAGTACCTATAATCGCAAGTAAAAAAAAATAAAAGATGAGATTTCTCGCGTTACCATATAAGGTACCTAGTATATCATAGCATTATACTGCATCATCGTATATGTAAATAGGTACCTACCTATACCTATACCTATTTACAACTTGTTCTCATACATACATATTTGAAGTATCTTTCACCGTTTCAGAGGTGTTGAGTACCTACCAATACCTATTTACAACTTGTTCTCATACATATTTGAAGTATCTTTCACCGTTTCAGAGGTAGGTATACGTAAAAAACGTAAATGTGACATAGGTATCCTTGATGTAAAAGCGTTGAACAGTGGTAAAAACAAATGCACTCAATGCAAAACTTTGTTAAAAAATCAATTTTAAGATAATAAATAATTTTATTTTTTAAAATTGACTTTGAAATGTTATTTATCAAAAACCATTCGTTAAATCAACTAGCATCAAACATCAAATCAAAGGATGAAGTTTAACCTTTAAAACAAGATGTAATTTATTGCCATATTATTTTTGGTTAACTTTTAATAATTTTGTTTCAATTCTAAGTCGATATTTTTTTTTTCAATTGGCTCTCCTGCCTAAACAGGTGAAGATAGACCATTGCAATATTTCATACAATATACCTACCTATCTACCTATTTCTTATTTTGACCAAACCTAACTATTCGTTCTAGTTATTTAATGCATGTTATAAATTGATCATTTTTATTACCTATCGATAAAACACAAAAAATAACATATACCTACATAGGTATGTTAACCGATGCAGGTAAACATTCTTTTTATATTTCTAACATATAAAATACACACTGACCTAATTTGTAACTTGCAATTTATTTGTTTTCAAATTGGTCGCAAAAAATCATACCCATCTATGATTATATTTTTTCGAATCTTCACCTGCAGGATATACCAAATTCATCCCTACACTTGACTTACCTTTTATTTTGCCCCCAAACAGTCTAGCATATCCTGTAAAATACCCTCAGCTGACATACATCCTGAAAAATAACACACAACCTTGCATTTTGTGTAAAATATTTATTTCACGCATACATTCAAAAACGTTTCTTGAAGAAATAAATAATTCTCTGTTTCTTTTTTTATTTACCTTTGCAAGAACCAGTTTTATATTTGTTTTTCCTAAATTCATCACTTTTTTTTATTCAGAATCGAAGAAGAAACGTCAAAAAAAATAAAAGCTTTCAATCCCTCCCACTTATAAAATTTATTATAACGCGTTCTCGTTCCCCCATTGGGTTAGTACTGTACCAGGAATATAGGAGCGCTGCATGGTTGTAGAGTGAATGTTGCTAAGGCATCTGAGCATGATATTACTATATAAATGTATATAAAATGGGAAGGGGTTGTAATGGAACATGACAACCTTACACAAACACCTCGCCAATGGGAACCGAAACCTAAAAATAATACATAGAAAAATCTATGATTCAGGATTTCGTTCTTGCGAAAATTTCCGCACCTGCGAAATTTCGGGCCCCACGTTGGGCGCCATTTATGTAATGGAACATAAAGGAGACGAAACCATCCAATCTACACGTCACGACAATGGACCAATAGAATTGCTATCACATACTCTACAACTTATTTTAAGAAAGGAACGACTGCAAACGGCATATTACATAACTAATGAAAATTCGTAATAAGAATGTTTTATTCTCAGCTACTAATCCCACTCGTACGAATAGTTCCTGGTCTCGCCACGAGTGTCCGTCCGTATCTATTCACAACAGAGATTCACACCTGATTCACGTGTAGCAATATTCCATAAAATGTAGACTGTGTTTACTTCTCTTTATGTAGGATCCACATCATAAAAATTAGGTTTTGGTTCAATCGATTCAGGAAAGAATGAATAAACTAACGACGGAATAATCTAAAGCTTTTAGGTCACTAACCAACAAACGATTATCTTTGTTTTCCCTTCCCTGCATCGGGAGAACCTGACATACGTGGGTGGCATATACGTCTCTGTATCACACCTAGAATGGATAGGCTCAATGCAAAATACAAAAAAAAAGTTTTGATTCGAAAATCCATATCGAAAGATCATAAATCTCTAATCAGCACAAGACGCCTTAATCCTATTTTGGCTTATCTCCTCATAAGCAAATATCTTCTGCAAAGCACAAAAAAAAAACAAAGGAGAGGGTTAAAATCTCCGACCTAATGTCTCGATGTAGGTATGCGCACTTCGTGAGAATATGATTGCTTGTAATTTGACTCAACCCATGGATCCTCTAGAAACCTAATTGCTCACGACGACTTTTAGTACCTACGTATCGGGTAGGCACGTCCAAGCCCGAACAATTAGGGTGACTATCACTTTACTACTGCTTCAGGTCACTGAAAATCGCCTTGGCTCAGCTCATCGGTTCAAGGAGGCGGATCAGACAATAGAAGTGTAGTCGGTGTTATATATTATTTGACTGACTTAAATGTTAATTTGAAAAGGCTAAGCTAATGAGCAAAAGGACCCGATAACGAACTAAGAAGGTATAAAACTCGAAAGAAAGATAAAAACTTCGAAAAGTTTGAAAATAATTGCGATAAACTCCAGACGATAACCCCTATTACGTCAATAAAGATGTTTTTATTGCATCGGACTATTACCTATTTTTCATGACTGACTTTCACTGTCCCGAAATTATGATGTGAAAATCATCGAATGTGAGGAATGTAGGTGTTGTATTTTCCTCTAGTGCTTTTCACCCGACCTAAGTGAATGCTACTACCATCATCTCATCGCAGTCATCCACCCTATGTTTCTGAATCGCACCACTAATTCATCTCAGAAACTCGCACTGAAATTAGGAGTAATTAAACTCCTTTTATAAAACCATGGTTGTTGTTGTTGTTGTTGAAGCCGAAGTTGCCTATCTCATGTCAGACATGATCCCAGCCACGACACCTGGCCTAGTGTTTATTCTACTCCATCTTGACTACTATCTGAAAAATGTTTGAATTATCTTCCCAAAAATCGCTGCAACATGAAATTTCGACGAAGTTGAAAGAAAATTCAAAACAAAATTTTTCTTCTAGAAAATCCTTACTTACAAATTTTATTTTTATACCTTAAAACTAACATAAGTTTCTTCTTATTCAACAATCTATGCTATAGGCCTTAGACCTCTTAATTAACATTTTCTTTCTAACAGAATCTGTTCGGTTATATATCCAACATCTATAATTTTCAATATTAACAAAACTGTTTATATCCTATTCTTGACTTTTCTAATTAGATCTTCAATAATAATTATTTCGTTACTAGAATCTTTAAGTGTATTTTGCTTAGTTTACTTTAAATTCTATTAAGCCAATTACACGAGAAAACAAATGATGATATTTTGAATTATCGTATCCTTCAATTAAATCTGATGTCTGACAAAAATATCACATTTTACTCGTGAAACAGTGAAAGCTTTACGCGACCTTCGATTTTGTGTTTTTATATTTTTTTATTCGCTCAACACGATTCCGAATTTTAATTTTACAAAAGAATTCACCGAAATTGATCCTTCGTAAGGATACGGACTTTAAATTGCACAAACGTAGGACGTCTCCAATCAAGAAGTTTATCCCACCCCAAAACTCAAGAAAGAAATATATAAAATGTGCTTTCCACCAAAATGGGTACTCACGATTATCAATAAAAACGCAAAACATCAAAAAAATATAAAAATTTATCAATAAGGTTTCGATCCGCTGTGGAATTTACAAAAATTAGTTAAATTTTATAAGTATATTTAATTTAATATCAATATAGTGGTCCAAACGGTTCAATAAATAAAGGTAGGTACGAAGCGAAGAAGGTGCACCCTATTCAACAGTGTATCTGTCCTGACCAGACAAAAAAAATTCATAAAAACTTAAATTTCTTTCAAGTTTCAGCAGGCTGATATAAATTTCCATCGATGAGATTTCCATCACCGCAAGTGATTTCTGTTCATCATTACATCATTCCATCACGTAGGATATTTTATATCTTTAAGTCATGAAACAATTTCGAAATAATAATTTCTTTTCTTGCAGACGAAACTTACACGTATATCATGAGATACGAATCGCATGTATACTGTTTTTATTTTTATATATAATTTTTTTTTTTGACTTACCTGTCTAGGTACACAGCAATATGACACTTCCGATAACTTTATTTTTGGCCAATTATCAAAATGTAGGTATCCGTACCTATAAATTTAATATCGACCGAACAATTAATGTAGGTAACCGTACCTATTATATTGCGTACAACAGATTTACCGACAAGATAAGTATTTGAATTCACAAATAATAATTATTAACAACCGCAAAAATATATGTATATAGGTATGCGTACCTATTAAGATAATATTATTCAAATATGGACGCGAAACTTATTATTGTTACTTATCGCATATATGCTTTGAATTCAAAATCGTGAGAACTATATTCACTGTATATGTACTGTGATCAACAATCAGAGCAGATACGACTTAGGTACAAAAAAATTTGCAAAAAAAAATTTTTACACTTAAAAAATCTTCACAGATAAGTAACTTCACGGTATTTAAATTTGATCTGAATTCAACTTGAATTAATTTTGTACAAAAATGAAATTTATTCGAATAGTATTCGATATAGATCTTGTTTGCAACGTGAGCTAAAATCTCAATATCTTTTTTTTTTTACTCGAAATTTTATCAGGAATTTCGCAAAAGGGACAATATGATTCCAAAAATCTTCGTAAACTATATACGTTATATCTAATTTCGTTTCTTTTTTAATTTGAATTTAATTTGAAATGAACTTGAAAGTGATGGCTTTTAGGTTAAATACTAATCCGAAATTTCACAAAACCTTTTATTTTTATTTCTTTTATATTACGATAGAAATTATACACATATGACAAAAATATCCCAAAAAGCTTCATAGAAGATATGTATAAATTATTTTTTTTTTTGATTTCAAAAATGATTCGTTTTTCTTATGCTCATAAGATTTTACATATAGTTTTTTTTTTTTTTTTTTATACCATTGGGTGTTCATGGGTGTGAGAAGAGAGGCGCAAATACAAAATGTATATTATAAAATATATTTCTGAATTACAGTACCTTATTATGCCGCTACTTATTCTTTATTTCAGCTATGCAATCCGCTACTTGGTGTATCATCATTACAAAAGAGGTGATCTGCTACTCCATGTGTTCTGTTTGTCTTTGTCCTGTTGTCCTATCCCTCGATGTAAATCTTTAGCGTTAGCCGCTTCAGCTAAAAATCCCTCGATGTTCGTTGTTTCGTCCTGTCGTAGGTAATGTTGTATCTTTATGTGTAGGATGTCCTTTGTTGATCTATTTTCCCTTTTTTTTCTTGTTATGTGTGGCTGGCTGTAGCTAGTACACCAGCCTGTATCTATATTACAATGATGTTTTACTTTCGTAGATTTAGGTTTTTAGCTCCAAGAATGATTTTATTTAATTTCGTTGTTTTACAGCGGTGTATTAGACAGGTACATCCCTTTTTTGAAATTTGCAAAAAATGTTCCAGCTCGTTCGTTGCTCGTCTCGTCTCTGATTTCTAGAACATCCAGAGGTACTTCTAGGCAATTTTTCCTCATCTCCCGCCTTCAGTCAGGCAGATTGGTTGAAAAGTCCAATAGGGGTATTTATGATATCTCTATTTTTGGGGCTCATAGGAACTTTCTTTTTTTTTTCTTCTATGGATGTGGAATTCTCCGTTGGCCTTCGTGAGATGTTCCTAGGATGATGATCCGCCAATCTGCCTAAATGTGTCACGTAAAAAGAATTATTAGAAGGTTTTATAAGTAAGATCAAAATTTCAAAATCTAGTAAAAAGTGCCAATTCTACTTAAAAGCTTTCTAGATTTTTTCTACTAATTTTTTCTACTAGTCGACTGTTTCTAAAAATATTATACTAATAACTTTTATATAGAACAAACTTTTTACCGCCATGTGCTTAAACCTGTACCGCATGTACAGTCATTTATGCACCATACTGTAATTTATGCTTTTTCTTCCGATGTTAATTTTCACTATTCTTTTATAATTTTTCTTTGATTTTTTTGTAATTAGGATTTTTAATATTTTACCTGACTGTCTCCTGTAAGGGTACTTGGAATGTCCGCCTTGTCATATACGTATGACTGCAAGACGCTGTGATGCTGGATTTGGCTTTTAGGGTGCTTTTGATTGCGTCGCCGATATAGCTGGAGCACAGAAATTCCGCCAAAACTTTTTTCTTTTCACAGGCACAATTTTTCTTTGCAATTTTACGGGGTTTTTATTTCTTCACTATTTCACAATTGTTTAATGAATGCACTAAAAAGATTTTTGTCACATTTTACTTCTTTTACTACGTCGCTTATTGGAATGTTCTAAGATAAAAAAAAAATTTTACTCACATGTCGGCCGGTGTGTTCTCAAGTTTTTTCCCTTGTATGGCGTATGTTTTTTCTTAAAATTTCTTGATTTTCACTCACTTCTAAATTATGTACGTTGCCAAATTAATCTGGTCTATGATAGGGTTTTAATCCAAAAGAAAGCGCGCTCAAATTTTTCTTAACTTTTTACTTCGGTTCAGACAATAATTTATCACGACTTCACCCTTAATAGTCTCTTATTTACTTTATGTGTCATGAATATTATATTTTTGTCTCGCTCAAGCCGTTCTTAGCTTAAAGTTTGAACGTACGTTCTCTGTTGCTTCATGCTTATGGCACGACTTAAGGCTGCGTGTGTATTTTGCGAAGATCAGTGTGACTGACGAATAAACGCATCGAATTAATTTATTCAATTGTAAATCTACAACATTTATGTGTTCATATTTAGGTGTATATGGTGCTCGTATCTTTTTGGTACACTTTAATATGCAATGAGTGGTAATTATATTTTTATTTATCTTTTGGTAAGTTTCATTTTCACAAAAATTATTTTGCGACACATATATATTTCTGCTCATGATAAATCTTTTTCTTTTTTCCTTTCAGATTATTTTGGTTCGTGATTTCAGGTGTTAAAATTTTTCATTCTCTTTTCAGGTTTTATTGTTTTTTTTTTTCTTTTTTTCAGATCATACGGGTGCGTCTCTACTTTTTCGACCTTATTATTTTCTATTTATTTTCTATTTCTGTTATTTAGCTAAAAACTATCTCAGACGATATGTTTGGTTCAATTTCTTTCTAATTTTGGCTGAAACAAAATTTTTCTGATTAGGTTGACTGATGTCAAACATTTGGGGTTTTTTGTTAAATTTTCTATTTTCTTCTAATTTACCACTTTTTACTTTCCAGATGCCAGTGATTCTAGGTGTTAAACCGTAGTTCGAGAAATTACCTGATTAAATAAAACTTTTCTCTTAGACGATGAATTGGAACTCAGAATGGTAAAATGATTGATTTGATTCAGTCATTGTTACTTTGCACTAACCTCGCTGTGTCCTGATCATTTTCACATCATCTTTTTTTCCTCTAGTGATTTCTACAGGTTAACTGCTTGGTTAATTCGCATAAAATGCTGCACTTTTCTTACTGGATTTTCGCTATACTAAGTTTTACTAATTAGATGATTACTACATATTCTGAAACAAAATATAGTTTTCTATGCGGATTTTTCTAATTTTGCCCTCTTATGCTACCTAACACAAAAAATTTTAATTGGCTCAACCTTTTTACTAGACTTGATATTTTGTTTACTTTATCCTCCAGTGCAACCTATTTCATCCATATCTCCATCTGCTCTCGATTACGGGCTGCCATTTTGCGTTCGGGTTGTGTTGACATTTTGCTCCATGCAAAAATTACGTTCTGCTGTGTGTATGTATGTGCTCTCCATGGACTAGTGAGTTTCGCGCGCAGACTACTCCACCATGATGCGATTTTTCTTTTCCAGCTACCCCTATCGTTCACCAGATGTAGTTAAATATTCTGAATGGGAATTATTTAGCGTTGTGGTAATCCGAATGCAAAGGTTCGTGTCTATGACACATTCCACCGAATTGGATTCTACACATTAACATTATTCGGAATGTTTAGGAAAATAAAATTGTCTTTGTACTTTAGGAATATCTCGAGAATTTTCGAGTTGGTCCGTTTTTTTACTGTAGTAGCATATTAGGCGTTAATAATATTTACGTTATTGTACTGTCGAGATAATGAAGTGGTTCCCTACAAAACTTCATAGTTGCTTGTTGCGTGAGCTCGAGCAACGATGATGAAACGGAGACACTTTTCGTTATTTTCGTGAGTTGGCTTTGCATATGTTATCGTTTTAGGTTTAATATCCACCCACGACCCTTTTTGGTGTCTCATGCACGGACTGTAAGCCGGGCAAAAAAAAAAATATAAATAATTCTTCAAATGATTGCGAAATGACCTTACTTTCGTAAGTCTTTTGTATGGACTACTGTCTCGAAACCATTTTTATCTTTCACTCTATATAAATTATTCCCGATTAATTTTATCACCTGTGTTTTTATAAACTTAGGGCATAATTTTGCACTACGGTGTTTGAAAGCATCGCTTAGGATGTGGTTGCGTCTTAACACTTCATCACCTACATTGTATGATATAACTCGACTTCTCAGGTTATATATCTTTTCATACGTGTCATGAGCATGACTAAGGGCTGTCTTGAGATATGCATGTAAGATATTCATCTTGGCAGATTTAGGTAGCCAATCAATCTCTGATTGATTGAGTCCTCCTAGCTTTTTCAAAAGTTGATAGTCTGCCCCATGCTCTATCATTCTTTGCCCAAACAAAGCTTCATATGGCGACATATTAATGGTACTATGTACCGAAGTTCTCAATGCACTGCTAATTGATGACAAATGCTCATCCCAATTCGACTGCTTCTCATCGATATATGATCTGATTGCGCTTAAGATCGAGCGATTCACCCTCTCACTTGCATTAGCTTGAGGTGCATATGCTGCAGTTCTCACATGGGATATACCGAAATTTTTCAAAAGAGCTTGAAATTCGTTATCAGACAATAGAGTTTCCGGAACTCCAAATGTCAAAAAGATATCATTAATTAAAAATTTTATTACTTCTGCTGAAGTTGCTTTCTTTAGAGGTTTAATTACCACAAATTTAGTGAGTTGGTCTACTACAATAACTATAAAGGTATTTCCTTTACGCGATCTAGGGTAAGGTCCTAGGTAGTCTGTATAGAGATGTTGAAATGGCCTTTCTACTATATAGCCCTTGCCCATTTCCGCACGCAATGTTTGGTTAGGTGCTTTAGTCTCTTTACAGGTATCACAATTATTCACAAATAGCTTCGTTTGCGCTGCCATAGCTGGCCAATAAAATTGCTGACGAAGTCGATATAGGGTCTTGGCGATCCCGCCGTGTGCTGCTCTAGGTGGACAGTGAGACTGAAAGATCAACTTTTCAGTTAGGTTCGATGGAACCCAAAGTTTCCAAGCTTGATCATCCTGAATGGGATTGCCTGTGATGTGTCGTATCTTTTTATATATGAACTTGTCAGATACTTGTAGATCCGGCAAACGTTCTTTATTTTTTTCAATGTGCGAAATAATTTGGAGGTACTCATCCGACTTGAAATACGGATCCTCTAAATCGATATGTAGCACTTCTGATGTGCAGGTTTCGATGGATTCCGCCGGAGGTTCGTTTACACCTAGTGCCTCTACCTCAAACATACGTGAGAGTGCATCTGGTAGAACATGTAAACTTCCACGATGGTGCTCCACCGAAAAATCAAAGCTCTGAAGCTTCAGACTCCACCTAGCTAACCTCCCAGTTGGATCCTTCAGACTCATCAACCATTTTAAGCTAGCGTGGTCGGTAATCACCAAGAACCTATACCCTTCAATGTACGGACGGAACTTGTAGATACCCATAACTGCTGCTAAACACTCGCGTTCCGTAACTGAATAGTTACGTTGCGCGGAATTCAATTTGTGGGAATAATAATAGATTGGCAGTTCGTTGCCTTCTTCATACCTCTGACATAACACACACCCGATTCCAGTTGACGATGCATCACATAAAAGGATAAACTGTTTACTGAAATCGGGGTTGCGAAGAACAGGTGCTGTAGTAAGAGCAATTTTAATCTGCTTAAAAGCCTCTAGCGCCTCTTCGCCAAAAACAAACTTGGTCCCTTTTTTTAAAGCGTCGGAAATCGGTCCGGCTACCTCTGAAAACTTCGCAATGAACCTCCGGTACCATCCAGCCATGCCCAAAAATCGGCGAACTTGTCGAACTGAGGTGGGTACCGGGAAATCTACTATGGCTGAAATTTTTGACGGGTCAGCCTTGAGACAGCCTTGCCCAACGACGTATCCTAAATACTGCAGTTCCTGGAAGCAGAACCGGGACTTTTCGACGTTGATCGTAAGCCCTGCTTCCAGTAACCGAGTTGCTACTATTTTCAGAACAGAAATGTGTTCTTCGAAAGACTTTGAGATGACTAGTAAATCATCCAAATATATAAAAACTTGATCTCTAAGACTTGATGGTATAACTTTGTTCATGAGATAAGTCAGACTTTGAGCTGCATTGGACAACCCAAATGGCATTACACAAAATTGATACAGGGGTCTACCTGGAACTGTGAAGGCAGTCTTTTCCCTGGACTCTTTTTCCAGAGGTATTTGCCAGAAAGCGTCCTTCAGGTCCACGCTAGAGATATAACGTGTCTCTGAAAGGCGTGCTAGCAATCCCTCTATATGCGCAATTGGATTCGCGTCCTTCTTTGTTACGGAGTTGACTTTCCGAAAGTCCAAGCACATTCGGTTCTTCCCTGGTTTTCTGACTAAAACAACAGGTGAAGACCATGGGCTTGAACTCTCTTCAATCACTCCCAAAAAGATCATGCGGTCCAATTCCGCGTACACTAGGGCTTGTACCGCTGGAGATATAGGGTAATGGCGTTGCTTTATGGGCAAAGCATCCCCTGTATCAATCTTGTGCTCCACAAGATGTGTACGCCCCAGTCCTTTTTCTGCAAAAGATGGAAATAACTTGATGGTTTCTTTTAACTGTAATTTTTCATCTGGAGTTAATTCACACTCCTCGAACGTTGGCTTTTCTGGTTTGTTTTCCGTGATAGGACTTAAAGCTGAAATTATGTCAGGTGCTAATTTAAACATTGACCAGAAATCTACTCCAAGATAAAGTTCTTGGTTTAACGAAGGAACTAAAAATAAACTCATGACATGAGATTCTTCTTTAAAATTCACCTTAGTTTTAATTACGCCAATGACGGCTTGTTTCTGACCATCAGCAGTTGAAACATTTGTATCAAATTTCTTATAAGGAATTTTTTTCTGCTCTAACCAACTAACTGCTTTTTTGCCTAGGCAACTTACGCTGGCCCCTGAGTCTAGAAGTCCCATCCAAGTTTCGTTAAGAAAGTTGACTTTCACATAAGGACGTGGGTCATCTGTCTCAATTGCTTATTTGGTAGAAGCTATAGATCTATATTGTAGTTTTTTTAGGTATATTCGGTCTCTCAATTTTTGTATTTTCTTAAGGTGTTTAGGATATGCATATATACGCTTACGGGCCAGATTGTATTCAATCTGCCTTTGGTGAAGTGATTTTACGGGTTTCAATTTTGGTATTTTCGAAATTTTTATTAATGTATTTTCTTTTATTCGGGTTTCCGGGTTTTGTAGAATTGTAATTTTGGTTTCAGGTGTTATTAATGGACTTACAACGGATTTCCCGAGCTTCCCGTCTTCATCAGTGCCCTCTCGGATGACGTCTGACTCTTGGTTAGGTTTCCCGCACATCTGGTACAATTTGGAGATAGAACGTCTGGCTGGCCGCATCTATAGCAAAATATGCGTCTCTGTAAGTCGTCGCAATCACGAAATCCGTGTCCTGTCTTCAGACAGTTCCAGCACTTGACTTGTTCTAAATTCGGTTTTGTATCTCGGTTGCGCTCACGATGAAATGCTTCCAAAGCCATAGGCATATCTTCTGATTGGAAATCTGTTTGAATCTCTATTTCGTGCACTTGCTTTCGTGGTGGGTTATTATAAATGGGTGGTGCTCGGTTCCTCATCGGATCGTATTGTGCCAGGTACCTTTCCATATCACGACATGTGAATACAAGATCTGCCAAACGTGTAGATTTGAATGTCAGTAGTAGCTCTCCCATACATCTTCGTACATTCTGTTTAATAATTTCAGCCAATTCCTCATTTGGCCTGGGATTCTTCATTTTGGAATTTATTTTCAGGATCGCATCGTAAAAAGAATCGAAGCTTTCGCCTTGAGCCTGTTTTCGTTCTGCCATTTGCCTGGACAGTTCTGAATCAGTCTCTAAGCTCCTATACTGCTCAATTAATGCTAACTTCAATGCTGCCCAAGTCGAATAAGGATTGTTTTTCATAAACATCCAATACCATATTTCTGCTGCGCCGCCGACAAAATGATGAAAGTTAGCAACTATTTCCTCCCACGAGGCTCCGTAACTATCTTTCATCTTGTCGAGGCGAAACAGAAACTCATCGATGGACATGTTTTTAGCATTAAACGTTATTCCCCACTTGTGGTAATGTGGTGATCTTAATACTGACGTAGCTGGTGATGGCATTGGTGCACGATAGCCTCGGTTCGCGGAAGTATTGTCAAAACGAATTTGATCTAACCTTTCGTAGAAATTTGGCTCGTATCTCCTTGATGTTTCAGCTAATTGCGGTGATGTTGGTCTTCTTGGCCGTTCTCTGGGAAATTCAGGTACATTGTCTCTAAGTGTTTCGACTCTAGGTGGTATGACTTCACTTCTCGATAGCTCTCTGCGTATATCTGCAACATTGGGTCTCGTCACTGTAGCTGGGTTCGGAAATCTTTCTGTATTATACTGGCACTTGTCAGGGGTAGGCATGTCACACAATGGAACTACTGGAGCTGGTGGTGGTGCTGCAGGTATATTTTTCTCCAAAGCTGCTTTAATGACTTGTCCAACCTTTTCGAGGATTTGCTCTTGACTTCGCTCTATTGCCTCCTGTAAATTTTTGCGATCCTCAGCTCGTCCGAATCCTACTGTTGCTTGGGCTATTTCTTTAATATACTCTTCCCACCTACTATCGCGTTGGTATGAAGTTTCTTGTCTTGCACCTGGTTGTCGAAACGACTGATGACTCCGTTGTTGATTTGGATCCACATCTATTACTTCTCCTAGGATTAGGTTGATTTCATCTTGGATGTTACCTGTGTTTGATGGTCCCGCTGTGTCTTCCATCTGACTAATATCGGCAGGAGCGGCTGTTTCCATAGTCATATTATGAAATAAATTTTGCCTCCTGCGATAACGAGTGTCATGATCTTCGGGTGTAGCAGGCCTGTGTGGTCCTGGAGTTGTATGATCCGGTGTTTTGTCATAGTTTTTCTTATCTGTTTTGTTACCGTGGTTTTTCCCGTGGCGACCCATGTTAAAACTTTTGAAATAATACTCAATAAAATCCGTGAAATTGTAAGATAATAAAAACTTTTCGAAATGTGTTGTTTTTATTAGTTTATAAGATCCTGGCAAAAAAAAATTTTTTTCAATTACTTAAATACCTACTAACAATATGTACTTACTTTCTATCAAAACTTACTAACTATCAAAACTTACTAACTATCAAAACTTACTAACTGACTAACCTAATATTTCTATAGGGTAAACCCTCTGAATATTTACGAGATGTAGCTTAACTGTAACTTTAACTCAAAAAAAAACTTGATTACTAAATCTAAACTAACTGCTAAACTTGTGCCTCTAGGCAATACTAAACTCTAAAACTTCACAAATACTGCTTCTATGCAAGAACTCAAACTAAACAATACTGCCTCTAGGCAAAACTTCAAACTCAATCTACAAATCTGCCTCTAGGCAATAACTCAAAACTAAACTAAAATGCTGCCTCTAGGCAATAACTCAAAACTAAACTAAAATGCTGCCTCTAGGCAATAACTCAACACTAAACCGCCAACAAAAATGTTGCGTTAACGCCACCAGGCACCTCCAATTTCCAAGTCCAAATAAGAACTTGCAAAAATTGCTAACTCAAAATATTGCCACCAGGCATAACTTAACTTCTTCAAAATGAACTATATATTAAATCTCAAAATTCTATATACTAAAACTCAAAATAACTATATTTTAAATCTTTAAATATAATGTTTTACGACGAGTGAGCACCTTGTCAATACGCAAATTTCCGCTTATTTCAGTTCAACTTACATAACTTTTTTGACAAAAAGCTAAAGTGAACTATATCCAACAAGATTACGATTGCGATCATTAAGCTGGAAGTGTTTACCCGTGGCCTGGTTATAGTCTTCTACTTAGTTGAAATTATTTTTTATTTATTATTTAATATTTTCAATACATAGTATATAGAATTTGTATTATAACAAAAAACATTATTTATATAATGTTTTACTCTATCTTCATTGTGGTTCGGAGTCGTGACTGGAATTTCACCTTCCATGGACAACTTCCAACAACATTGCTTCTTCTCTCTTCAACAAACCTTCAACAACAACAAAGGTTCTTCTTCTGGAATTCGTCTTCCGTAACTATTGGTAATCTTCTGCAATTTTGTTTCGCCTATCACTTCCTCCCTGCAACAGCAGACCCAAGGAAGAACAACTTCATCCCTTAGCGGAAAACAGACTAAAACTTCAAGACTAACTAGTTACAAAAATTTACTACCAACAATTACCTTTGTCAAGGGTATCAGATGACAAAAAAAAAACTAAATTACTTGTTTGAGTTGGTATGCCTTTCGTATTATTAAAGCAATTTGTCTTTCGCGGCTGACATAGTCAGGACAAGGATCAACTAACTATCGGTCGAAAGTACAAACGGCTAAACTACAAAGACTTTTCTACGTTCGAATTCATTTCATTAGAAGCTACGACTACTAGATCGGAATATCCAGTACGGACATCTAATTTCAAGTGAATTCTATATTAAGAGAAAAATTTTATCTTACGAGTGGAATGGTATTTGAACAGGTTGTCGCTACTGACATGATCTGGGAAATAGTTCAACCAACCACCGGTCGACACTTAAGTCAACTACCCTTCGGTGTTAAATCTCAGTAAGATCTCCAACTCTCAAACAAAACTAGACATGACGATTTTTCTTATCAGAAAAATTTTAACTTCAAAAAAAAAATTTTTTAATTTTTTTACCTCTTGACAAAAATTCTCAACTATTTTCTAAAATTTCTTCAAAATTTTATAGTTGTTCGTTATTCGGGCCCCACGTTGGGCGCCATTTATGTAATGGAACATGACAACCTTACACAAACACCGCGCCAATGGGAACCGAAACCTAAAAATAATACATAGAAAAATCTATGATTCAGGATTTCGTTCTTGCGAAAATTTCCGCACCTGCGAAATTTCGGGCCCCACGTTGGGCGCCATTTATGTAATGGAACATAAAGGAGACGAAACCATCTAATCTACACGTCACGACAATGGACCAATAGAATTGCTATCACATACTCTACAACTTATTTTAAGAAAGGAACGACTGCAAACGGCATATTACATAACTAATGAAAATTCGTAATAAGAATGTTTTATTCTCAGCTACTAATCCCACTCGTACGAATAGTTCCTGGTCTCGCCACGAGTGTCCGTCCGTATCTATTCACAACAGAGATTCACACCTGATTCACGTGTAGCAATATTCCATAAAATGTAGACTGTGTTTACTTCTCTTTATGTAGGATCCACATCATAAAAATTAGGTTTTGGTTCAATCGATTCAGGAAAGAATTAATAAACTAACGACGGAATAATCTTAAGCTTTGAGGTCACTAACCAACAAACGATTATCTTTGTTTTCCCTTCCCTGCATCGGGAGAACCTGACATACGTGGGTGGCATATACGTCTCTGTATCACACCTAGAATGGATAGGCTCAATGCTGAATACAAAAAAAAAGTTTTGATTCGAAAATCCATATCGAAAGATCATAAATCTCTAATCAGCACAAGACGCCTTAATCCTATTTTGGCTTATCTCCTCATAAGCAAATATCTTCTGCAAAGCACAAAAAAAACAAAGGAGAGGGTTTAAATCTCCGACCTAATGTCTCGATGTAGGTATGCGCACTTCGTGAGAATATGATTGCTTGTAATTTGACTCAACCCATGGATCCTCTAGAAACCTAATTGCTCACGACGACCTTTAGTACCTACGTATCGGGTAGGCACGTCCAAGCCCGAACAATTAGGGTGACTATCACTTTACTACTGCTTCAGGTCACTGAAAATCGCCTTGGCTCAGCTCATCGGTTCAAGGAGGCGGATCAGACAATAGAAGTGTAGTCGTTGTTACATATTATTTGACCTGAAAGAGTCATGCTGACGACTGACTCAAATGTTAATTTGAAAAGGCTAAGCTAATGAGCAAAAGGACCCGATAACGAACTAAGAAGGTATAAAACTCGAAAGAAAGATAAAAACTTCGAAAAGTTTGAAAATAATTGCGATAAACTCCAGACGATAACCCCTATTACGTCAATAAAGATGTTTTTATTGCATCGGACTATTACCTATTTTTCATGACTGACTTTCACTGTCCCGAAATTATGATGTGAAAATCATCGAATGTGAGGAATGTAGGTGTTGTATTTTCCTCTAGTGCTTTTCACCCGACCTAAGTGAATGCTACTACCATCATCTCATCGCAGTCATCCACCCTATGTTTCTGAATCGCACCACTAATTCATCTCAGAAACTCCCACTTAAATTAGGAGTAATTAAACTCCTTTTATAAAACCATGGTTGTTGTTGTTGAAGTTGTTGTTGTTGTTGAAGCCGAAGTTGCCTATCTCATGTCAGACATGATCCCAGCCACGACACCTGGCCTAGTGTTTACTCTACTCCATCTTGACTACTATCTGAAAAATGTTTGAATTATCTTCCCAAAAATCGCTGCAACATGAAATTTCGACGAAGTTGAAAGAAAATTCAAAACAAAATTTTTCTTCTAGAAAATCCTTACTTACAAATTTTATTTTTATACCTTAAAACTAACATAAGTTTCTTCTTATTCAACAATCTATGCTATAGGCCTTAGACCTCTTAATTAACATTTTCTTTCTAACAGAATCTGTTCGGTTATATATCCAACATCTATAATTTTCAATATTAACAAAACTGTTTATATCCTATTCTTGACTTTTCTAATTAGATCTTCAATAATAATTATTTCGTTACTAGAATCTTTAAGTGTATTTTGCTTAGTTTACTTTAAATTCTATTAAGCCAATTACACGAGAAAACAAATGATGATATTTTGAATTATCGTATCCTTCAATTAAATCTGATGTCTGACAAAAATATCACATTTTACTCGTGAAACAGTGAAAGCTTTACGCGACCTTCGATTTTGTGTTTTTATATTTTTTTATTCGCTCAACACGATTCCGAATTTTAATTTTACAAAAGAATTCACCGAAATTGATCCTTCGTAAGGATACGGACTTTAAATTGCACAAACGTAGGACGTCTCCAATC
Organism: Baccha elongata; assembly: GCA_951217065.1. NCBI lineage: Eukaryota > Metazoa > Arthropoda > Insecta > Diptera > Syrphidae > Baccha > Baccha elongata. The sequence goes on from CATNUY010000148.1 coordinate 25,074, forward strand.
AAGAAGTTTATCCCACCCCAAAACTCAAGAAAGAAATATATAAAATGTGCTTTCCACCAAAATGGGTACTCACGATTATCAATAAAAACGCAAAACATCAAAAAAATATAAAAATTTATCAATAAGGTTTCGATCCGCTGTGGAATTTACAAAAGTTAGTTAAATTTTATAAGTATATTTAATTTAATATCAATATAGTGGTCCAAACGGTTCAATAAATAAAGGTAGGTACGAAGCGAAGAAGGTGCACCCTATTCAAAAGTGTATCTATCCTGACCAGACAAAAAAATTCATAAAAACTTAAATTTCTTTCAAGTTTCAGCAGGCTGATATAAATTTCCATCGATGAGATTTCCATCACCGCAAGTGATTTCTGTTCATCATTACATCATTCCATCACGTAGGATATTTTATATCTTTAAGTCATGAAACAATTTCGAAATAATAATTTCTTTTCTTGCAGACGAAACTTACACGTATATCATGAGATACGAATCGCATGTATACTGTTTTTATTTTTATATATAATTTTTTTTTTTGCGTTACCTGTCTAGGTACACAGCAATATGACACTTCCGATAACTTTATTTTTGGCCAATTATCAAAATGTAGGTATCCGTACCTATAAATTTAATATCGACCGAACAATTAATGTAGGTAACCGTACCTATTATATTGCGTACAACAGATTTACCGACAAGATAAGTATTTGAATTCACAAATAATAATTATTAACAACCGCAAAAATATATGTATATAGGTATGCGTACCTATTAAGATAATATTATTCAAATATGGACGCGAAACTTATTATTGTTACTTATCGCATATATGCTTTAAATTCAATATCGTGAGAACTATATTCACTGTATATGTACTGTGATCAACAATCAGAGCAGATACGACTTAGGTACAAAAAAATTTGCAAAAAAAAATTTTTACACTTAAAAAATCTTCACAGATAAGTAACTTCACGGTATTTAAATTTGATCTGAATTCAACTTGAATTAATTTTGTACAAAAATGAAATTTATTCGAATAGTATTCGATATAGATCTTGTTTGCAACGTGAGCTAAAATCTCAATATCTCAATATCTTTTTTTTTTACTCGAAATTTTATCAGGAATTTCGCAAAAGGGACAATATGATTCCAAAAATCTTCGTAAACTATATACGTTATATCTAATTTCGTTTCTTTTTTAATTTGAATTTAATTTGAAATGATCTTGAAAGTGATGGCTTTTAGGTTAAATACTAATCCGAAATTTCACAAAACCTTTTATTTTTTTTCTTTTATATTACGATAGAAATTATACACATATGACAAAAATATCCCAAAAAGCTTCATAGAAGATATGTATAAATTATTTTTTTCTTTGATTTCAAAAATGATTCGTTTTTCTTATGCTCATAAGATTTTACATATAGTTTTTTTTTTTTTTTTTTTTTTATACCATTGGGTGTTCATGGGTGTAAGAAGAGAGGCGCAAATACAAAATGTATATTATAAAATATATTTCTGAATTACAGTACCTTATTATGCCGCTACTTATTCTTTATTTCAGTTATGCAATCCGCTACTTGGTGTATCATCATTACAAAAGAGGTGATCTGCTACTCCATGTGTTCTGTTTGTCTTTGTCCTGTTGTCCTATCCCTCGATGTAAATCTTTAGCGTTAGCCGCTTCAGCTAAAAATCCCTCGATGTTCGTTGTTTCGTCCTGTCGTAGGTAATGTTGTATCTTTATGTGTAGGATGTCCTTTGTTGATCTATTTTCCCTTTTTTTTTCTTGTTATGTGTGGCTGGCTGTAGCTAGTACACCAGCCTGTATCTATATTACAATGATGTTTTACTTTTGTAGATTTAGGTTTTTAGCTCCAAGAATGATTTTATTTAATTTCGTTGTTTTACAGCGGTGTATTAGGCAGGTACATCCCTTTTTTGAAATTTGCAAAAAATGTTCCAGCTCGTTCGTTGCTCGTCTCGTCTCTGATTTCTAGAACATCCAGAGGTACTTCTAGGCAATTTTTCCTCATCTCCCGCCTTCAGTCAGGCAGATTGGTTGAAAAGTCCAATAGGGGTATTTATGATATCTCTATTTTTGGGGCTCATAGGAACTTTCTTTTTTTTTTTCTTCTATGGATGTGGAATGCTCCGTTGGCCTTCGTGAGATGTTCCTAGGATGATGATCCGCCAATCTGCCTAAATGTGTCACGTAAAAAGAATTATTAGAAGGTTTTATAAGTAAGATCAAAATTTCAAAATCTAGTAAAAAGTGCCAATTCTACTTAAAAGCTTTCTAGATTTTTTCTACTAATTTTTTCTACTAGTCGACTGTTTCTAAAAATATTTTACTAATAACTTTTATATAGAACAAACTTTTTACCGCCATGTGCTTAAACCTGTACCGCATGTACAGTCATTTATGCACCATACTGTAATTTATGTTTTTTCTTCCGATGTTAATTTTCACTATTCTTTTATAATTTTTCTTTGATTTTTTTGTAATTAGGATTTTTAATATTTTACCTGACTGTCTCCTGTAAGGGTACTTGGAATGTCCGCCTTGTCATATACGTATGACTGCAAGACGCTGTGATGCTGGATTTGGCTTTTAGGGTGCTTTTGATTGCGTCGCCGATATAGCTGGAGCACAGAAATTCCGCCAAAACTTTTTTCTTTTCACAGGCACAATTTTTCTTTGCAATTTTACGGGGTTTTTATTTCTTCACTATTTCACAATTGTATAATAAATGCACTAAAAAGATTTTCGTCACATTTTACTTCTTTTACTACTTCGCTTATTGGAATGTTCTAAGATCAAAAAAAAAATTTACTCACATGTCGGCCGGTGTGTTCTCAAGTTTTTTCCCTTGTATGGCGTATGTTTTTTCTTAAAATTTCTTGATTTTCACTCACTTCTAAATTATGTACGTTGCCAAATTAATCTGGTCTATGATAGGGTTTTAATCCAAAAGAAAGCGCGCTCAAATTTTTCTTAACTTTTTACTTCGGTTCAGACAATAATTTATCACGACTTCACCCTTAATAGTCTCTTATTTACTTTATGTGTCATGAATATTATATGTTTGTCTCGCTCTAGCCGTTCTTAGCTTAAAGTTTGAACGTACGTTCTCTGTTGCTTCATGCTTAAAATTCGAACGTACGTTCTCTGTTGCTTCATGCTTATGGCATGACTTAAGGCTGCGTGTGTATTTTGCGAAGATCAGTGTGACTGACGAATAATCGCATCGAATTAATTTATTCAATTGTAAATCTACAACATTTATGTGTTCATATTTAGGTGTATATGGTGCTCGTATCTTTTTGGTACACTTTAATATGCAATGAGTGGTAATTATATTTTTATTTATCTTTTGGTAAGTTTCATTTTCACAAAAATTATTTTGCGACACATATATATTTCTGCTCATGATAAATCTTTTTCTTTTTTCCTTTCAGATTATTTTGGTTCGTGATTTGAAGTGTTAAAATTTTTCATTCTCTTTTCAGGTTTTATTGTTTTTTTTTTTTCTTTTTTTCAGATCATACGGGTGCGTCTCTACTTTTTCGACTTTTTCTTATTTGCATTTTTACTACTGACTCATTACCTTATTTATTTTCTATTTCTGTTATTTAGCTAAAAACTATCTCAGACGATATGTTTGGTTCAATTTCTTTCTAATTTTGGCTGACACAAAATTTTTCTGATTAGGTTGACTGATGTCAAACATTTGGGGTTTTTTGTTAAATTTTCTATTTTCTTCTAATTTACCACTTTTTACTTTCCAGATGCCAGTGATTCTAGGTGTTAAACCGTAGTTCGAGAAATTACCTGATTAAATAAAACTTTTCTCTTAGACGATGAATTGGAACTCAGAATGGTAAAATGATTGATTTGATTCAGTCATTGTTACTTTGCACTAACCTCGCTGTGTCCTGATTATTTTCACATCATCTATTTTTCCTCTAGTGATTTCTACAGGTTAACTGCTTGGTTAATTCGCATAAAATGCTGCACTTTTCTTACTGGATTTTCGCTATACTAAGTTTTACTAATTAGATGATTACTACATATTCTGAAACAAAATATAGTTTTCTATGCGGATTTTTCTAATTTTGCCCTCTTATGCTACCTAACACAAAAAATTTTAATTGGCTCAACCTTTTTACTAGACTTGATATTTTGTTTACTTTATCCTCCAGTGCAACCTATTCCATTCATATCTCCATCTGCTCTCGATTACGGGCTGCCATTTTGCGTTCGGGTTGTGTTGACATTTTGCTCCATGCAAAAATTACGTTCTGCTGTGTGTATGTATGTGCTCTCCATGGACTAGTGAGTTTCGCGTGCAGACTACTCCACCATGATGCGATTTTTCTTTTCCAGCTACCCCTATCGTTCACCAGATGTAGTTAAATATTCTGAATGGGAATTATTTAGCGTTGTGGTAATCCGAATGCAAAGGTTCGTGTCTGTGACACATTCCACCGAATTGGATTCTACACATTAACATTATTCGGAATGTTTAGGAAAATAAAATTGTCTTTGTACTTTAGGAATATCTCGAGAATTTTCGAGTTGGTCCGTTTTTTTACTGTAGTAGCATATTAGGCGTTAATAATATTTACGTTATTGTACTGTCGAGATAATGAAGTGGTTCCCTACAGGGTAGTGATGAATACTAGTGAATGGTGCGTGTCTGAACTAACTTCCAAATATTTTGTCCCTGCTAAGTTAATTTCATTTCATTCACAATTGTGTCAGTAACACAAGTTAAAGAAGAAGTTAAAAAAAAAAATTTAAATTGGTTGAGTTTTACAATACTCTTAATGTGTTGACTATAGAGAGTTTATGTTACCTACTGTCGAGGTAGATGAGATAGTTTTTCCTACAAAACATCTTCGTTGTATCTGGTGCCAACAATTACAACGACGATGGAAAGAAAAGTAGATATGATACTAAAGTTATTATGAAAAGTGTTTCAGAATTTTGAGTTATACACCCACGACCCTTTTGTCTCATGTACAGCTGAGCTAGACGATTGTGATAAATTGTTTTCAATAAATTATTACCTCATTTTCTCAAGTCTTTGGTATGTACTACCATCTCGAATCCCTTTTTATCTTTGACTCGATATAAATTGTTGCCAATAATTTTATATTTATAAAATAATTTTAGCGTTTATATTTTTGGCTGCACTGCTAAGTGTAAATTTTTTTTTTCCTTCGCAAGGGTAGTCACCTTGTTGTGGTGCGAAGGCTTAAGTTTCAAAGATTGATCTGATCTGTGAATCTGGGGAAACCTGGATCTACAGTGATTTTGATGAGTAACGAACCAAGAACTACGCACCCCTTAATCCAGGGTGTTACGTCACCGTGCCTATTGGATGGTTTGCAGCCAAGGGGTATACCGGCTGTATTCTAACGGTACCTCTTCGAAACGAAGAGTAACCTGACCTTATCTGTGTACAGGGGGTGATACGCAGACGGACTTTTCCTTCCCCCATACTCGTGGGAACAAAAATGAACAGCAAACAAAAAAACAAAACAAAAACAAAATGGGACGACGTGCAAGAATCGGGCACGAAGTTCTTAATGGAAGCCGATTCAATCAACGACGACAACATGACAGAAGAAGAGGAGAGCTTCCTTCTCGAATCTTCTTCAGCCCTTAAGGCTACTTCCGACGGCAGCATTGGAGAGAGTGTCATGGATCTAGGAAATGTATTCCTAGGTGACAATGACACTGTCTCCCTTACTGGCTCGTCCATTTCAACATCGTCAGTAGCCTCTAATCGAAGAAAACGTAAGAGCTACAAGAAGACGATTAGGGCTTTGGAAGGGAAAAAGTGGGAGAGTCTGAGTGATAGGGAATAACTTAGGCTTCAAATTGCTCGTGCCTACCTACGGAGTCGTGATCCTTCGGGCAACACTAATCCAATGGTAGTCACAAGCAAGAGCGGAAATGTGGAGTCGTCCGAGTCTGTGACAGGCTTAAGCCCGTCGGGACTAAAGACGAACACACACGAAGCCCACATGAACCCGAACTTAAAGAGTGTAATGGGACAACCCAAATCTGTGACAGGTCTAGGCCCGTTGGGACTGAAAGGAGCACCTAGTTCTGTGACAGGCCCAAGCCCGTCGGGATCACACAGGTACCCGTCTGACTCTGCAATTGAAGGGAAAAAGTTAGGCAGTGTGGAGAAGTTGGTGGACTCATCAAAGTCTGTGACAGGCATAAGCCCGTCGGGACCGGTAGTGGGTTCATCGGCTTGTCTGGTTAGTGTAGGCGGTGATGGGGAACTGTTGAACAAATCTGGGACTGTGACAGGCACAAGCCCGTCGGGACCTACGACGAGTTCTGCAGGAAACTTGATCCCAATAGTAGACTCACGGGAAGACGGGGACGAAACTATAGGCAGTGTCTGTACAGTACTCTCCTTGCAGAGGGAAACCAAAGCAGGAGGTACTGCTCAGGCTGACATTTAAACAGCATCGCTGAAGTACGGCCCGAGTAGAGTACGTAACGCCAGAAGAACACTCCAACGCCTTAAGGGTATAGAACCCAGCTCCTTAACGGAAAGACAACAATTATCGTTAGATAGAGCTAGAGAAACCCTAGATAATGTGCCGTCCTGCAGTAGGGAACCCGCAAGGAAGCTTGGAGGGAAAGGGAATGGCAAAGCTCAACCCTCTCCTTTGGCATCAACAAATGCCGCCGGTGTAGTAAACACGTGACCGAAGCCAGTTGCGGTTTGTGTAAAAAGAGGTAGGCATGACGACACATTCTCTCCTCCACCCAAACAAAACAAAAAACCAAGAACCGTATCCAATGTGGTCAGAGACAGTCACCGGGTCGCAGTTGTTGACTTTGGTAATCCAGAACGGAGGCTGTCAGATGACCAATGGAGATTGATTGAAGTCAGAATCCTGGATGGGGTGAATGACTCGTACAAAGTGGCTGGGCATATCCCGCACTTTGGACAGCTTACATCTCTGAAAGGATTCAAAGTGATGGAATGTGAGGACGCGGAAACCCTCAAATGGTTGAAGAAGTTCATCGCCAACATGGAAGCACCATGGCCAAAAGCCAACCTGCGTCTTTGCGATAGGAAAGAGCTACTAGAATTCGCAAAACCGAAGGGTCGTCTATTCCTTCCCGGCCCTTATCTGCCGAAAGAAAGAGTGCAACTCAACACCCAAAACCTCAACCCGGAACTTTTAAGTAAGGACTGGCAGGTGGAGGAAATGGGGCCGCACAATGATAAAGGCATGGAGATTGTGGTGAGACTCAGCCACAAATCCATGCCACTACTGCGCAAATGTGGCTAAAAAATACGCGTCGGCATTACCCGATGCAAGATAAGACCATTTGTGATGCTATACAAGAAGAAAAGTGGGGAAACGACTAGCCGGCATGAAGATACGCCTTCATCACAGCAAAGCCGCTAGCGCCAACCTAGTACAAGCTATGACAAGCGGCAATATTGATCTAGCACTGGTGCAAGAACCTTGGGTAGTTCGAGGTCAAATACGAGGGCTTAGATCGAAAGACCTGGTAACGTATGCCTTTACACAGAACAATGAATGTCCAGTTCGAACTTTCATTGTAGCTAAAAGTCAGGTTAACCTATTTCTTTTATCTACCCACAGCAATATTGACCAGACCGCTGTAAAATGCGAAAGACAGAATGGCTATCCAATCGTCTTCGCATCAATTTACATGCCACATGGGACGGACGATCCCCCCAACGAAATGACGAAGGAGCTTGTCATAAAAGCTCGAGATAATAGATGGGACCTTATCCTCGGATGTGATGCTAACTCCCATCATGTACAATGGGGTAGTACAAATACCAACCCACGAGGTGAGTCAATTCTTGAATTTATTATAGAACATAATTTAGTTATAGGAAACATAGGCAACGAACCAACATTCGTTACTAGAAATAGAAGGGAAGTGCTAGACATAACCCTTATTAACAACTCTAACTCTTTTTCGTTAAGTGGCTGGAAAGTATCTACTGAACCTTCCTTTTCTGACCACAGAAGTATTAAATTTGAAATTGGAGATAATATAAAACAAAAAGAACCATATAGAAATCCCAGGAAAACTAACTGGGATCGTTTTGTCACAAAAGTAGAGGAAAAACAAGACATATTACAAGGCCTGAATTATGAGTCACCTAAAGATATTGACAATACGGTTGAGACACTGAACCTGATTCTCAAAAGCGCATACGAAACATCGTGCCCCGTAATAGCTCCGAGTACAAAAACATCACCCCATTGGTGGAATAAAGAGCTGCAACATCTAAGAAAAGAAGCAAGAAAACTCTTCAATGCCGCAAGAAGAAGCAATGCAGAGTCCGATTGGGACCTCTACAAAGAAGGTCAAAGAAAGTTCAAAAATGCAACTCAAAGCGCAAAACGAACATCTTGGAGGACGTTCTGCAATGGCATTGAAGGTTACCCTGAATCAGCAAGATTGAGAAAAGTCCTCTCAAAGGAACCGGTAACCCCTGGCTATCTTATAGATAACAGTGGCAGATGGACCCAATCCTGCACCGAAACAATGGAACTCCTACTAAATACACACTTCCCTGGGTGTGTTAAGACGCAGCCCAAACCGGGCCAGATGCCAAATTCGAAAATCCCCACAATAATATAGTCCCGGAGAAAGTAATTAGTGAGAAAGAAATAGAGTGGGCAATTGACTCCTTCTCCTCATACAAATCACCAGGCATTGATGGTATTAATCCAATAATGCTTCAAAAGGCAAAGCACCTGTTAATACCACTGTTAAAAGAACTATTCATTCGATGTATTATGTACACACATATACCTGCAACTTGGCGAGAAGTCAAAGTTGTATTTATACCCAAAGCCGGTAAACCAACTCATACTACGCCAAAAGATTTTACACCAATAAGCCTAACATCGTCTGTGCTTAAAACATTCGAGAAACTACTCGATGTATTTATACGTAGCATGCTTAATCCAGGAACCTTATCCCAGAACCAGCATGCGTACATGAAAGGAAAAAGTGTTGAAACTGCCCTTCATGCAGTAGTCAGTACTATAGACAAATCACTCGATCAAAAAGAATACACAATAGCAGCCTTTCTCGACATTGAAGGCGCTTTCAACAATGTTGAGGCTAGTGCTATAGAAAGAAACTTAATAAGCATAAACATTGACAACAGTATTACTGAAATAATACTAAGCCTATTAAACAAAATAAACGTAAACACCTCCCTCGCTAACACAGAATTGAAAATGACTGCCTCAAGAGGTACACCCCAAGGCGGGGTTATTTCACCACTGCTGTGGATATTAGTTGTGAATGAGGTCTTAGTCCTGCTTAATAATAATGGGATAAAAGTCATTGCCTACGCAGATGACCTAGTCATAATGGCCACGGGGAAATTCCAAGACACCATCAGTGATATCCTCCAAAGAGCTATCAACACACTGAACAAATGGGCCCAAAAATGCGGCTAAGGTATTAATCCCCAAAAAACAGAACTAGTTCTATTCACGAACAAACGAATAATTCCACAATTCCATCTGCCATCAATTGAAGGCACACCTCTTAAGTTGTCCGAAAGTGCGAAATACCTGGGAATCATACTTGATAGGAAATTGAACTGGAAAATGAACGTCCAAGAAATAGTCAAAAAGGCATCCATCGCATTCTACTCATGCAGCAGAATTTTTGGGAAAAACTGGGGCCCAAAACCCAAGGTAATTCTATGGATGTACACTGCGATAGTGAGACCGATATTGACGTATGGATGCTTAGTTTGGTGGAAAGCCGCTAACAAAGCTACAAACCTTAAGGCATTGACTAACATCCAGAGACTTGCATGTATTGGATCAACCAGTGCCTTGCGCACGACACCCACGGCGGTCTTAGAAACCATACTTAACCTTCTGCCACTTGACCTTTATATGCAGGAAACTGCAGCAAAAAGCGCTCTCAGGATAAGCCAATCTAATCTATGGAGATCCAGTTTAAATGGACACTCTGAAATTTTGAACATCCACACATTAACAAATGTAGAGTCTGACTACATAGTTCTCTTTACAGATTTTGAAAGGCCATTCCAATGCTTGTTCCCAAGTAGAGAGAAGTGGATTAATAATGAAGTCTTACAACCTACAACCAAATCCATCTTTACAGACGGCTCAAAAATGGATGTAGGTACTGGGGCTGGCTTCTTCTCAGAAGCTTTGAATATAGAAGGCTCAATCAGACTTCCCAATAACAGCAGTGTATTCCAAGCAGAGGTTCTAGCAGTAACGAAAGCTGCCAAAGTGGCATCAATGATGGCACTACCCCGAGAGGATATTACCATTCTCATCGATAGCCAGGCAGCGATAAAAGCAATTTCTTCTGTTGAAATAAAGTCCAAGCTTATGAAAAGCTGTCCAGAAGAAAAAGAAGAAACTGCGCCCGCAGTACGATAAAAATAGAACGAATGCAATCATTCAAACAGACAGGAAGTCAGTATCGACGTTGGTAGGTGTTTTAACTGGCCATAACATGCTAAGATATCACGCCAAAAAACTACGTCTAACTGAAAACGATCTATGTAGAGTTTGCAGTGACGAGGAAGAACATGAGGATGTAACCCACTACCTCTGTCACTGCCCCAGTCTCTGCCATCTAAGAAATAAAACTCTGGGGAAATACTTCTTCGAAAGCATCAAAGAACTATCAGAGTGCCCAATATCAAATCTATATCGATTCGCAAGAGGAAACGGATGGTTGAACACCCCGGGATGATACTAAGGAACTAAATATGGACTACGAGTATGGTAAGAGGAGGAATTGGTAAACCCTCAAATGGGCATCACAATGGGTCTTCATTGACCTAAGTGCGCTAAGGCTGAGCTATTGGCTTTCCTACAGCAACCCGCAAACCTAACCTAACCTAAGTGTAAAATTTCTTCTATAAACTTTGTCCCCTACCTGATATGTTATTGCCTTGCTTCGTAGATTATTATTGTGCTCATAATTTTCGTGAGCCTGATTTAGCGCTATTTTTAAATACGAATGTAATATTCCCATCTTGGCAGCTTTCGGTAACCAGTTAATTTGTGACTGATTTAGCCCTTCCAACTTTCTCAATAATCGATAATCCGCCCCGTGTTCAATCATTTGTTGGCCGAACAAAGCATCATACTGAGACATGCCTATGACGCTGTGTATAGATGTTCGCAATGCACTGCTAATTTCGACTAAGTGTACGTCCCAATTGGTTTGCTTCGGATCTATGTAAGCGCGTATGGCACTTAAAATGGATCGGTTGACCCTCTCACTGGCGTTGGCCTGTGGCGCGTAAGAAACGGTTTTGATATGCGTGATATGAAAGTTATCTTAACAGTTTTTAAAATCTTTGCTGATAAATTGTGATCCGTTATCGGATACAAGAGTTTCAGGAACTCCAAACATTAAAAATATCTCTTCAGTAAGAAACTTAATCAACTCATTTGAATTTGCTTTTTTCAACGGTTTTATTAATACGAACTTTGTTAACTGATCGAAAGCAATAACTATGAAACTGTTCCCTCTTCTGGATCTGGGATATGGTCCCAAGAAATCTACATATAAATGTTGGAATGGTCGGTCCACCGTGAATGATTTCCCCATCTCAGTACGTAAAGTAGAATTTGGTGCTTTCGTGGTTTTGCACGTGTCACAAATATTTATATATAGCTTTACCTGACTACTCATAGCTGGCCAATAAAATTCCTGTCGAAGGCGATATTATGTCTTAGCGATACCCCCATGCGACGATCTTGGTGGAAAATGAGCTTGCTCTACCAACTTTCCAGTTAACTGCGATGGAACCCAAAGCCTCCACGACATATTTTCTTGGAGCGGATTCACTGTAGAATGTTTGACTTTGACTAGTTTGTATACGAAGTTATCGGAATATCGGATACTTGGAGATCAGGTACTCGTTCTTTATTATCTTGGATGTATGCAATGATCTGGCTACATTTTTTGGACTTTAAAGCCGGATGTTCTAGGTCAATATGCAACACGTTAGATATACTCGACGTCGTGGTCACAGAAATGGGTTTCTCAGCCTCCAGTGCGTCTACCTCATAGACAATCGACAACGCGTCTGGCACATGGTGTTGAGATCCACTTCTATGAACCACTTCGAACTCGAAACTTTGAAGCTTTAGGCTCCATCGAGCTAACCTTCCCGTTGGATCCTTCAAGTTCATTAGCCACCGTAGACTCGCATGGTCAGTTATCACCACGAATTTATATCCCTCGACATATGGTTGGAATTTGTAAATCCCTTGGACAGCAGCCAAGGATCCTCTCTCAGTTACGGTGTAGTTTCGTTGTGCAGAATTCAGTTTTTGTGAGTAGAAGTAAATAGGTTTTTCGTTCCCCTCTTCATCTAACTGACATAAAACGCGCCCTATCCCTGTGGATGAGGCGTCACAACAGATTATGAATTGTTTGTTAAAGTCGGGATTGATTAACACTGGTGCTGACGTTAACGCTTCCTTAACAACTTCTAAAGCTAATATTACTTCTGGGCCAAATATGAATTTATTTTTCTTTTTCAGAGTGTTAGATATCGGAGCAGTTATGGTAGAGAAATTTTCTATAAATCTCCTGTACCAGCCGGCGACGGACTTGTCGGATTGTGGTTGGTGCAGGAAACTCCACTATTGCAGACACTTTATTCGGATCGGTCTTCAAGCAACCTTTCCCGACAATATACCCTAGTACTGTAGTTCTTTGAAACAAAATTTAGATTTCTCCACGTTAGTGGTTAAGCCGGCATCGGTTTAGTGCTTCGGTACTTTAGACACAATAGAAATTTGATCGTTAAAATAATTTGAAATGACCAATAAGTCATCAAGATAAATGAACACCTGGTCTCTCAACTCGCTAGGAATTACCTTGTCCATTAAACTCGTCAAACTTTGCGCAGCGTTCGTAAGTCCGAACGGCATTACTTTGAGTTGATACAGGGGTCTCCCTGGGACTGTAAACGCTGTCTTCTCCCGTGATTCTTTATCCAGGGGCACTTGCCAGTAAGCATCTTTCAAATCCACGCTAGAAATGTAACGTGTTTCGGAAAGGCGTGCTAGCAAACCTTCTATGTGCGCAATTGGATTCGCATTTTTCTTAGTTACGGCGTTAACTTTTCGGAAGTCGATGCATAGACGGTTTTTTCCCGGTTTTCTCACCAGTATGAGTGGTGAGGACCATCCACTCTGACTTTTCTCGATAACACCTAACGAGATCATGCGATCCAACTCCGTGTACACAAGGCTTTGTACTGCTGGTGATATGGAATAGTGACGTTGCTTTATGGGCTCTGCGTCTCCCGTATCTATCGAATGTTCCATCTTATGAGTCCGTCTGAGACCTCGAACGACGAATGATGGAAAAAGCTTAATAGTATTTTAAAGAATAGAAGATTCCTCTACGGATAGGAGACATTCCGGCTTACTTGCCTGATCGGTTGTTGTCTCGGTAACCGTGTCTAATGAAAATATAACTTGGGGAGCTATGTTAAATAACTTCCAAAAATCTATGCCTAAATATAAATCTTGCGCTAAAGATGGCATTATGTACAATTCGATCGGAAGAACTAGATCTTTGTACTAAATGTTCATAGTGACCACTCCAGCTATACGCTGTTTTGCTCCATCAGCAGTAAATATATTAGAATCGAATTTTCTGTATGGAATATTAGCATCTTTAATATGTTTAGCAGCACCGTTTTCGAGGCAACTAATGCTCGCTCCGGAGTCGAGTAAACCAAGGCATTTATTATTAAATAATTCTACTCTTAAGTAGGCTCGTGGATCGTCTTTACGACATTCTACTTCCGCTATGTCTACCGCTCGATATATTTTACGTTTTTGGATAAACCTATATCCTAATTTCTCAATTTTGTTCAAATGTTTAGGATAAGTGTATATACGTTTACGCGCTTCAGCGTAATCAATTTGTATCTGATGAAGAGATTTAAGAGGTCTTAATATGGGAATTTTAATTTGAATGAATATTTGTAATGTTTCGGGTTTCTGAATTTCTTAAGATGGTAATTTTTTTATCAGTTACAGGCAAAGATTCTAGTTGGGACTTCCCGATTTGCCCATCATGGTCAGCTCCCTCTTGGATGATCGCTGACTCGATGACTGGTTTCCCTTACACTTCAGACAATTAGGTGACAGTATGTCAGGTTGCCCACATCGGTAACAAAATATTTTGTGTCGAGGTTCAGTACAGTCGAAAAAAATATGCCCTGCTTTACGGCAGTTCCCACAGATAGCTTTGTCGAAATTAATTTTTGTGTCTTTAATTCTGTTCCTTTGAAAAGCTTCTACAGCAAACGACATATCTTCTTGATCAGGTTCGGTCTGTATTTCCATTTCATTTACCTGTTTTCTCAATTGGTTATTGTAGATAGGTGGCATTCTAGGTCTTGTTGGCTCATGTTGAGTAAGATAACGCTCCATTTCTCTACACGTATACATTAGATCAGCTAACCTCGTAGTCCTGAAGGTAAGCAAAAGTTCAACCATCCGGCGTCGAACATTTTGTTTAATTATTTCGGCTAATTCTTCGTTGGGCCGTGGATTCTTCATCTTCACGAAATTCCCCATTTTTGGTAGTGAGGTGATCGATATATAGATGCAGCTGGTGATGTCATTGGTATCCTCGCATCTCTATTAGCGGAAATGTTACTGAATTGTATTCTATTGAGCTGTTCGTAAAAATCTGGTTCACCATTGCGATTGGCTTCTCTTCGAGTCGTTGAGGCAGCTCTATCAGGCCATATCCTTGGAAATTCCGGAATATTAGGTCCTATGTTCACAGTTGGTTCTCTCTGGGTGGCATAGTTCTGTCGGTTTGGCGTTGGTTGGTCGCAAAGAGGAATCAAAGGCGCTGCGGTTTGTCTTTGAATGCTGAATAGGGCTAATGCGTTACGCATTGCCTCGTTCTTCTTCTCTAACAGTATCGCTGGACTTTGTGCGAGCGAATCCTGTGAGGCTTTTTGGTTCTCCGCTCGATTGAGACCAACCGCTGCTAAAGCGACTTCCTTTATGTAGGCCTCATATTCTTCATTTTGCCTTAACGGAGTTCTTTCTGTGAGTGGCTGTCTTTCAGGTGTTACTAGTGTAATGAAGCATTTTATCGCTCCATTACATTCCTATAAAAATCAAAAAAATCAAAACAATCATTTTATATATTTGCCCCTAGCAGGTAGCACTGTCATCTGAAGCAGAAAATGATTTCATTTAAAAGCCTCAGATAAGCGACCGCAAGCTCGCATTAGGGTATTGCCGATAACAGAGCTCGTCACCAACTGATTAGAAACTATATTTTCTAGTGAAAGTAATACAAATACAATATTTGATGGTGGTGAATATAGTGAGCGAGAGGTGAATATAGTGAGCGAGAGGTGAATTTCTAATAAAAGAAAGTAAGGCAAATGGCGAAAGTAAGCCTGAACCCAGCAGAGGAACACAAAAAGGCAACGATCAGCGTACATCGATGGTGAATTTGTATAATAAAATGTGTGGTATTAAACCAAACAATAAAATGGACGCAATATGAGTCGATGAAGATAATATTGAATAATTCTTGCTGTACGTACTTGAATGCACCGCCACCCGCACACTCCTCGTGTATAGACAAAAATACTTTGCATTACTTAGAGCAAGAGGAAATATATGGACAATTACATAAAAAGGTAAAGTTTGCAAAAATAAAATTAACAGGCACTTACAGTCAAAGACTTAACGAGAGGAGGCCGTTCACACAACAAAATCACTCCGAAACGTACCGAAGTATACCGTAGAAGTGTAATATCAGTACAAAAACCAAAAAGCCGAAATAATAGGAGTCCGTAAGACTTTACTGATTTAAACAAAGGGTAAAAACCTAAAATAATTACGATAGTAAATTTCCCCCACCAGTGGTAAGAAATTGCTATCTTTAAAGCCAGTAGAAGTACTGTGGTTGCCAGTTGAAAAGCTGAGGTTGCCAGTAGAAATACTGTGTTTGCCAGTAGAAATACTGAGGTTGCCAGTTGAAAAACTGTGGTTGCCAGTAGAAATACTGTGGTTGCCAGTAGAAATACTGTGGTTTGCCAGTAGAAATACTGAGGTTGCCAGTTGAAAAACTGAGGTTGCCAGTAGAAATACTGTGGTTGCCAGTAGAAATACTGTGGGTAATTTAACTCTTGCATAGATTTCCCCCCACCAGCGGTAAGGGATCTCAGAGACAAATTACAATAAGCCAGTTAATAACTGAGATTGCCAGTAGAAATACTGAGGTTGCCAGTAGAAATACTGTGGTTGCCAGTAGAAATACTGTGGTTGCCAGTAGAAATACTGAGGTTGCCAGTAGAAATACTGTGGTTGCCAGTAGAAATACTGTGATTGCCAGTAGAAATACTGCAGTTTTCCAGCATCAATACAGTGGTTGTTAGTCGAGACGATGTTTGCCGAATCTACCGTTACTATAATTTGAAGAAATATACGAGAAAGGAAGCACCAGAAGGAACCTTACTAAGGAAACAACAACCGACGTTGGACTCTAAAGACACACTGGAAATTATCACCGAAAAATCGAAATTGGAGAAAATAAAAGCACATAGCCTAATAATCCAAACTTTAAAACTATAGAAATTAATTAAAATTTAATTATTTTTAATAATAAAACTATTTTCTTGATTGAATAAAGGAAAATCTTTGAAACTAAAGTTTTAGTGTACCTTCTTTAGTAAAACCCTGGACACCAGCGAGTATACCTCAGCCAGAGAAACCCAAGGTACATCACAAATTGGCGCCCGAGCAGGGACCTCTTCAAAGGTCCATTCCAGAAACAAACACCAAGATTTCAAACTGAACCGTTACCTGAAGATCTTAAACCGAACCGTTACCGAATAATAATCCTTATCAAGATTTCAAACTGAACCGTTACCGAATTATAATCCTCATCAAGATTTCAAACTGAACCGTTACCTGAAGATCTTAAACCGAACCGTTACCGAATAATAATCCTCATCAAGATTCCAAACTAAACCGTTACCTGAAGATCTTAAACCGAACCGTTACCGAATAATAATCCTCATCAAGATATCAAAACTGAACCGTTACCTGAAGATCTTAAACCGAACCGTTACCGAATAATAATCCTCATCAAGATTTCAAACTGAACCGTTACCTGAAGATCTTAAACCGAACCGTTACCGAATAATAATCCTCATCAAGATTTCAAACTGAACCGTTACCTGAAGATCTTAAACCGAACCGTTACCGAATAATAATCCTCATCAAGATTTCAAACTGAACCGTTACCTGAAGATCTTAAACCGAACCGTTACCGAATAATAATCCTCATCAAGATTTCAAACTGAACCGTTACCTGAAGATCTTAAATCGAACCGTTACCGAATAATAATCCTCATCAAGATTTCAAACTGAACCGTTACCTGAAGATCTTAAATCGAACCGTTACCGAATAATAATCCTCATCAAGATTTCAAACTGAACCGTTGCCCGAAAATTAAAATAAAGATTCGAACTGAGATAAGAAATAAAACTTACAACAAGATGTCGGACTCTGAAGAAGGTTTTGATATCTTTGCCAGCTTAGGAGCTATATATCTCCTTGATAAAACAGAGCTTAAAGAACGCATGGCGCGTTGTAAGCTTAACACCGAAGGGACCGTTGCCGACCTCCGCACTCGGTTCAGTACTTACATTAAAGAGTCCAGATTGCGAAAGTCAACCCAAAATTTATGTGAAGAATTAGAGAAAGGCTCAGATGATAGAGTTTATTCCAAAGCGGATATTTCACAAACAAAGGAAAATATAGAAACAGAGAAGGAAGAAAGTAGTACTAAGGCAAACATTAGTGAGCCCGTCACCTATACCAATGTGTATTATACGGTACCTAATGCGCATTTCCAAGGGACGCCTGTGTTTACAACGGCTACAGCACATACAAAACCTGTCCCAACTTATATGGCATCCTTATATCCCGCTCTGGCAGAACTTGATAGAATGACCAGACATCCTGACTACAGGGAATGGTATTATCCCCATGGAATGGACCCTCAAAATCATAATCCAACAGTAAGCTCAAATACTCCTCACTCTTCAGGACGAAGCCAAGTACCAGTTAATTCCAATACAAATATTCCTTCAGGTATAACAGGGAAATCCCCTCTTAGTCGAGAAGCAGAAGTTATGAATGAAGTAAGAAAATGGGGGTTGAGATTCGACTCTTCAGGAAATGCACTGGAATTTATTAAACGTATAGAGGAACTGACCGATTGCTTCCAGATCCAAACACATGAAATGCTCCGAACTTTCCCAGAAATTTTTAAAGGACCAGCTTTAGAATGGTATAGAATCAACCGTGACAACTTTAAAACATGGCTAGATTTTTACCAGGCCTTCTTGGGATATTTTCTGCCTCCACGATTTATAAACAGACTGGAAGACGAAATCTCAAAAAAAAGACAGGGTCCACACGAGAAGGCAAGAGATTTCATCCGTACGACACAATATTTAATTCACCAACACCCATCATTGCGTATTAGCAATTATATTGGTAAAATTTACGATCGCTTACGACCCGAATATCACTTATACATTCGTCGACGCGATTTTCGAACGTTGGAAGAATTGATGAATTTAGCTACTGAGTATGAGTGTATCCAAAACGACAACCGAAACACGTCATCGAGTACAACCAGACCACCGCCTCCCAGGGCATATCAGGCGCCAGCACGGGATGAGCGAGCTCACCGATATATCCCAACGAATGAAAAATACGATCGAACAACTCATTGCTGGAACTGCAAACAGAGGGGGCATTCGAAGGCAAATTGTCGGCAGCCGTTCCGTTTGTTCTGTTCGTTCTGTGGCGAAGATGGTCGCTTGACGAAAGATTGTCCTTGTCAGACCCGGCATGTTTCCATCGTCACGTCGGAGACGGCCAAAGAGGGGATAATTATAGAGGAAATAAAGCCTAACAGCGAGGTAACGCCTGAGGCGAAGTTATGTGCCACGGAGCAGGAAGTGAACAACCAAGATAAAAACGATCAACACAAAAAAACTTTTGCCACCAGGATCGACGATACGCCACGAGTAGCAGTGAAAGCAGTAAAAACTGCTGAAGTATGGGTAGATCCGCGCTGTTTCTTAACCATAAAGTTGAATGGCCAAACAATCAATGCTTTGCTCGATACCGGGGCGACCCAATCGTTCATTAGTACTAAGGTGCGACACCTACTCAAGAGACTCAAAAAACCGGTGAGATATCAACGTAATGCAGTTCAACTAGCAGATGGTAGTCCCATATTTAGCCGAGAACACTACACAGTAACTCTGCAAGTAGGGAACCAGTCAATTCAAGGAGAAGTAACGCATTTGAAGCAGTTGAGTCATGACGCAATAATTGGTATGGATGCACTACGAAAAATGGATTTCTCTATCAAATTAAATGGGAATGAGCTTATGTCAAATAAAGGTCCTCCAATCCTCAAAAGACAAAATCAGCTATGTGCTCTGGGCGGAAAACCCCTAACACTAGATCAGGGGTAGCCGATTTTCATTTCCAAGGACGCAGTAAGAGGGTAGAGTTTAATACGAATACCCAGTGATAAATAATATATATATAAAAAAAAAAAAAATATTGAATTAAGCTGAGTTAAAATTTTTAAAAAGTGAACTAAATAGAAAAAAAAATAATTAATTAAAAAAAAAAAAAACGAAAATTATTATTACTATCGGCGTTATTATTATTAATCTATCT
Source organism: Baccha elongata (assembly GCA_951217065.1). Taxonomy (NCBI): domain Eukaryota; kingdom Metazoa; phylum Arthropoda; class Insecta; order Diptera; family Syrphidae; genus Baccha; species Baccha elongata. The sequence continues at coordinate 44,907 of CATNUY010000148.1, forward strand.
ACTAGGAAGAAATTATATTTAGACGAGAAGGTTCTCGTCTCCGAAGAAAGAGGGGGATGTAATGAAGCATTTTATCGCTCCATTACATTCCTATAAAAATCAAAAAAATCAAAACAATCATTTTATATATTTGCCCCTAGCAGGTAGCACTGTCATCTGAAGCAGAAAATGATTTCATTTAAAAGCCTCAGATAAGCGACCGCAAGCTCGCATTAGGGTATTGCCGATAACAGAGCTCGTCACCAACTGATTAGAAACTATATTTTCTAGTGAAAGTAATACAAATACAATATTTGATGGTGGTGAATATAGTGAGCGAGAGGTGAATATAGTGAGCGAGAGGTGAATTTCTAATAAAAGAAAGTAAGGCAAATGGCGAAAGTAAGCCTGAACCCAGCAGAGGAACACAAAAAGGCAACGATCAGCGTACATCGATGGTGAATTTGTATAATAAAATGTGTGGTATTAAACCAAACAATAAAATGGACGCAATATGAGTCGATGAAGATAATATTGAATAATTCTTGCTGTACGTACTTGAATGCACCGCCACCCGCACACTCCTCGTGTATAGACAAAAATACTTTGCATTACTTAGAGCAAGAGGAAATATATGGACAATTACATGAAAAGGTAAAGTTTGCAAAAATAAAATTAACAGGCACTTACAGTCAAAGACTTAACGAGAGGAGGCCGTTCACACAACAAAATCACTCCGAAACGTACCGAAGTATACCGTAGAAGTGTAATATCAGTACAAAAACCGAAAAGCCGAAATAATAGGAGTCCGTAAGACTTTACTGATTTAAACAAAGGGTAAAAACCTAAAATAATTACGATAGTAAATTTCCCCCACCAGTGGTAAGAAATTGCTATCTTTAAAGCCAGTAGAAGTACTGTGGTTGCCAGTTGAAAAGCTGAGGTTGTCAGTAGAAATACTGTGTTTGCCAGTAGAAATACTGAGGTTGCCAGTTGAAAAACTGTGGTTGCCAGTAGAAATACTGTGGTTGCCAGTAGAAATACTGTGGTTTGCCAGTAGAAATACTGAGGTTGCCAGTTGAAAAACTGAGGTTGCCAGTAGAAATACTGTGGTTGCCAGTAGAAATACTGTGGGTAATTTAACTCTTGCATAGATTTCCCCCCACCAGCGGTAAGGGATCTCAGAGACAAATTACAATAAGCCAGTTAATAACTGAGGTTGCCAGTAGAAATACTGAGGTTGCCAGTAGAAATACTGTGGTTGCCAGTAGAAATACTGTGGTTGCCAGTAGAAATACTGAGGTTGCCAGTAGAAATACTGTGGTTGCCAGTAGAAATACTGTGATTGCCAGTAGAAATACTGCAGTTTTCCAGCATCAATACAGTGGTTGTTAGTCGAGACGATGTTTGCCGAATCTACCGTTACTATAATTTGAAGAAATATACGAGAAAGGAAGCACCAGAAGGAACCTTACTAAGGAAACAACAACCGACGTTGGACTCTAAAGACACACTGGAAATTATCACCGAAAAATCGAAATTGGAGAAAATAAAAGCACATAGCCTAATAATCCAAACTTTAAAACTATAGAAATTAATTAAAATTTAATTATTTTTAATAATAAAACTATTTTCTTGATTGAATAAAGGAAAATCTTTGAAACTAAAGTTTTAGTGTACCTTCTTTAGTAAAACCCTGGACACCAGCGAGTATACCTCAGCCAGAGAAACCCAAGGTACATCACAAATTGGCGCCCGAGCAGGGACCTCTTCAAAGGTCCATTCCAGAAACAAACACCAAGATTTCAAACTGAACCGTTACCTGAAGATCTTAAACCGAACCGTTACCGAATAATAATCCTTATCAAGATTTCAAACTGAACCGTTACCGAATTATAATCCTCATCAAGATTTCAAACTGAACCGTTACCTGAAGATCTTAAACCGAACCGTTACCGAATAATAATCCTCATCAAGATTCCAAACTAAACCGTTACCTGAAGATCTTAAACCGAACCGTTACCGAATAATAATCCTCATCAAGATATCAAAACTGAACCGTTACCTGAAGATCTTAAACCGAACCGTTACCGAATAATAATCCTCATCAAGATTTCAAACTGAACCGTTACCTGAAGATCTTAAACTGAACCGTTACCGAATAATAATCCTCATCAAGATTTCAAACTGAACCGTTACCTGAAGATCTTAAACCGAACCGTTACCGAATAATAATCCTCATCAAGATTTCAAACTGAACCGTTACCTGAAGATCTTAAACCGAACCGTTACCGAATAATAATCCTCATCAAGATTTCAAACTGAACCGTTACCTGAAGATCTTAAATCGAACCGTTACCGAATAATAATCCTCATCAAGATTTCAAACTGAACCGTTACCTGAAGATCTTAAATCGAACCGTTACCGAATAATAATCCTCATCAAGATTTCAAACTGAACCGTTGCCCGAAAATTAAAATAAAGATTCGAACTGAGATAAGAAATAAAACTTACAACAAGATGTCGGACTCTGAAGAAGGTTTTGATATCTTTGCCAGCATAGGAGCTATATACCTCCTTGATAAAACAGAGCTTAAAGAACGCATGGCGCGTTGTAAGCTTAACACCGAAGGGACCGTTGCCGACCTCCGCACTCGGTTCAGTACTTACATTAAAGAGTCCAGATTGCGAAAGTCAACCCAAAATTTATGTGAAGAATTAGAGAAAGGCTCAGATGATAGAGTTTATTCCAAAGCGGATATTTCACAAACAAAGGAAAATATAGAAACAGAGAAGGAAGAAAGTAGTACTAAGGCAAACATTAGTGAGCCCGTCACCTATACCAATGTGTATTATACGGTACCTAATGCGCATTTCCAAGGGACGCCTGTGTTTACAACGGCTACAGCACATACAAAACCTGTCCCAACTTATATGGCATCCTTATATCCCGCTCTGGCAGAACTTGATAGAATGACCAGACATCCTGACTACAGGGAATGGTATTATCCCCATGGAATGGACCCTCAAAATCATAATCCAACAGTAAGCTCAAATACTCCTCACTCTTCAGGACGAAGCCAAGTACCAGTTAATTCCAATACAAATATTCCTTCAGGTATAACAGGGAAATCCCCTCTTAGTCGAGAAGCAGAAGTTATGAATGAAGTAAGAAAATGGGGGTTGAGATTCGACTCTTCAGGAAATGCACTGGAATTTATTAAACGTATAGAGGAACTGACCGATTGCTACCAGATCCAAACACATGAAATGCTCCGAACTTTCCCAGAAATTTTTAAAGGACCAGCTTTAGAATGGTATAGAATCAACCGTGACAACTTTAAAACAAGGCCAGATTTTTACCAGGCCTTCTTGGGATATTTTCTGCCTCCACGATTTATAAACAGACTGGAAGACGAAATCTCAAAAAAAAGACAGGGTCCACACGAGAAGGCAAGAGATTTCATCCGTACGACACAATATTTAATTCACCAACACCCATCATTGCGTATTAGCAATTATATTGATAAAATTTACGATCGCCTACGACCCGAATATCACTTATACATTCGTCGACGCGATTTTCGAACGTTGGAAGAATTGATGAATTTAGCTACTGAGTATGAGTGTATCCAAAACGACAACCGAAACACGTCATCGAGTACAACCAGACCACCGCCTCCCAGGGCATATCAGGCGCCAGCACGGGATGAGCGAGCTCACCGATATATCCCAACGAATGAAAAATACGATCGAACAACTCATTGCTGGAACTGCAAACAGAGGGGGCATTCGAAGGCAAATTGTCGGCAGCCGTTCCGTTTGTTCTGTTCGTTCTGTGGCGAAGATGGTCGCTTGACGAAAGATTGTCCTTGTCAGACCCGGCATGTTTCCATCGTCACGTCGGAGACGGCCAAAGAGGGGATAATTATAGAGGAAATAAAGCCTAACAGCGAGGTAACGCCTGAGGCGAAGTTATGTGCCACGGAGCAGGAAGTGAACAACCAAGATAAAAACGATCAACACAAAAAAACTTTTGCCACCAGGATCGACGATACGCCACGAGTAGCAGTGAAAGCAGTAAAAACTGCTGAAGTATGGGTAGATCCGCGCTGTTTCTTAACCATAAAGTTGAATGGCCAAACAATCAATGCTTTGCTCGATACCGGGGCGACCCAATCGTTCATTAGTACTAAGGTGCGACACCTACTCAAGAGACTCAAAAAACCGGTGAGATATCAACGTAATGCAGTTCAACTAGCAGATGGTAGTCCCATATTTAGCCGAGAACACTACACAGTAACTCTGCAAGTAGGGAACCAGTCAATTCAAGGAGAAGTAACGCATTTGAAGCAGTTGAGTCAAGACGCAATAATTGGTATGGATGCACTACGAAAAATGGATTTCTCTATCAAATTAAATGGGAATGAGCTTATGTCAAATAAAGGTCCTCCAATCCTCAAAAGACAAAATCAGCTATGTGCTCTGGGCGGAAAACCCCTAACACTAGATCAGGGGTAGCCGATTTTCATTTCCAAGGACGCAGTAAGAGGGTAGAGTTTAATACGAATACCCAGTGATAAATAATATATATATAAAAAAAAATAAATATTGAATTAAGCTGAGTAAAATTTTTAAAAAGTGAACTAAATAGAAAAAAAAATAATTAATTAAAAAAAAAAAAAAACGAAAATTATTATTACTATCGGCGTTATTATTATTAATCTATCTACTAGGAAGAAATTATATTTAGACGAGAAGGTTCTCGTCTCCGAAGAAAGAGGGGGATGTAATGAAGCATTTTATCGCTCCATTACATTCCTATAAAAATCAAAAAAATCAAAACAATCATTTTATATATTTGCCCCTAGCAGGTAGCACTGTCATCTGAAGCAGAAAATGATTTCATTTAAAAGCCTCAGATAAGCGACCGCAAGCTCGCATTAGGGTATTGCCGATAACAGAGCTCGTCACCAACTGATTAGAAATTATATTTTCTAGTGAAAGTAATACAAATACAATATTTGATGGTGGTGAATATAGTGAGCGAGAGGTGAATTTCTAATAAAAGAAAGTAAGGCAAATGGCGAAAGTAAGCCTGAACCCAGCAGAGGAACACAAAAAGGCAACGATCAGCGTACATCGATGGTGAATTTGTATAATAAAATATGTGGTATTAAACTAAACAATAAAATGGACGCAATATGAGTCGATGAAGATAATATTGAATAATTCTTGCTGTACGTACTTGAATGCACCGCCACCCGCACACTCCTCGTGTATAGACAAAAATACTTTGCATTACTTAGAGCAAGAGGAAATATATGGACAATTACATGAAAAGGTAAAGTTTGCAAAAATAAAATTAACAGGCACTTACAGTCAAAGACTTAACGAGAGGAGGCCGTTCACACAACAAAATCACTCCGAAACGTACCGAAGTATACCGTAGAAGTGTTATATCAGTACAAAAACCGAAAAGCCGAAATAATAGGAGTCCGTAAGACTTTACTGATTTAAACAAAGGGTAAGAACCTAAAATAATTCCGATAGTAAATTTCCCCCACCAGTGGTAAGAAATTGCTATCTTTAAAGCCAGTAGAAGTACTGTGGTTGCCAGTTGAAAAGCTGAGGTTGCCAGTAGAAATACTGTGGTTGCCAGTAGAAATACTGAGGTTGCCAGTTGAAAAACTGTGGTTGCCAGTAGAAATACTGTGGTTGCCAGTAGAAATACTGTGGTTTGCCAGTAGAAATACTGAGGTTGCCAGTTGAAAAACTGAGGTTGCCAGTAGAAATACTGTGGTTGCCAGTAGAAATACTGTGGGTAATTTAACTCTTGCATAGATTTCCCCCCACCAGCGGTAAGGGATCTCAGAGACAAATTACAATAAGCCAGTTAATAACTGAGGTTGCCAGTAGAAATACTGAGGTTGCCAGTAGAAATACTGTGGTTGCCAGTAGAAATACTGTGGTTGCCAGTAGAAATACTGAGGTTGCCAGTAGAAATACTGTGGTTGCCAGTAGAAATACTGTGATTGCCAGTAGAAATACTGCAGTTTTCCAGCATCAATACAGTGGTTGTTAGTCGAGACGATGTTTGCCGAATCTACCGTTACTATAATTTGAAGAAATATACGAGAAAGGAAGCACCAGAAGGAACCTTACTAAGGAAACAACAACCGACGTTGGACTCTAAAGACACACTGGAAATTATCACCGAAAAATCGAAATTGGAGAAAATAAAAGCACATAGCCTAATAATCCAAACTTTAAAACTATAGAAATTAATTAAAATTTAATTATTTTTAATAATAAAACTATTTTCTTGATTGAATAAAGGAAAATCTTTGAAACTAAAGTTTTAGTGTACCTTCTTTAGTAAAACCCTGGACACCAGCGAGTATACCTCAGCCAGAGAAACCGAAGGTACATCACACTAGAGTTTTATTCGCTAAGATCCCCCAAGTAACAATTTAATTTTCATAAAGGCCAATAGAAGCTATTTTCTTATTTCTATAACAACTGTAATCAATCTTATAGAAACCTATTTGGCGCACATAAGCGAAGAAATAACTCTTCATAAACAGTTTGGATAAGGCCTGGTGAAGGCTTTGCAATGGAAAAAATACTTTGCTACGAAAAGCTTTTTGTTTCGCTAAATAGTTGTCACAAGACTTTCTTAAGAAGGCAATAGTTTCTTTTTAAGCGTTTCGCTAAGGACTTACAGAAGTCATTACGGAAATCTTACCGAAATAAAAAAATTCAAATAAAATTTAAATAAATTTTTTTAACGCCTTTTTTCTTTTATTTTTGTATTTACCTTTTATTGATATTTTCTGAGACCCTATTTTCTTCGTTCAAGTGCTGAGTTTCTTCAATGCCTTTTCCGAAAACTAGATATTTAATTTTATTATTATTGAAAAAACTTACTTGCCTCAACCAGGGATCGAATTTGCGACCCAACGCACCCCAGTCAAACACTTTTTTTTTTTTATTTATTTAACTACTTAAGTGCTAACAAAAACCTTACAAACTAGCTTACAGAATAACTTAACTAACTTACTGTCCCCATACGGGCGCTCTAAATTATACTATAACTATATATTAAAAATGAATTTCGGCGTAAGAACTAACTTAAATTAAAATTCAATATTTCTTAAAACTAAACGAGAAAATTCTTAAAAAACTCGTTTTTCTATGACATTTATTTTATTTGAAACACTTAAAACTACCCTTTACATAAATAAAACTAAATTAACCTAAATACAACTAAAATATAAGTTAATATACGTAAATACCTTAAAGCTACTTAAAAATACTTAAAATAACTTAAAACTAGAACAGCCACCAGCAGGGTTTTTTTTTTTAGCTGCAGCCTAAGCATATGCAAACACGCTTATAAATATGTATATATTGACATATATACATATTTAACAGCGCCAAATGTACATACACACAAACAAATGCAATTTAATGTGGTTTATATTTTTTTTGTGCCACTATCCTACCACTGTCCTACATAAAATATACCTATTAACACTTAAAAATACGTAGGTAGGCCAAGGCAACAACTTTGACTTACCATCAATATCAAGGTGGTCACCCAACCACCAGTATTTTTTAACTTGCTTATCCAAGTCCTTTTTTGTCCCGAAGGGGCACAGCTTTTTTTGCATTTTAATTCATTTTTTATTTTTCCATTTTCTTATATCTATCTTAATGCTAGACAAAAAATCTTAAACAACTAGCTTACATATTAACTTAACTAACTTACTGGCCCCATATGGGCGCTCTAAATTATACTATAACTATATTTAAAAAAATGCATTTCAGCGTAAAAACTAACTTAAATTAAAATTCAATATTACTTAAAACTAAACGAGAAAATTCTTAAAACTCGTTTTCCCATGACATTTGTTTTATATAAAACTTAAAACTACCCTTTACCTAAATAAAAACTAAATTAACCTAAATAAAATTAAAATATACGAAAATATACGTAAATAACTTAAAACTACTTAAAATACTTAAAATAACTTAAAACTAGAACAACCACCAGCAGCTTTTTTTTTTTTTTTTTTTTGCCATCAGCCTATGCACATGCACACACGCGCATACATATGCATATGTATGCGCTCACGCACATACCCACCAACAAACAACTTTTTGGATTTTCTATCTTTTTTTGGTGCCAACGTCACTGTTCTTCTTCATCTACCTTAGAAATACGTAGGTCGGCCAAGGCAACAACTTTGACTAACCATCAATATCAAGGTGGTCACCCAACCACCAGTATTTTTTAACTTGCTTATCCAAGTCCTTTTTGTCCCGAAGGGGCACAGCTCTACTGAACCGCAGACGCTCTGCTCCGTTCCCAGAGCCGACGTCTCGACCATACAGGATTCGCCGATCCACAGTTCTACGGCCGACGTGGTAGATTAACGGAACCGCCAATCTATCCTGTATCAGCCCCTGACTGTATTAATAGAGGAATGTCTCGGGCGGGATGAAACCGTTAAGACAAACGCTCTCACTATATTCTTCATTGGGGTAATAAGCCCCGAAAATAAGTCCATTGACTGAGGTCATCGCTTTTGCAATGTGACCCCGAATCAGCTTAATTAAAAAGTTATCTATCCTGTTTATATTGGCCCCGTTGTATAAGACCTCTATGGCATAATAATGTTTGTACTCCGACTCTGGTGTACTGTGTAATCCAAGACAGGTCCTAAGACACTGCCTCTCAAACACCCGAATCTTTTCCATTTGAGATGGGGCAACGTTAAACCACACAGGGCACCCATAGGCAATCATCGGCCGGATGAGGGCCATGTAGCAAATCACCTTAACCCTGATTTCAAGGCGGCTGCTATAAAACAACTGTCTTGTCAGAGCAAACGCTCCCCTAGCTCTGGCCAGAGCAGCATCTATATGTCGATTGAAATATAGATACTGATCTAGCCAGATACCAAGGTACTTTGCTACATATTTACTCGCCAGTTGATGTCCACTTGGTCCAACGATCACTTGATTTCTCCAGTTCTTTCTTGTATCCCTAGAAGCCTTAGACAAAGGGGTTCTAAACAGGATAGTTTCTGATTTCTGAAAGTTAATTTTTAACTTCCAGTCATCACAATATCGCTGAATCTTGTCGAAGTCACGCTGCAAGAGAATTCTGATGACTTCAACTTTTGGACCCGTCCTGTACGCTACAAGGTCATCGGCATACGCAATCGCATGAGTGAGACTACCTATCAGATCGCTGGTGTAAATACTAAAAAGAATCGGCAAGTTCACAGCTCCTTGCTGTAGACCGTTTTTAATATCAAAAGTTGTGGTAGAAGTTACATTGCCACTTTTGACAACAAACTTTTTCCCATTGAGCATGTCATGAAGCATATATAACAGTGGATTACTTATGCTAAATCTAGTAAATTTCAGATAAAGACCCTCTAACCATACGGTGTCGAAAGCCTTCTCTAAATCAACAAGAACGGCACCCGTGCATTGATTTTTCGTTTTGTTCCATTGAACATCAGAAACTAGCTTAGACGCGGCATGAATAGTGTCATGCCCCGCCTTAAAGCCAAACTGATTATCTGGAATAATATGTTTGTCCTCAGCCCACTTGAACAGAGCTCTATTGAGAATCTTTTCGAATACCTTACTGATACTTGGAAGAAGACTTATCGACCGAAGATTTGCCGGATTGGAGCTGTCGTTTCCCTTTTTGGGGAGAGGATAGACCACAGCTGTCTTCCAACTTTCTAGATAATATGCATTATTCAATGCGTTGTTGAACAGTGTGGTATAAATGTTTATGGCTTCCTCAGGGAGATGTCGTAACACAATGTTGGGTATACCATCGACCCCCGCAGATTTCTTTTTCTTTAATGTTTGAAAAATTAACTGAAGTTCTACCTTCGAAATTAACAATGAACTGGGTCCATTTCGCTCGGCGATGGTGGCATTTGCCAAGTTTTCGTCATTGAATCCGGTGAAACCAGTATTCTCAGATCGCCATTGCGTTATGTTATTTCCAAGATAGAAATTGTGCAGCAAGGCTCTGTTCTCCAGGTCATGATTCGGCCGAATGCTAGCATTCACCTTATACACTTGCTGGAAAGCAGCTCCTACAGCCTCTACCTTTTTCTGAGGATTTTCTATCATATAATAATTATCATTGAAAACGGCACCTTCCGGATCAATTCCCGCAATCTTTAGTACGTCTTCGTTATCTGTTGTCCTCTGGAGTTTTAGGACATGGAAGATCGTTTTGATAATTTCTTCTAAATATCTTATTTATTTGGGGAAACATACTAGGGTTGCTAGAATTAACAGCCCGAATTCTGTTATCCCAATATAAATTAATAGATAATCTATAGTTTTGTCTAATCAGAACGTTAATGTTTTTGATCGACAACTTCAATGTCCTAATCTCCAGATCACGTGTGTCCGTGAAACGTCTGTAAAGAAGTTTCAACCTAGTCAGCAGTCCACTTTTTTGTCGGTGTAGTGCGTCGATTGTCGCGTTCTTGTATAAACCAGTAGGGTCTTGTTCCTTATATTTTGGGATTGTTCTGTCCATTGTTCGTTTTATAGTCGTATCCATTTGAGTCAGGAACCCGTCGATCTCAACGTTCGTCAGGTTTCTGTCATTTGGTGGAGAAATGTCATCGGAACGTATTTCTCTTGCCAAGGCGTTGGAGAAGCGTGGCCAGTGCGTCTTACTGAAATTGTAAGAGTGCACAGGCACATACTCATCCAACTCTACAAGTTCGCTCGGAAGCTGTATTACGGTGGCAAGTTCGCAGTGATCACTGTCGTATTCAATTGTTAGTAAACAATTTCTTGTCTGTTGATTTGTTGCGTCAGTTATGACAAGTCGTGAGTCAAGAAGTAAGAGATCCAGAAAACTACCACTTCTCGGAAATGACGGTCTATCTGTATCCAAAAGGTCGATCCTACACTCAACACTGTATCGACCCATCCAATTAAAAAGATGATTCCCTCTAGGATTTTTTATTTGGTTTCCCCAATCTACATGTTTGGCGTTTAAGTCCCCTGCCATGAGATATTAATTCTCATCCAAGTTCAGTCTTAAGCATTCAAAAAGTTTTTCGAGTTCTGCGATACACCGCGATTGCGTACATTCTTTTCCCCTGCTGGAGAGGAATGCAAACGATGCAAGCTTCTAGCAACCCGAACCTTCGCACTTCACTATTAAATATAACTTTATGTTTAATGCCCTTTCGTATGAAAGGTTTGCTCTACGTTCGGTCCTAATCAGCGAATTTACATTCACAGCTAGGATCTTAAAGGGTCGCTCAAGCAGCGCGCCTTTAACCATTTCGCGTTGCCGGCAGAATAGAGTAGAGGTAATCCACCCTAGCCGCCTGCTCCCTGATCTGTTTTTGCACGTCGGTTAACTGACCATGAATGGTCAGCAACACCTTCATCAGATCTGTCTCTGGCACAGGAGCCGTAGGCACTTGGACCTGTTTGGCTACCTGTGGTTGAGGCTGTACCGTGTTTCCCTTTCCAGACGCCATTTGGGCGTAAGAAATTGCGGGATTGACGGAAGTTGTTTTCTGGCGTACTTCAGGGCGTCTCACCTCAACTGTTTTCTTTGGGCTTTGTTTTGTTTTATCTCCTGAAACTTCGGACATCCCCGATAGTTTGCGGGGTGCCCGGAGCCTCGGCAGAGCGCACATTTTAACTGGGTCATATCTGTGACCCTATCTTGGCCGAGTTTACAATCCCCTGTTTTGTGGGTATCTCCACATTTAACGCAGACTGGGTCCATACCACAGTTAACTGCAATGTGTCCAAACCCTTGGCAGTTCATGCATTGAAGCATTTCTTTCTGCTTATTTAGTTTTTCCCATCGTACAACTTGGTAATCCAGGACTGTTATATTCTTTAGACCACTCAATTTGCTTTGGGGCGAGAGTTGAACTAGGAAGAATGGTAAATTCCGTTTCTCCCGTCTGGCTTTGACTGTGGTGAACGGTCTGACCCCGATAAACTCGAGATCGTCACTCGCCACTTGACGGAGCTCAGCTAAGAGCGCCTGCGGATCCGTAGAGGATTTGATACCCTTCAGGAGGACTGTTTGAAGCTTGTCTTCCTTCGGGGTGAAACTATAATATTCTGTTCTAGTTTGAGACAGAAGGTCTTTGACTTTTTTTAGTGCTCTAAAGATGAGCACTGAATGGAATGCCTGTCTGCGTTAAGCCGCTTAATTATAAAATTGTTGCCTACGACTGACCTACATATTTCAATAGTGTCTTTTATATGCATTTTATAAGTATTAATAGGTGGCACCTTACCTTTCTTTGCTTGTGGCTGTTGCTGTTGTTGCTGTTGTTTTTGTGACTGCTGCTGTTGTCTCTGTTGCTGTTGAATCGGCTGCTGTTGGGTCTGCTGCTGTTGTGACTGCTGCGGTTGTTGCTGTTGCGGTTGTTTCTGCTGCTGTTGCTGCTTCTGTGTCTGTTGTCATTTTTGTTGTGGTTGTGGTTGTTGTTGTTGTTTCGCCTGTGGCTGCTGAGGCTGATGCTGTGATGTCATCAGCATCTGTGTCAGCGGCGTTTTCTTCGCCTATTAGACTGGCGTCCTTATCGTTTGGATTGTCGGCGGCGATCGCTCCGTCAGCATCTTCGACGTGCCTGTCATCCGCCTCAGCTTCATCGTCGCCTTCTACGTTCTTGTCGTTGTTTCCGTTGTTGTCGTCATCGTCGTTGGAGGAGCTATCCAGCTGCCTCTGTATTTTGGCCTGAGCCGAGGACTTGGCTGAACGCCCACGCCCTCCTATTTTCTTTGCTGCCTCTACATCTGAGGTACGCTTTTAAACTACCTGATTTGGTTTATATCTGATATAGCGCCTTCTCTTCAATGGGTCTGGTTCTACGACACATGCCGGTCCTGTGTTTTTCCCTTTAATAGGGCTCGACGTTTTTGCAGTTGCCATGCTGCTAGTTCCGACCTCGGCATGTGCCGATAACGATGTTGTTGTCGTTGTCGTTGTTGTTGTTGCTGCTGCTTTCTTGGACATAGATGGTCCAGCTTCTGTCGTTGTTGTTGCTCTTTGAGCTTTGGACTGCTGAGCTACAGTTGCCCTTGTTGTTGCTTGGCCTGATGGCCCCGCCATTTGACTGTCGGATGACACATCACCTGATGCTCCAACTGTCTTCCTTGTTGTTGGGGACCATCTTTGGATGTCCCCGTTGGTTTTCCCATCTCTCTTTCTAGGTGCTCTCGATTTTTGTAAACCTTTTCCCAGAAATTATAAAAAAAAAAAAAGCCAGGACCACAGTGGGACTCGAACCCACGCCGTTCAAATCCGTCGTCTGCCACTCTACCACCAAGGCTAACTTGCCACTTGGAAATGGTAGGTTGAAATAACTTTTTAACTCACTCGCGTCACTCAAAGCAACAATATGGTCGACTTTCAATATCACGGTGGTCACCCAACCACCAGAATTTGTTGACTTGCTTAACTAAGTCCTTTCTGTCCCGAAGGGGCACAGCTCTACTGAAGCGCAGTCGCTCTGCTCCGTTCCCAGAGCCGACGTCTCGACCATACAGGATTCGCTGACGGAACCGCCGATCTATCCTGTATCAGCCCCCGACTGTCTAATTAGAGGAATGTCTCGGGCGGGATGAAACCGTTAAGATAAATGCCCTCACTATATTCTTCATTGAGGTAATAAGCCCCGAAAATAAGTCCATTGGCTGAGGTCATCGCTCTTGCAATGTGACCCCAAATCAGCTTAATTAAAAAGTTATCTATCCTGTTTATATTGGCCCCGTTGTATAAGACCTCGTTGGCATAATAATGTTTGTACTCAGACTCTAGTGTTCTGTGTAATCCAAGACAGGTCCTAAGATACTGCCTCTCAAACACCCGAATCTTTTCCATTTGAGATATGGCAACATTTAATTACACAGGGCACCCATAGGCAATCATCGGATGAGGGCCATGTAGCAAATCACCTTTACCCTGTTTTCAAAGCGTCTGCTATAAAACAACCGTCTTGTCAGAGCAAACGCTCCCCTAGCTCTGGCCAGAGCAGCATCTATATGTCGATTGAAATATAGATACTGATCTTGTTGCGAACTAGGTATCCCAGGGGATGTACTTTGGTATAGTGAAAGCGGCGGTGGCACGCTTGTCGTTACACGGCTATGCTCGACGGTTTCGGGGTAGGTTTTTGCCGTTTCCACTTATACCTCCTGCTCAGCAATCAAAAATTAATCGTGCCAGGAAGTAAAAATTACAAAAAAAAGAAAGAAGAAGAAAATAGCATATCTAAGGACCTTAACTTCATCCAAGGGAAAGAAATGAAAAGTGCGTAGACAAAAAAATGTATATCTAACCTAACTCATTTAGTTGTCATTAAGTTGTCGTGAGACGTCGTTCACATCGTTGTCGAGTTCGATCGTTCGATAATTTCTCAAAATGTCAAAGACTTGTGCTAAATGTATTTTAGTTATAAAACGTTCAAAATCTATCGAATTTGTCGAATGTGAATTTTTTTTGCGGACGTCATTTTCATAGAAATTGTGTCGAATTGCCCGACGATGACTATAAATCGTTATTAACAAATCGAAATATGTCATGGAAGTGCGACTCATGTGCAAATCTCAGCCTTATAACCTTCTTTAACTCTTTTCATGAGCTCTCAAATAGTGTGATTGAAATTAAAAATGAACTTGCTAATCTCAAATCTTCATTTAATAATAATTCTCCTAAGCGTAAGACGGCAAAAAAAATTTCCAAAGCCTTTGTTAGAGATTTTGACTCTTTTAATCAAAATGTAGAGCATTTTGCTGGCCACTCTCAAACTGTTTTTTTTTTACACTATCAGATCTATTTTCAAATGGAGTTTAAAGCAAGCATCAACATATGAAAGAAAGATTTGCCAACACATATAATGTGTCCCACTGGCTCATCACTTAGTGCAGGTGTTAGTTGGTAGTAAGCACAATGGTACAAAAACAAAAACACATGCACATAAATACAACATAAATACATTATTACAATACAACACAGAAACAATTATGATCGTGGAGCACTGGTTCTAAAGAGAGTTTTTAAATTATTTTTATTTAAATTAAAGTCTATAAGGCTCTCATTCAAGTTATAAAACTTACTCATCCGTGTGAGAGGCTCAGGCATGCCATAATTAGTTCTGTGGAGTTCAATATTCAAAAGTTCAGATTTTCGTAGGTATTAAGACCCTCCGCGGTAGTTTAAGCCAATAGAAGCTAACAGGTCCGAAGCATCAATTTGTCCGCTGATAAGGTGATGAAGAAAAATTAAATCATTATTTACCCTTCGTTGGTGTAAAGATTGAATCTGCAAAAGCTGTATCCGATGTTCATAAGGTGGCAGATTATAAGGATCGGCCCAAGGAAGGCCTTTAAGAGCAAAGCGAATAAACTTATGCTGCACTGATTCAATACGGTTCTTATGGATTTCATAAAAAGGAGTCCATACTTGTGAGGCATATTCAAGATGAGGTCTAACGTAGCAGTTGTACAATGAGAGAGTGACGTACGGATCGTTCAATTCTTTTGCCCACCATTTTATGAATCCAAGCATAGAGTTCGCTTTATTTACAATAAAATTAATATGTTCAGAAAATTCTAGATTATCACTAAAATTTACACCTAAGTCTTTGAAACTAACCACGCGACAGATTTTATTTTGAGATAACAATATTCAAAGAAACTTGAGGATCTTTTCTTTGAGAAGGTCATTGTTTGTCATTTTTAAGGGGTAAAAGTTAACCCGTTTTTATAACACCATACACTGAAACTATTGACATCAGCCTGCAGAAGATTGTGGTCAACTGTTAATCAACATTCAATTAATGCTTGCCCCAACGAAGAGCTTAATATCGATTCGTTAAATAATCCAATTTCTAATCATGAAGCTAATCAATCTCAATCTAACAATCCAAATACTCAAAATTCTTTAAATCCCATTTATGAAAACAATGCTGAATGGAAACAAGCTTCGATCATAAAAAAAATGGCTCATACAAAGAAAATAATTGGCACAGATATCACGTCCTCTTTAGGTGCATTGCCTGATTTTAGGTGGGTGCACTTATCAAAACTTAAAAAAGACACTAAACCAGACGATATCATCAACCACTTTTCTAGTAAAACAAACACTCCATCTAACCAACTCAAATGCTATATGTTAGTGAAAAAAATACCGATTTAACTAAACTAAATTTTATAACATTTAAGTTAAGTGTTCCATCTTCGAAGTTATCCGCTGTAATGGACCCATCAGTATGACCATGCTTTCTTCAGGTAAAAAAATTCATCTCACACCAATCTAAACTAACTCCACCACCACCACCGGTAAGTACTCATAACCGAACAGAATCAGAATCACCGCCGCCTCCGCCACCACCACCTCCAGCTACCGGCGAATATCAACCTTCGATTTCATCTCCGCAAATAATTAACTGACAATCAGCTCTGCAAACATCTCGCTCACTCCCCACGCACGATGGAATTTTCGGTTATTATCAAAACATAGGTGGTTTACGCACAAAATTGCAACAAATGTTTTTAATTTCATCATCGAGTCAGTACGATTTTATTGCTTTGACTGAAACGTGGCTAACTAGTAAAGATCTCAATGCTGAAATGTTCCATAATCAACACTGTGCTGTTTTCCGTAAAGATCGTTGTCCACAAACAACAGGATTAGTAAGAGGAGGAGGTGTAATGCTTGCAGTTCGTTGCACTTTCTCATGCATGGAAATGTGTTTGCCTTCTTCTGCTTCTTCTCATTCGGTTGACGTAGACCAAATTATTGTTGTTTTTGTTGCTGTAAGCTATATTCCTACAAGAAGCTCACTTGAGCTCTATAAAATTCATGTAAATAATTGTAAATTCTATCTTTCAAATCTAAAAGAAAATGAACACTTTATTATATTAGGTGATTTCAATTTAACTAATGTTGATTGGGTCTTAGATCCTGAAGAATTACAACTCATGTCATTTAATGTTTTTTATGATTATGAAATTGAAGTCATTGATACGTTTGCTAGCTTTGATTTAATCCAAATTAATAATTATAAAAATAGCCTTAATCGTTTATTAGATCTTGTTTATGTTGATAGAGAGTTGATTGCATCCGTTGATAAGTCATTGAATCCAATTTTTCCAAATTCTATTCACCATCTGGGTATATCCGTAAATTTTGCATTTTATAATTACTTTAAAGCAAAAAAATGTTGTAAAGTTAAATTCAATTACTCTAATGCTGACTTTGTTGGCATAGCGAATCATATGTCTCAATTTTCGGGTAGTTCTTTCTTTCGGTCAAATGATTTGTTACAATCTTATAAGTGTTTTCTTGATACACTAAAAGAGGCAATTAATATGTATGTTCCAAAAAAACAAAGCTTACAAATTGACGGTGAAAAAACCGAACAAACTGTCGTTTAGAGTCAATTATATGCGATTGGAGAGGGAATTCGATGTTTTAAACAAGTTTTTATACAAAACCTTCATTTTAACAGTGGAATCAAATCTTAAAAAAAATAGCAAGTGCTTTTGGTCATTTATTAAAAACAAACAAAGATCGAATGGAATTCCAAAGAGTATGTCATATCTAGGGTCAACATATTCTGAACTACAAACCATTTGTAATTTATTTGCTAAATTTTTTGAATCAAATTATTCAACTCCAAGTGATCAATACTCAGGAATTAATGATCAATTTTCAAATATTGTTAACTTTGGTCACTTAGAAATTTGTATCTCCGAGGTTGAAGTCGCTCTTTTGGGTTTGGATACGGATAGTACTTCAGGGCCAGATGAAGTTCCTCCAATAATTCTTAAGAAATTAGCGATGGCGCTTTCAGAAGTCCTTGCTTATATTTATAATAA
The DNA here is from genome assembly GCA_951217065.1 of Baccha elongata. Classification (NCBI taxonomy): domain Eukaryota; kingdom Metazoa; phylum Arthropoda; class Insecta; order Diptera; family Syrphidae; genus Baccha; species Baccha elongata. Next base: position 62,809 of record CATNUY010000148.1, read on the forward strand.
GTCTCTTGAAAATGGTGAATTTCTTCCAGAATGGAAAATATCTTTTATAACACCTATTCACAAATCAGGTTCAAAACAAGAAATATGTAATTATCGACCAATATGTGAACTCTCAACCATACCAAAGCTGTTTGAAAAAATTGTTTATGAGAAGCTGGCCTTCACACTCAAGGAAATTATTTCACCGTCTCAACAAGGTTTTTTTGCAGGTAGATCGACAACAACAGACTAATCTCTCAATTTTTTCCAACTTTGTACTTAACAGATTGGAGGAAGGTAATCAAATCGATGTTATATATACTGACTTTGCGAAAGCTTTCGACAGAGTCAGTCGTTTCATTTTAGAACATAAATTGGAAAATTTAGGTATCCATTCAACTATGTTGAAATGGATTATTTCTTATCTTGAAGGTCGCATACAATATGTCTCTATTGATGAGATAGTTTCATGTTCCGTTTTAGTTTCCTCAGGTGTCTTGCAAGGTAGTCACCTCGGGCCACTCCTATTTCTTGTTTTTATTAACGACTTACCCGATGTATTTTTAAATTCTGTCCCACTGCTATTTGCAGATGATTTAAAGTTTTTTAGGTGTATTAAATCAGTTGATGATTGTCAGATTTTACAAGATGACCTTCAAGGTCTTACAGAATGGTGTAAATTAAACTCTTTTTGAACATTTCTAAATGTCTTTTTTTTTCTATCGGAATTCTTCACCCGTATTCTTTGAGTATAGAATTGATAATAACATACTTGAAAGAGTCTCAGAAAAAATTAGCTTTGTGAGGCATGTTGAATTCATTGTGTCTAAGGCGAATTCCATGTTAGGTTTTATTAAACGGAATTCCACAGATTTTAGAGATCCATATGCATTAAAATCTCTTTATACCGCTTACGTAAGATCAATTTTGGAATACTGTTGTGTGATATGGAATCCTTTTTACAACATCCATTCAAAAAGAATTGAAAGCATTCAAAAAAACTTCACAAGATATGTTATGTTCAAGCTTGACTGGAACATCGAAATCCCTCACTATTCTACTAGATGTCAACTTATTGCTCTTCATTCGCTTGAAGCTAGACGTAAAGTATTTTCGGTTATGTGTATTAGTGATATCTTAACACATCACATTAAATGTCCTCATCTTTTATCCTTAATTGATATCTATGCTCCATCTGGTCAGTTAAGAGGACGTTGTTTCCTCCGCGAACAAGAACATAGAGTTAACTATGCTGCCAATGAGCCTATTACTCGCTGTGTCAAAGAGACTAATTTACTTAATAACTGCCTTGATATAAATTTTAATACAAGCAGATTAACATTGAAAAACAATTTATTTTTGTACTTTTTAAATTAAAAGAATTAAGTTCTTTTTATTCATGTATCAATTGATTATTTATTTTTATATTTTTGTTGTAAGTTATTTTGTTCATGTTGTGTTAATTGTATATATTAATGCTAGTACTTCAGTAGTCTATAAGAGGTTAAATGTATCTCTGTTTGATGGTAAATAAATAAATAAATAAATAAATAAATAACCTACTTATTATTCTATTATTATCAAAATTAAAAAAAAAAATTATAAAAAAAACTATATATTAAAAATCCCTTCACCAATTAAAAATAAAAAAAGTAATAAAACAAAATTTCCCACCACCAATTTAAATTTCAATAAAAGCAAAAACAAAAAAAACTAATATCAACTCATTAATCTTTTTGTTAAAAAAAAAAATCCTTAACTAAAAACCCTATAACTATCGCACTTCATTACATCTCCCGTAGATGAGTTCCACTAAATCTCGACCGCTCATCAGATGGAATCCATGAAGGTCAGGGCACCAAACCAAGTATCTTCAAAAGAAAATACTTTCAAAGCCCCTAAATTGACTCACCAGTCACAAACTAGTCAGTAGTAGAAGTGTCAGTCATGTCACGTCGTCAAACCCATATGTGCTTCTGGACGGCTTTTTCAAGCCTCCACACACATTTAGCTAAAGATTTAGAAAGCCATTATATTGATTCTAATATCATTCAAAAAGTTTATTAAAAAGACTTCATTTAAATTCTCCCTTGTTCTTTCTTTAATTTCATAAAAAAATCAATTCTGATATTCTTATTCAATTCAATTCTTAAAGCTAAATAGTAAAAAAAATTAAAGAAAAATGTAGATACTGTAAGCGGTCTTATAAAAACAATGTTTATTTCAATTTATATCTATATTATTTTAATAATACAAAATTACACAAATTCCGTGAAGCGGCTTTTACTTTTTCTTTTACTTTTACTTCTGACAATAAAAACTCAACTGAACTCATTTTTGATACCTGCCCTCTTCTTTCATATTTTTGGTGTTAACACAATAAATCTTTGTGGTGAGGCCACATTACAATTTTATTTTATTCTTTGGGTCCTACCACAGTTCGGCCATCCTGACAAGTTATTTATTCTCCATGGTTTCATATTAGCCACTTCCCATACCCCCTCGTAAGGAATTTGGGTAAGCTGAAACCCTGTCACATCTTTCAAGAGGTATCTATCATTGGGCAAAATTTTTATTACTTGATAAGGACCCTTAAACCTAGGAGCTATTTTCCTGCACGCTCCTGGCTGACTGATGAAATTCTTAACTACTACATAGTCTCTTACTTGATAACTCTTTAGAATTCTACTTCTATCTTTAATTTTTGTATTGTAATCTTGACATTTCTTTATCTTCGCGGCTGCTCTCATTCTTATATCTTCCAAATCCCTATCCTTTTCCTTATTTAAAATTTCCTCTAACCTCTCCCTTAACGGATCTTCCATCATTCCTCGCTGCCTTATCCCAAAAAGTAACTCACTAGGTGTCGTCCCAGTACTTCTGTGCACGGTATTATTCATCACGTGCTCTATCTCAGGTAAGACTTTATCCAAAGACATTTCATTACCCGCACTAGTCATCTTTGCCAACATGGGGGCTAAGCTTCTGTTTACCCTTTCAACCTGGCCGTTGGCCTGTGGTGAACCAGTTGCAACCAATACATGCTTGACACCATTTTTCTCCAAAACTGATTTAAACTCATTCGAGGTAAATGCACTGCCTCTGTCGGAAACTATAAGCTTAGGACGACTGTAAGAGTTAAAGTATGACTTTAGAGAACTAATTGCTTCGTTGGTGCCAGTACCTCGGACTGCATATAGTCCGTTGAACTTTGTAAAACCATCTACAACCAGAAAAACATATTTTTTCTTTGATTTCCTCAAAGCCACTGGCCCGAAATGGTCTATAAGGACTCTATCGAAAGGGATGTCACCTTTAGGTATACTATGGAGTAAGCCTTCAGGTTTCCCAAACTTCGACGAAAACGTTATGCATTTGAGGCAATTGGAAATGTGTTCCCTAATTCTATTCCTTATTTTCGGAAACCAATACATTCTCGCTCTCTTCTTCATTGTCCATGTGGTGTCCGTTGGCATTCAAATTTGCATCGCTTGGCGTGTCGTCTGCGTCGGCACAAATTCACCGCGGAACTCCGATGGAATGGCCAATAATCGGAGCACAAACTCGGCCATATTGCCGGTGAACTTCTTCCCCAGCGCACGTAGCCATGACTTTAATTGGGTTCCAGTGAACTGCTTCAGTTCATCACTTTCGACTGAATCCATTTTTGAGTCAATTAGTTGCAACGCGATGGATTTAGAGAAAAAAAAATGACTTTTTTTTTACGCGATTATTTTTTAAGAAAAATTATTTAAATTTTTACACGATCCCACTTCTGAGGTTGTAAGCGGTCTTATAAAAACAATGTTTATTTCAATTTATATCTATATTATTTTAATAATACAAAATTACACAAATTCCGTGAAGCGGCTTTTACTTTTTCTTTTACTTTTACTTCTGACAATCAAGACTCAACTGAACTCATTTTTGACACCTGCCCTCTTCTTTCATATTTATGGTGTTAACACAATAAATCTTTGTGGTGAGGCCACATTACAATTTATTTTATTCTTTGGGTCCTACCACAATACCAAATTTTATAATTAACTTCGATGGACCTTTTTGTCCAATTATTATTCTTATTTATATATATATAAAACTAAACTTACAGTTTCCCTCAGATCCTTTGATGTTCTGCCGGCAGCACGTCGAAGAACTGGTTTCCTTTTCATTCACTCACTGTATATTTAAATTATATTTAAACAAGTAATTATCAAATTGGCTTACTTCATTTTCTTTAGTTAAACAAAAAATTAACTCTAATCAAAGTTAATGTAAGAAAATTAAAAAAAAAAGTTGATTAAGAGAATTTAATTTTACTAATTTTTTTCTTTTCTTTTGATTCTTTTCTTTATCCATTTCTTACATTTGCACTATTTGCCCAGCAAAGATCTCCTTTTCTATCGTCACAAAATCCTTTGTTAGATATTAATATGTATATACGTTGAGCATATATATACAAAAATCACAAAGGCAGTTGGTCTATGTGATCATCAAGACTTTTTTCCTCTGTTAATCCAGAACAAAGGAAAGTCTTCTCCAAAATGATAGCTTCACTGTTAATATGGATCTTCAAACGATTCAGGAAAATTACCTAGCAGAGGCTTAGGCCACTCTAGCAATTTTTGTTAGTCCAAAAAAAATGAACCTAAGACCTAAACAAAATTACTAGCCTCACATATCTGCATAAATATTTCACATCAAAACTACATACCTCTGCTTCAATTTTAAAACGATTAAATTTCTAATCGTTTTATTTTTCTCCACTATTGAAATCTCCTTCTTCTGGAAATAATCTAAGATATTTCATATTTTCTCACATATCACTTTTTTTTTTTTTTTTTTTTTGACCTTTCAACTAACCTGATTTCCACTTTAAATTTTTCTTAAATACGTGTAGTATTAATAAAAAATTTACTCCTTCGATTCCGAACAAAATCTTTTAGTTCAAAATTTAATTTAAAAAATTATTCAAACAAAAGAAATTATGGCGGCTATTAAATTTTGAAATCACCTCTATGTCGTTTACCATTAAACAATGACCATGAAAAATCTTAAGACAATTTCTAGCCTTTATCCTAATAACTATGTACATAGTTACCTCTATATCTGAGAGGGAGATAACTATTTCACCCCCTTCCTTAAAAAAATAATATTAGGTCATATCATTTATCCCTTTCCTTGAGATATACTGTATACCCCTTATCCCCCACAAACTACTTCACACACACATCCTCAACCTTGGCCTCACTCACATATCCACAATTCCAACACTTCTTCATTTATTTTCTTGTTAATTACTAATTCAAATAAATAACGTACAAAACAAATAACCCTAATCGGAAATTCCCAAATTAATATTTTTTCTTTCTTTGACAGATTGAGACAACAAACATTAAAAAAAAAGCTCTTGGACAGCAGCGGTCAACTCTTCAATTAGATGCATTGAACGCAAAAAAAACTGCGCAAAGCGGCAAAAGAAGGACTTTTGCTCCACAAAATAAAATAAAATCATACGTGAGTGTTATGTGTTTTGTTTTCAATGATTATTTTTTCTTGGTAACATCACTGTGCCAGTTTCGGATGCGTAAACCTAAACTCCAGTGGGTTCGCACTTCCTCCAATTTATTGTAATAAAGTGGATGTTTCTGTGCTGTGACAATATCCCCAAACATAGGTTTATTCCTCAGGCCATCATGGGGTGGTTTGACAAGCAGGCGACCACAACTGCCAATGTTCAATTTGTATTTGTAGTGACTTTTACCATTAAGTTTATACACATAGGTAGGTACTCGAAGGATGTCGTTACTACCGACTTGTTTTATTTTTTTTTTCTTGTAGTAAATATTCTTGAGTTAAAAGGTAACAGAAATTAAGTAAAACAGATACAAATGTGTGCACAAGAATTTTGTTCGGTACGGATTGAGGGATTTTCGTTACAGGGAGTTATTGCAATAATAATTACTAGATCTACTCATTTAGCGACATCTATTTAGGTGAGTTGGAAACCATATTGATTCTTCTATGTATATAAACCCAATGCTTTTACCCAAAAATTGAACTTATTTAATTTGAAATATTCAAAAACATTTCAATGCCTAATGATTTAGATAGTTCGAGACCAATCGAACTGTATTATTTTATTTTAAAACCTAAGTAAGACAACTGACTTCGATAATTTTGGGCTTTAAGAAAAGAAATGACTTTAAATGTTGTGAGTTTGGTTTTGTGTTCGTCAAAATTTACCCGGTTTTGATATTGTAAAAGAGACTACTTAGATGCGCCTATGAATAAATTATCAAAGTGTTGTTTTTTTGTTTCAGTGCTCTTTTTCTTTTCATTTTTGACTGACTTGGTTGGCCACGTAACAGGCTCGATAGAAGTGGCTGAGTGGTCGTGAGGCCAATTACAGCGTAAAAAAAGTAGTTCAACCCAGTAAGCTTCAATTACATTTAAGAAATTAAGGTCTCGACATCGTGTGGCAGAGCCCATTACTCCTGAGATCTCATGCTCTAATTAATTTCAAAGTTAAATCATTCTTTTTTGAATCTTTTACAGAATTTGTCATTTATATCACATTTTGTTCTATTGCACAATTGATTTTAACTCCCAATTAGCATTTCGTAGACATGAGGAAGTAAAAAAAATGATCAGGGCAGGGTTAATTTAACTAGGCTGTTTTGTTCGTTCCATCATAAAATATAGTAGTAAAATTTAACACTACTAATCAGTTATTAACCAAACTTAACAAAACAACCTCTAATATTATTAAAATACAAATGATAAAAATACAATTATTGATATCCCTACCTACAAAAATCAGCATCACAGATTAAAAGAAAAAAAAATACTATATGTTTGTTAAGACTATAACATTAAAGTCAGGTTCTTGGACTTTAAATCAGTCAAATATCACAGAACTAATAATAAAAGTAATCTCTGGTACAATATGTAATGTATATGACAGATTATTATATTCGTTAAAATAAATAAACTCTACTTTGAAATCTATATTAAACCATTTTGAGGTACAGTGACTCGAAATAATTATCACAGATGACTAAATACAATTAAATACGACCTCTTTAAAAAAAAATCACAGATTCAAAAATAATAAATACCTCAGTTAACTAATATAAATATCACAGAATATAACATACTTTGTAAATATCACAGATAAAAAAAAGATAAATAAATCAACTCTTAAATAAATATATATATACTATAAAAGTATCACAGATAAAACAAATATAAATATAAATATCTATATATATGCATTTAATATATAAACAATAACAAAACTAATCCTATCAGGTACACATACTAATATAATATCACAGATTAAAGCAACATCATCTGGGTGTGTCAAAGATATAGTAGGATATTTATGTGTCAAGGTCTTTTGTGTAAAAAACACCCACCTCCTTTCCGGTTAAGTCCCCAACAATATAAAGGAAATAACCTTTTGTTTTTAGAATTATCGATTTAAAAAATTTGTGTCCTAGCTTCGCATTGTAATTGTCTATTGCACTGCTCTGTTTGAAATTCCTACGATAAACTATTTGTCCTACCGTGTATTGCACGTCCCTTCTTTTAGTATTATATACTTTTGCACTTTTCTGATGAGCGATTTTCAAGTTTTCAAATATTTTTGCTCTTATCAACTCTAGTTTGTCATCTTTGTTTAATATTTCAATTTGAGCCTCTTTGACTAATTTCAATTTTCTTAAAAGCTCATAGCTTTTGCATGCTGAACCATGGGAGTGCCAAACACTGCATAATACGGTTCGACTGTGATTGCGTCGTGTACAACACTACGCAACGAAAACACCACACTGCTTACATGTTGATCACAATGTTTTTGGTCACTACCTAGGTAGGATCTTATCTTTGATAGGACTGACTGATTTACTCTTTCGGAAGCATTTGCTTGCTGAGAATAAAATGCAGTCCTGACATGTTTCACACCATATCGAGTTAAAAAACTGGTAAACAGTTCAGACACAAACTGTTTACCATTGTCAGAATGTACAAACTCAGGGATACCAAACACATGAAAAATGTTTTCTTAAAAGAACTTAACTACATCAGATGATGTTGCTTTCTTTATTGCTTTTAAGAATACGAACTTACTGAAGTGATCAAGAGCTATGAATATGTGAGTGTTGCCATTCTTAGTTTGCGGGTAAGGACCAAGAAAATCAATATAGATGCGTTGGAACGGTCGTTCTGTCACTGTCTGTTTGCCCATCGGCGGCCGAGTCGTCAAGTTTACCGACTTGCTACATTTGCATGGATCACATGCCTTCACCCACTGTTGTACTTCGGTGGCTATACCCGGCCAAGAGTTTTATTTATGCCACCATGTCCTGACGCTGGAGAGTCATGAGCAGATTTCAAAAGACCCTCACACAACTCCTTAGGTACCCATAGCTTCCATGCTCGGTCGTCCTGTATTGCGTCACCTGTTCGTATGTCTGTTCGTTTGTACATAAATCCATCAGATACGCAAATATCCAGTAGTCTGTCTTGTTCTTGTTCGATTGTCTTTTTTAATTTAACATATTCCTCCGAAGAGAAATATGGTGAATCAAAGTCAACTTCTGGTGCTTAATCATCGGTCGATCTCTTCCATATGGATTCGTGAGAGAGTATCAGGGACTACGTTTTGGGCCGCAGATCTATGCTCGATCACGAAGTTGAAACCTTGGAGTTTAAAACTCCACCGGGCTAAACGCCCTCCAAGGTCTTTTTGTGTCATTAACCATTTTAAACTTGTGTGATCGGTAATGATGGTAAACGGTAATCCCTCAACGTAGGCTCTGAACTTCTTTACCGACAAAACGGCCGCGTAGCATTCAAGTTCTGTCACTGTATAATTCCTTTGAGCGGAATTAAGCTTCTTAAACATGAATGCTATCGGTAGTTCATTATTCTCCTCGTCCATTTGAAAAATTACGCTCCCTACACCAGAAGTTGAAGCGTCGCATTGTATGTAAAAATGTTTTGAAAAGTCTGGATTTGTTAGTATGGGAGCTGTAACTAAACTCTTTTTGAGTAGTTGAAATGCCTTGATGGCTTCGTCACACATGTTGAAAGCCTGAGCTTTCTTTAAGCAATCGGTCATAGGGGCGGCAATGACTGCATAGTTTGGCATGAAGCGTCTATACCACCCTGTCATGCCAAGGAACCTACGGAGTTATTGGGGGGTCTTAGGAATTGGAAACTCCTCGACTGCCGATACTTTGTCCTTGTCCGTCCGTAAACAACCGTCCCCAACTATATAACCCAAATACTTAATTTCTTTAAAACAGAATTTGCTTTTTTCGACATTTATTGTCAAACCCGCTTGTCGCAAACAAATTGCAACTTCCTGTAGTACCTTAATGTGCGTTTCGAAGTCTGGAGAATAAATTAAGAGGTCATCGAGATAGACAAAGACATTCTGCCGAAGACGACCAGGAATGACTTTGTCCATTAGCTTAGACATTCGTTGGGCGGCGTTACACAATCCAAATGGCATAACCGTGAATTGATATAACGGCCGCCCAGGGACTGTAAAAGCTGTCTTCTCCTTTGATTTACTCTCCAGAGGGATCTGCCAAAAGGCGTCTTTTAAATCGATACTGGAGATAAATTTAGTATGTTGCAGTCTGCTTATTATTCCCTCAATTTGAGGAAGGGGATAAGCAAACTTCTTCGTCCGAGCATTTACCTTTCTAGAGTCTAAGCACAACCTACTTTTACCATTTTTCCGAACCAAAACAACTGGAGAACTCCAAGCACTGTCACTCTCCTCGATTACACCCAGTGCCAACATTCTGTCTAATTCCTCGTACATGAGCTTTTGTACGACGGGTGAAATTGGGTAGTGCTTTTGTTTACTGGGAATTTGTTCGTCATTCACTTCAATAACATGCTCTTCTAGGCTCGTCTTACCCATCCCAAGTGTAACAAAGAAGGGAAACAGTGACTTGACGTCCTCCAGCCGCTGCTGTTGAACTAGTGTTAGTTCACGAAAAGTAGGTTGCTCTTTGGATGAAGATGGAACGTTAAATTCACTTATGATGTTTGGAGCGACTTTAAATGCACTCCAAAAATCCACACCCAGATAAAGAGGTTGTTTAAGTCCAGGAACAACGAAAATCTCCAATTCGTGAGATTTGTCACCCCACGAGACAGTTGATTTAAAACGGCCTTCTACCTTTTGATGATTTCCATCAGCAGTTTTAATTTCGTTATTCATTTTTATAAGTGCTATGTTTTTCTTACCTATAAAATTTATTGCATCTTTCCCCAGACATGTAACAGACGCTCCACTATCTAATAAACCCAATATTTCTTCGTCTTCTAATTGCACTTTAGTATACGGCCTTTTGTCATCTGTAGTCGTTAGAATAGATTCTTCAATTTAGTTTTTCGTCCGCTTAGATATTGCTAATTTCTCCCTTAGCTTACATATTATAAGCTAATTATTATAATTTCTACTTTTCTTTCTGCCTAGAACTACCTCTTCACAAAAAATTCTTCTTCTAGCTTCTTCATATTCTAGTATTCGCTGGTGGAGGCTCTTGAAGGGTAAAACATCTATATTTTGGTAAGTATTTACATTAAAATCCGTGTTATCTCTTTTTAAAAATTTTATTCTTTCAGATTTTGGTTGTCCGGGAGGGACTTGTTCATCGGCAATTGATTCCCGGATGCACTGCCGACTTTTTGGTTTCCCTGACAAGCTGAACATTTAAAGGAAATATTGCCTTATCCACAGCAAAAACACGTTAAGGTATGAAATGTTGACGGACACATTCCTAAATTTTGTTGATTATTTCTTAAACTATCAGTCTTTTTCTCTCGTTCAACTAGTCTTTGACCTCTGTCATAAAGTTCGTTTGTTTTTCTGTCATGTCTGCTTTGTTGCATTGCAGCTACCCCTAACTCATCATCTTCTGGCTCACTTACTCTATTTCTCATTCTTAAGCTATTTTCATTGTCTAATTCGTTCACGAATCTTTTCATTTTGTATTCTCGTGCTGCAAGGTGCTCCTCAGCTCGTCTACTCTTCCCTTAATTATCTTACACTACCTATTGCGCAGCCAAAAAATTAATGTAGCTACCCTATCTTTTATTTTTTTTTTCTAAGCATAGAAATAAGGTCACATTCATTCGGCCTTGATTGCATTTGCAGAGTGAGGCCTCTTATATCTGCATGAAACTCATCAAAAGTCTCGTGAGGCTGCTGTTTACCATAATTGCCCTAAGAATCTCATGGTCACGTTTGTTGTGGTTGAACTGACTAAGAAGCTCTGTCTTTAAATCATAGTAATTGAGGAGGGTATCTCCATGATTCTCTTCGAGAAACTGCCAGTACCATCTCTCCACATTGCCTGATACGAGGTGGTGAAAGTTAGTAAATAATTGTTCGTCAGTCCGTTTTTCTTCTGAAGAGTTTCCACTCTGAAAAGAAAACTTTCCACCGACATGCCCTTCGTTGATCCATCGAACTTGATTCCCGAAATGAGGAATGTTCAGCTGATGAATGAAACGTCGGGCCACTATTTCTTGAGTTGTTTGTCTGCCTGTAAGATCGGTCAGCGTTCATATCGTCATGTCGAGTATTTTGTGCAAAGGTATTGTGTTGTATGGGGTCCGGTATAAAAGTATTGTTTTGTCTTGTCGTGTTTTGTTTAAAAGTGTTGTCTTGTTAAGTCGTGTTTTGGTTAAATTGTTCTCTCTTTACTGTCAAGTGCTCCAAACTATTTAGTTTTGAATGGACAACCTTCATACTCTCATCTAACAATTTGAGCATGTTGGTTATCCCTTTAGCCATGAACCCAAGAGTTTGGTTTTGGCTCTCTTTGACAGTAAGAGAGGCAATTTGTTGCATACGTTCGTCCATGTCGATTACGTCTGCCAAGGGTTGAAGAGTAGAAGATCGTTTGTTGGACTTTCTCCTACTTTATTCCCTGACCTTGTCCGTTTCACGTTCCGTTCGTAACCGTTCTTGTTCAAGTTCTTAAGTTTCTCGTTGTATTCGTTCTTGTTCGTTTATATTGAGTTGGTTGAAATGTTCGTTTACGTAAATGTCATCCGGTTGCTCTTCAGAAGATACCACTCTCGTATTATTTCGTGACGTAATTGGGTCTTGTAACGTACTTGTATTTGAATCATTCGTTCCTTGTATGGTCATTTTTCGTATTACGTTCGTTATGTCTTGAAATGTCTTGTTCGAGTCATTTTCGTTATTGTTTGTTATTTCAGTCCCAGTCGGTTGAGTGTAGGATGGTACTACACCTACAGAAACAAGAGCTTCTCTTTCGAGGGCAAGTCTTGTTGTTTGACGTGTAAGTCTCCTAGCCCTTTCTTCTATTGTTTTAATTTCTACTAATTTTGGAATAGTCCCCGGCTTTTTCCCCCCTTCAGCCATAATGTTCAAAATTATTTAAACCTTTAAAAAAAAAACTTACGAAAAGGAGTTCTGAGCAACCAAACAAAGCAAAAAAATTTAATTATATATATATTTTTCGTTTGACGCTTGAAACCAAAAATATTATATAAAACAAATCAAAAAAATCTAAGGAAACAATATAAATCAAATATTGCAATCTAAAGTAAAGAAATTCAAATAATGTTGATATAAATATAGCAAAAAAAAATGTAATTCAAAAATAAGAAAATCAATAAAAAAATGAAATCAATGCAAAAATATATATAAAAAAAAGAAATTGTAGATAAAAAAATATAAAAGTACATAAAAAAAAGGAATTTAATAAAAAAAATGATCTTTTGTTTAAAAGAAAAAAGTTCTAAAATTGTATATGAAATTAGATTATAATCGCTTAGGTATGTGAAGGTTGACAAAGTTTTCCTATCCTTCAACCGAATGGTAGTCGTCTCGTTATTCGTAAATGTCTTCTTTATTTAGTTTGTGACTGGCCCGCCCGAAATTCAGTGGGTGATTCAGTTCATCCTTCTCTCATAGCCACTACATATAACCCAGCGTTTAGCTATGTAAATGGTCGGCAATGAAACAAAAATTAACTTCCACACGAAGAAGGTTTTCAGACTCGAACTTAAACCTCACGAAGAGCCGGGCTGAACCTTGTTCTTTGGACAGCAAAAGGTTCTAAATCGTACGACCCTGTTCCACTTATAGCGTTGTTACGAATATAAGACTACCTCATAAAAAATGTTTAAAAATCAAAAAAAAATAATATCAAAAAAATTTAAAAAAATCGCGGTAGGTTAAAGCAAATTCAAGGCGACGATCTTCAAAGAAGAAAATCGTCTCCTTGAAGTTGCCTTGGACCTCTAAAGCCGATAGGTCTCGTTGGGCGCCATTGTTGCGAACTAGGTATCCCAGAGGACGTGCTTTGGTATAGTGAAAGCGGCGGCGGCACGCTTGTCGTTACACGGCTATGCTCGACGGTTTCGGGGTAGGTTTTTGCCGCTGCCACTTATACCTCCTGCTCAGCAATCAAAAATTAATCGTGCCAGGAAGTAAAAATTAAAAAAAATACAATAGAAAGTTACGTTAAAGATAGTATAGTGATTCTACGTTAAAGTTTTTAAAAGAAAGAAGAAGAAAATAGCAAATCTAAGGACCTTAACTTCACCCAAGGGAAAGAAATGAAAAGTGCGTAGACAAAAAAATGTATATCTTACCTAACTAACCTACTTATTATTCTATTATTATCAAAATTAAAAAAAAATTTAAAAAAAACTATATATTAAAAATCCCTTCACCAATTAAAAATAAAAAAAGTAATAAAACAAAATTTCCCACCACCAATTTAAATTTCAATAAAAGCAAAAACAAAAAAAACTAATATCAACTCATTAATCTTTTTTGTTAAAAAAAAATCCTTAACTAAAAACCCTATAACTATCGCACTTCATTACATCTCCCCTAGATAAGTTCCACTAAATCTCGACAGCTCATCAGATGGAATCGATGAAGGTCAGGGCACCAAACCAAGTATCTTCAAAAGAAAATACTTTCAAAGCCCCTAAATTGACTCACCAGTCAGAAACTAGTCAGTAGAAGAAGTGTCAGTCATGTCACGTCGTCAAACCCAGATCTGCTTCTGGACGACTTTTTCAAGCCTCCACACACATTTAGCTAAAGATTTAGAAAGCCATTATATTGATTCTAATATCATTCAAAAAGTTTATTGCAAAAGACTTTTCATTTAAATTCTCCCTTGTTCTTTCTTTAATTTCATAAAAAAATCAATTCTGATATTCTAATTTAATTCAATTCTTAAAGCTAAATAGTAAAAAAATTAAAGAAAAATGTAGATACCAAATTTTATAATTAACTTTGATGGACCTTTTTGTCCAATTATTATTCTTATTATTATAATTATTATAAAATAATAATTATAAATAAGAAAAAAACCAAACTTACAGTTTCCCTCAGATCCTTTGATGTTCTGCCGGCAGCACGTCGAAGAACTGGTTTCCTTTTCATTCACTCACTGTTTATTTATATTAAATTTAAACAAGTAATTATCAAATTGGCTTACTTCACTTTTCTTTAGTTAAACAAAAAATTAACTCTAATCAAAGTTAATGTAAGAAAATTAAAAAAAAAAGTTGATTAAGAGAATCTAATTTTACTAATTTTTTTCTTTTCTTAATCTATTTCTTCCTTTTGCACTATTTGCCCAGCAAAGATCTCCTTTTCTATCTTCACAAAGTCCTTTGTTCAATTTTACTTGCTTAGATAAGTTATATCAGAGCATACTATAATATAAATGATATTAATATGTATATACGTTGAGTATATATATACAAAAATCACAAAGGCAGTTGGTCTATGTGATTCTCAAGACTTTTTTCCTCTGTTAATCCAGAAAAAAGGAAAGTCTTCTCCAAAATGATAGCTTCACTGTTAATATGGATCATCAAACGATTCAGGAAAATTACCTACCAGAGGCCACTCTAGCAATTTTTGTTAGTCAAAAAAAAAAAATGAACCTAAGACCTAAACAATATTACTAGCCTCACATATCAGCATAAATATTTCACATCAAAACTACATACCTCTGCTTCAATTTAAAATCGATTAAAATTCTAATAATTTGATTTTTCTCCACTATTGGGGATTTCAATAGTCAAGAAAAATCAAATCTTCTGGAAATAATCTAAGATTGTAGGAAAAGTCATCATCTACCTCGACAGTAGACAACTTAAAAATATCTATATTATTAATTCATCAACTACATTAATATCGAAAATCCGACCAACTTGAAAATTTTCTTAACAATCGATTTATCAAATCATAATAAAACCTAAATCTATGTTATCGATTTACACATCGATAATATAAAGGAGCATATTTAGCAATGACCCAAAAATTTGGATAAGACAGTTCACACTCGGAACTAATATTTTCTTCGCTACGACATCTATCGTTATATAGAGGCAAAATTTCTACCGCCCGAAAATAATGTCGAATTCCTTTGAAATAAAAAGTTGACTTTTTTCGGACTAAAGTCGCTTTTTTTCGGACTAAAGTTGCTTTTTTTCCGAAAATCATGATCCATAGACAAGAAAAAGTTGCTTTTTTTCCCCTCAGATCAACTTTTCTTGAATCTCGATTTGATAGCAAGATTCACACATATTTTCACACATACTTAACAGATTTGATTTCTTCTGTCAGACGAGCAGTTTAATTATGTAGTTTGGTTTATTTTAATATAGATTTATCAAATAAAATAATTTTAAAATAATCTATTGGACGTGAAATTTGTTGTTAATAGCGCAATATGTCAATAAAGTGAACTTAAGTGAAATGTTTAGATCGCGTCTATAAAATATACACCACACAATTGCAGAAAAAAAGCAACTTTGTTTTTTCAACATCCATAGGAAGGAAAAAAAGTCAACTTTTCCGATCAAATCTGAAAAAATCAAAGGAATTCGACATAAATGAACTGCCCAAGAAATAATGCAAATGTCAAATGAGAGTATGGGATGGAGGCGAGTGGAGGCGTCCATGTTTTCTGAAACGTATAGCATCACAATGTGGAAAGAAGACAACATGTGAGTACAAAACCCAACGAAATGGCTGATTTGTACAGTGATGGGCCGAAGCAAAATAGTACTACGAAATGATGGGCCAAGAATGAGTCGTCCCCATGGACCAGGTAAATTTTGCATATATTTCAAAGCCCTTATAATTTTTAGAAAGAGGTAAAATAAAAGTCAGAAAACATAGATTTAATGATAGAAAAGGTAGTTTAGTAGTTGGAAAATAAACAGTAGCTGAAAAGAACATAATAAAGCAAAACTAGTCAACTGTCAGAACGTAAAATTATTAATTTTATTTTTGTTGTTCGAATAAATAGATAGAGAAGAAAAGATGAGACAAACCTTTGTGAAGGCAAAACAGAAGTCAGAATACTTAGATAGTTTCCGTTGGAAATAACATGCGAGAAAAAGTAACGCGTTCAAAATGTCAAAATACTCAGAAAGAACTAAGATAGATACGAAAGACGATTTCTGAAATATACAGAAGTAATGACAGTCAATATCATTCATTTTGACCAAAAGGTTAAATAGTTGAAGACAAATACATGAAAACTTTCTTTTTATATTCCAGTCAAAGGGGTACTATACTTCAAGTAAAAATCTAAAAATATTAGCTTTGAATCCATAATTTGGTGATAGTTATCTTAAAACCCGAAATAGTACTTGAAAATACGGGAAGAAAACCATTGTCATACTGATTACTCACCTTATTGAAAATTTTTATTGAACCTTGGTTTAATTTCAATAGTGAAAATTCTCTTCATATTTCATCTTACGTACGCATGATTCAAAGTAGAACTCAGTTAAGACTTACTGAAGTAAAAGAAAAACAAGAGAAGCATCAACAGATAATTTTTTTTTTTGCAAAATATTTTTGTATACTTACCTTTGAAAATTAGTGTTCGCTTACAAATGTTAATATTTTGATATTAATACTTACTACTTATTAGAAAAAGAACTTAAAGTAAATAAAGTTTAACTTACCACTTGGAGTAATGACCAATGTGAACCTTTTCATAAGACAGCGTGTAAACCTATTCTGGTACTTAGAACGATAGTAGTAGAATGACAGCTACAGGTATCTACGTTCACTCTTGACGATTCGTAAAGTCAAAAGTCCAATAGGGTAGAAAACGACACCCTTGAACGTTGCAATAAATTTCGGATAAATTCTTTTTAATTTCACCCGCGAATAAAGTAAGTTGTACAAATTAATAAAGTAAAGAAACGTAGCAAAAAACTTAGAGACATCCTAACAAAAGTATTCGATAATAAAATCTCGAAGGATTAAAGTGGAAAAAAGCGATTTTTGTAATTGAAGCAAGCAGAAAGACACACAAAAATTAAAAGGAATTCAGGTGAAAAAATTTTCTTTAAAGTTTAATGGTTTGAAATAGTGGTAATTCCACATAAATCATCGACTCATTAATTGCTAAAAAGATAAAGAAAAAGTTGGCAGTGTTAAAAAGAAAAATTATTTAATTTTTTTTTTGTGAGAATTAGTCATTTATCCACCCTTCAAAGAATACAGTCGAGGCGACTTACATGACAAAATACCTCGTGCGTTTCTACCAAAAATCTTAATCTGGAAAAGAAGAACATCTAGGAGTACATATAGCAGTCATAAATTAATTGTGAAGTCCAAAGTAAAAGAAAACCAGGTAATCTAATGTACCTATTATAGTTGGGAACCAAAAATTTCCAGCTGAAAAATGAAAAATTTGAGAGAAAAAATCCGGCTAACAGTGAATGCACGTGTCGTCATGTGTCGTTCACTGTAAAGCGCCAAAATTACAATCTAAAGTTTAGGTATAAATGAGGTTTGAACAGAATTTTACGATGGTGAAAATTCAGTTTTTTGATTATTTAGTTTTTTTTGATTAAAATATGTAGTTTGATTAGTAGAATTTATTATGGCTTTGTAGTGTATGCAAATTTACTTAAAAATAAATGACCATTCCATCTAATGCAAAATTCTAATGCAAATTTTTTTTTATACAGGCAGACCGACAAAACGGAGTAGTGGAAAAGGACGTCGTGGTAAAAAAAGGTGGCATGGACCTGCCACCACTCCAAAAAGTACACGCACCGAACCACGTCATTATAAAAAAGTCCACTCCACTCCCAAAAAGACCGTCTGCCTGGTTTTTTTTATATCGACGCATATCCATATGAGCACACACTTACGTGCATAAACCAAAAATTATATGGAAATCAAATTCTGTAAAAAGTCACATCGTGGGAAGAACGCTGTTATGCGGCTAGCAGCCTATTACAACGAGGGACCATCTGTATCTATATCGTCAACATCCAAAGGAGCAGCAGAATTTTTCATCTTTAACAAAATCCTGTATAAGTACATCAAATATATTTTCAAGAAACCATATAATTGGGATCTCAGGTATGAAGAGTAAAATATATTGTTATTAGTTGTTATATATATTCTCTTTTGTCAAATAAATTAACTGTCCCATGAATTTATATATATATTGGACCACCTAGACATTTATTCAAACTTTATCTGAAAAAAAGGTACAAAGAAAAAAAAAGTACCTATGTTAAGAAACAAAAAAAAAAAGAATTTGTATGTCGTCATTAATGTAACTTTGTATGGTTACGTATTATTTTTGATTAATTACTTATGAACTATGAATTTAAATTTTTTTTTGGATCCTTCAGATCATTGTTAAATCTTGTTCTACATCCGTAGAAAGAAAAATTAAAAAAAAAAAAAAACGATTGATACAAGTCTCGATAAAAAGACAAAAAAGTTTCATTTAACGTCAGTAATAAGAATATGAATGTACCTATGTATGGTACAACTTAACTAGAGACATCATATTTTCAAAGATCATTGTTTTCAATTTATAATAAATTGTTTAGTTCTTTTGTTGTGAAGGGATACCGCCGTTCTAACACACATCGTATTTAATATAACAAGTTTTCGTGTCAGACGCATTGAAAAAAGGTGTATAAAACATATGGCAGTACCTACGTGGGTACTTAATAAAAAAATTTAAAAATAATTTGTAGTCGGATGAAATATAAGATCACAAAAGAACACCGGGTTCAGTGAAACGTATCACGACGTTCGATGGTGATCGTAATCATTAATTGGTACTCTGTCATCCACATTCGACGGGGGTCTTACTGATATATATCTGCATCTGAAACAAAAAAGATAATTATAAAGAATAAAAAAAAAAAAAAATATTTTTTTTGTCATCTCAGTTATAAATCGATTATAAAATACATTATCTTTTTACACCGCGTATTGTCTGTACTTCAGGTGGAAAGGTGCACCTTCTCATTCGTCGTACCCTGTTTATAAATTAATATATTTTTGACCTATATTATTATCACTATATTACAATAAAATTACATTTAATAAATTTTACTTTTATAGCGTCTCCCACACATTTTTATTGTTATTTTTGTTGAATTTTAATATCCGAAGTACCAATCTTTTGGTAACTATCGTTGATAATCATTTACATTTTTGTTTTGGGATTGGGATATTTCTCTAGTAATGACTTTTAGTCATTAATACTATTTTTTTTTTTTGATGAACATTTTTGAATTTTCATCTGAAACCTTCTTTTTGAATAAAAGAGTTGTCTGAAATTTGTTATGGACATTTGGTCCGGATTACATTTTGCAATTTTCGTTTTCGCGTTAAATTTAATATATTCTGATTTGTATGATTAGACGGATATATGCTAATATTTGACGAATTTAAGGTCATGCGTTCAAATCTACCTTAACTGGTCTTAGGAAATTTTTCTATTGCAGAGTTAAGCGACCGATACAAAAATTCGAAAGAGTATTAGTCCGATATATTCGATTGTTTTTGTTCGATTCCGGTTTTTAAGTGATATTCAACGGAATATTTCACTTCTTCGCGAAGAGAGGGAAGTACTTAACTTATACCCTCGTGCTTTATATAGCCTGAGTAAGGTAACAAATATTCGACCGCGATTAAAATCATATTTGATCATTCATTGAGATACTTTTTCTGATACCTACGTACTAGTAGATGAATTTGGACGAGCAGTTTTTCTAAACTTTACTATTTTTTTTTTGATTTACAGTTTAATTAGTAGTTAACTTTAGACTTTTATTAATGAAAAAAAAAAATATTTAATACATTCGTAAATTAATTTGTGAACTTTTAGTATATTTACTTGAAATCAAGATACATGTTTTTTTTTTGAATAAGGTTAAGGACTACGACATAGTTGGTCATATTAGTTCAATATTAAGTTTTTTTGTGACACTTAGTCGCAGTATAGGATTTTCGTATGGAGTTTAAGCAAGAATAATGTTAGTTATAAGAATCTTTTAATAAAATTGTATTGAGTATTGAAATCCAATTCTTAAATTTTTCAAGGATACTTTTTCTCGACGTTGATTTAAGATGCGTTTGTATATCATTCGCAGGGAAGTATTTTTTGAAGATTCGGTCTTAATTATAGGTTAATATGGAATTTTAAGGAATCTATGATGAAGGGTCGTGACTGGAGTTGCAGGTGCGAAGATCCGAGTTGAATCTTTTCAACCACAGCTACCGAAACAACAGCAACAACAACAACAACAACAACAACAAGTCATTCTCGATGAAGTTTGACAATTTAATATGGAAGTAATATAGTGTGTAGATCGTGAATTTTCATTTAGAGGGATGTATCTACATCAAAGTATCGCCAGTAGATATATCAATTGGGAAGTTTCGAGAAGAGTTGTCTTTTCGTCACTTTTAGGTCGGGTAGGTCGGCGACTAGGGGGAAATAACGTCATCTATTTCTCCCATCTTTTTTAGGGTTCCTGAAAATATAATCGGATGATAAGGAACGTATGGATGGGTTATGGGATAATGTAATCCGAGATAGGTAACAAACATCTTATCCTATCAAATCAACTTCATTGTTTTTCGCTAATTTCAACTTTTAACTCAACTTAACTTTTTCTCTAAAGTTTTTCCTCCGGCCCTTAGCTTTTTAGCTTTGCAATTTAAATTATCTGAGTCAACCAACAGCTAGATTCCAGGTCCAATAATATGTAAACCCACTACTCGCTTCTGCAGCATCGACTCACTTCCCTGATGACTGAGCCAGTCGAAGCAAATTTTTTCGGACCTGTGGCAGCAGTCGAGCGGTAGTACCCTATTCCTCCGAGTGGACTTTAAGAAGTTTTAAGCTTTCGTATATTTAAAGGAAAACTCGTGGAGACGTGATAGGTGATGAATTGAATAGGAACCAGAGATTTCTTTTTATTAGTTGTTGTCAGTTGATTATCGCCTGAGGAATATGTCTGATAATAAACTTTATTCTCAAATAAGGTCAGGGGGATGAAACTCCTTCTAGAAACGAACTTATAAGTAGATATCATTTCCTCGAGCGAAGGTCAAATCTTTAGTCAATGGTGATAACTTATCTTTTTATATGGTTTAATTTCCAGATTTTAAAGTTATATATGACATCTCGTGTATTAGCTCCCCGGTCTTCGTTGAAAGTGTATTTGTGGTGATTCCATTACATAAATGACACCAGAGTGGGACTACGAATTTTAGCAGTAGTGAAAATTTTCGCAAAGTCGAAATTCATAGACTTAATAGTAGTCTTTGAATTTAAGTCCCACTGACACGAAGATGCGTTTTTGCTTGTTCCTTGTGTTTTCCATTACATAAATAGCACCCAACGTAAGGCAGCGAATTTTCGCAAGCGTGGAAATTTTCGCAATCACGAAATTCATAGACTTAATCTAAGAGTCTTGGTGTTTCGGCTCCACAGGCGCGAGGTTGTTTTAATGAAAGCATTTTGGTCTTTTTTTTTGTTTTCCATTACATAAAGGTTTTTTTTTTGATTCCCATTACATAAATGGCGCCCAACGTGGGGCAGCGAATTTTCGCAGAAGCGGAAATTTTCGCTAAGACGAAATTTTCAAAACATAGTTTTTTTTTTGTGTCTGGTTTGGAAGTTTCGGTCCGTCCCATGGGCGCTGTGTTGGTGTAAGTTCCTTTTAGATTCCCATTACAAGATATTTCATATTTTCTCACATATCACTTTTTTTTTATTGAACCTTTCAACTAACCTGATTACCACTTTAAATTTTTCTTAAATACGTGTAGTATTAATAAAAAATTTACTCCTTCGATTCCGAACAAAATCTTGTAATTCAAATTTAATTTAAAAATTTATTCAAACAAAAGAAATTATGGCGGCTATTAAACTTTGAAATCACCTCTATGTCGTTTACCATTAAACAATGACCATGAAAAATCTTAAGACAATTTCTAGCCTTTATCCTAATAACTATGTACATAGTTACCTCTATATCTGATAGGGAGATAACTATTTCACCCCCTTCCTTAAAAAAATAATATTAGGTCATATCATTTATCCCTTTCCTTGAGATATACAGTATACCCCTTATCCACCCACAAACTACTTCTTTACACTATCAGATCTATTTTCAAATGGAGCTTAAAGCAAGCATCAACATATGAAAGAAAGATTTGCCAACACATATAATGTGTCCCACTGGCTCATCACTTAGTGCAGGTGTTAGTTGTTAGTAAGCACAATGGTACAAAAACAAAAACACATGCACATAAATACAACATAAATACATTATTACAATACAACACAGAAACAATTATGATCGTGGAGCACTGGTTCTAAAGAGAGTTTTTAAATTATTTTTATTTAAATTAAAGTCTATAAGGCTCTCATTCAAGTTATAAAACTTACTCATCCGTGTGAGAGGCTCATGCATGTCATAATTAGTTCTGTGGAGTTCAATATGCAAAAGTTCAGATCTTCGTAGGTGGTAAGACCCTCCGCGGTAGTTTAAGCCAATAGAAGCTAACAGGTCCGAAGCATCAATTTGTCCGCTGATAAGTTGATGAAGAAAAATTAAATCATTATTTACCCTTCGTTGGTGTAAAGATTGAATCTGCAAAAGCTGTATCCGATGTTCATAAGGTGGCAGATTATAAGGATCGGCCCAAGGAAGGCCTTTAAGAGCAAAGCGAATAAACTTATGCTGCACTGATTCAATACGGTTCTTATGGAATTCATAAAAAGGAGTCCATACTTGTGAGGCATATTCAAGATGAGGTCTAACGTAGCAGTTGTACAATGAGAGAGTGACGTACGGATCGTTAAATTCTTTTGCCCACCGTTTAATGAATCCAAGCATAGAGTTCGCTTTATTTACAATAAAATTAATATGTTCAGAAAATTCTAGATTAGCACTAAAATTTACACTTAAGTCTTTGAAACTAACCACGCGACAGATTTTATTTTGAGATATACAATATTCAAAGAAACTTGAAGATCTTTTCTTTGACCACGCGACAGATTTTATTTTGAGATATACAATATTCAAAGAAACTTGAAGATCTTTTCTTTGACCTTCTCAAAGAAAAGATCTTCAAGTTTCTTTGAATATTGTATATCTCAAAATAAAATCTGTCGCGTGGTTAGTTTCAATTTTTTAGGGTTGTTTGGCATTTTTTAGGGTTAAGACTTAACCCGTTTTTATAATACCATTCACTGAAACTATTGACATCAGCCTGCAGAAGATTGTGGTCATTAGGAGATTTGATTGTTTTAAAAATTTTCATATCATCTGCAAATATGAGAATCTCACTAAAGCGTATACAAGATGAAACGTCATTTATAGCAAGAATGAATAAGAATGGGCCCAAATGACTTCCCTGGGGTACGCCTGAATGGGCAAAGAAAGTATTTGAAAGGGAGTTTCTAAATTTGACCTGGTAAGATCTATTTTCAAGGTACGATTTGATCTACGAAATAAAAAGAGTAGGGAAACCGTACGTTTGGAGTTTAAAAACAATAATGTCATGGCTGAGTTGGTCAAATGCTTTAGAAAAATCTGTGTATATGCAATCAACTTCATTACCTTTTTTTAATGCATTTGAACAATTATTCAAGAAGGTAAGAAGGTTTGTAACAGTAGACCTTTTCTGCACAAAGCCATGTTGCTGTCTACAAATAATGTTTTTACCAAAAAATGAAAGGCTTTCACATACAACCTGTTCAAAAAGCTTCGGAACACATGACAATTTAGAAATGGGTCTATTTAAAATATAAGAAAAAAAATTAATAATGAAAGAAATAAAAAAAAACAAAAAAGATTTGAAATTGCTGGAAAACGCACCAGAGCTAACAAAGATCTGAATGTTAAGTAGCAACCAATTGTACCACCTGATACCTTATACTAGGTGTAGCATCTCACAAGGTGTAAACCTAATTGTGTAAACCTAAGTGAGAGTCTACATAACCTTGCCAATGTTATTATCACGATAACAAGCCATTAGACAAGAAAACTTTCATAAGAAAAAACGATGTTCGCCATTCCTTTTCCGGAATGATTTTTCATTGATTCTTATTCTTTTTCTGACAGCTCTCAAGCTAACGTGGCCAGCGCATTAAACTAATATCTAAAACTAAAGCTAAAATCTAAATTTGTTAAAAAACTTAAACCTAAAGTAAAACTAAGCTAATAATAAAGTAAACATATATATTACTGAATTTAAATTAAAAAGTTTTTTATTTCCAACAAAAATCACTACAAAGTGAGTGTCGGTTCAGGTGCCATATTTAGTGGTGACAATTGGCAGCACAAAGATCGTGCCACCGTGCGAACTACCACGACAGGCACAAATTGGTGACCCCGACGGAGCCATTGTGCTCTCCAGATTTAGTGGCCCTAAAGCCAACATATACTCGGCCAGAAGTGTTCAAGGGAGCGCTACCGCTCAACGCTCAGCATAGCCCTTTGCCAACGTCGAGGCAAAAAGACAAAAACCACCGCCGCAAATAGCCACCACAACGCTTGGCCAAAGAGCGCCACGCAAAAATTTTTTTTTGACGACGACAACAATCTGGCCAAGAAATCGAAACGCATTATTGTGTCACGCCATTCGGGCAGCAGAGCAACAAGCATCATACCATCCCGTTACCACCACCATCATCAACAACATAAGCATCGCTATCATCATCATTTACATATATATATATATATATATATATTTTGTATATCAAAATTATATAAAAGTACAGTGAGTACGATATTAATAATAATATATACATTTATATTAAATTTATATTCCTTGAGTGAAATTTTTTTTTATTTTTGGTGAAGTTTTTTGTGTGGTATTTTCGACGCGTTATTTGGTAGGTTTACAGTTTTTTTTTTTTTTTTCTTTTCCTCTTGCTACGGTACATTGCATGCGGTGGATTGAGAATCCCGCTTTATCTCCTCCCAATCAAAACGTCATCGCGCGTCAGAAAATTTATACCGGTTCAATCATTTGAATTCGGAATCGGTTTAAGGATATGGTTAGGTGAAGCCAAAGCAACATTTTTTCGCGGACTCAAAATTTTTTTTTGCGGACTCAAATAAATTTTTTTTTCGTGGATACATTTTTTTTCCGTGTTCGAAATGCCTACGGTAAAACCCGGCGGTTCTGCAGAAATCGAAGAGGAAGTATTGACCCTCGCAGACACTGCAAATCAAGCATCGCTGATTTCCATAAAAATTCCACCGTTTTGGAATAATCGGCCCGATCTATGGTTTCTACAAATAGAAACCCAATTCAGACTCAAAAACATTACTGCATCCGGCACAAAGTACGATTATTTAGTGGCTTCACTAAATAATCAAACTATGGAATCGGTTGCAGATGTTTTAGTTTCACCTCCCGTCACAGAAAAATATGAGAATTAAAAAAAAGTTTTGTTAGAAAGAAATCGGGACAGCGCGGAAAAACGTTTGGACGCCCTCTTAACGAAAGTGGAACTTGGGGACATGAAGCCATCTGAGCTTTATAGAAGCATGGAGAGTCTGGCAAGCGGCAACAATCTGGTGAATACACCACTAGTCAAAAAACTATGGCTAAATCGGCTGCCACCAAACATACGGGTTTGCCTCATGGCGGTGGAGAGTACGCAAACAGAAAGCGAACTTTTCGCGCTAGTCGACAGACTCCATGACTCCTCCCAAAGCACTTGTCCACAGATTTCGCAACTTAATGCAACTCAGACTTCCGATAATGCACTTTTGCAAAAGCTCGTTTTAAAAATTGAAAAACTTGAAACAAGTTACGCTAACGCAAATCGTTTTAACAGTCGTCCAGACGTTTTTCCCGCGATAGAGCAACAGGTAGCCACCGTTCGCCAAGTAGGACGAATGAAAATAAATCTTTTTGCTGGTTTCATCGGTAATTTGGAAGCAACGCTAGAAATTGTTCGAAACAGTTTTGTACGTATCAATCAGACGCAAATAAAAGTCAAAAAAAACTAGTGCGCCAGATCTCAAATGCGGCTTTGAGTGAGGCAAACTTTTCGCGCCGTCTTTTTATCCGTGACAAAACTTCAAAATACCAATTTTTAATCGACACTGGTGCAGAAATTTCGATAATTCCGCGTAAATTCTGCCAGACTATCAACAAGCCTAACGATTTCGTTCTACTTACGGCAAATGGTGGAAAAATCCACACCTACGGTTGCAAACGTTTAAGAGTCGACTTAAATCTACGACGCGTTTTCGATTTCACTTTCGTGATTGCTGATATTGATCACCCTATTATAGGTGCTGATTTTCTTCACAAGTTTAATTTGATCGTCGATCTTAGCAGCCGTAGAGTTGTGGATAAAGAAACCAACCTTCAAGTTAGTTGTCTCTATAAATCTACAAACATCTGTTCGCCAAAACTTTTTTCAATTCCAAGTGAATTCGGTGCTGTGTTGGATGAGTTTCCTGAGCTTAAAGCTCCGCCAGACTTCACGTTACCGGTAAAACATAACGTTGTTCACCGAATAACAACAAATGGTCAACTCCCTTCCACCAGCGCACGAAGACTAAATCCGGATAGATTGGCAATCGCCAAGACACAGTTTCAACAGATGGTTAGTTTGGGTATTTGTCGTGTTTCTAAATCACACGTCGCTTCACCGCTTCATATGGTTCCAAAAAAGGATCCACTCGATTTTCGACCATGTGGTGATTACCGATGGCTAAACCAAGCGACAATACCAGACTAACATCCGATTTCAAACGCTCAAGACTGCACTGCTAACCTTGACGGTTGCTCAATCTATTCGAAAATAGATTTGGTACGCGCTTACCACCAAATACCGGTCGCGGAGGAAGACGTTCATAAAACGGCTGTCATAACACCTTTCGGGCTTTTCGAATTTCTTCGAATGCCTTTCGGCGTGCGCAACGGTGCGCAAACTTTTCAACGTTTTATGAACAGCATTTTAGGTGATCTTCCATTTGTTTTCGTTTACCTAGACGACATACTGGTTTCAAGTAAATCAACCGAGGAACACAAGGTGCATTTGCGAAAAGTTTTTCGTAAATTGCAAGAGCACGGACTTAACGTCAATGTGGCAAAATGCGAACTAGGAGTAAACGAGCTCAATTTTCTGGGTTACAACATTTCCAAACGTGGAATCATTCCTTCGCAAGAACGCGTCAAAGCCATAAACGAATAGTCCCTGCTCTATCAAACAACTACAGCGTTTCCTCGGCATGATTAACTTTTATAATCGTTTTATGCCAAGTATGGCGTCAAAAGCTAAATGTCTTTACGAATTACTAAAAAATGTGAAAACCGATAAAAAATCAAAAGTAAAACCAATTTTTCAATGGCCAGACACGTGCGAAGAAGCGTTCCAAGTTCTCAAGCGAGATCTATCGCAACGCACTATGCTTTTTCATCCAAAGCCTCTAGCGCAAATCAGTATTATGGTAGACGCTTCTAACGACGCTATCGGAGGAGTCCTCCAGCAATACCATAATAACTGTTGGGAACCATTGGGTTTCTATTCCACACGTCTGAGCCCCGCCGAAAGAAAATATTCTACGTTCGATCGCGAACTCCTTGCGATATTTAAAAACGTCAAACATTTTCGGTATTATGTAGAAGGTAGACAATTTACTGTTTTTACCGACCATAAACCGCTCACAAACGCCATCTGCTCAAAAACAGAAAAATCGCCTCGTCAAACTCGACATTTAGAATTTATCGCTGAATTCACAACCGATATTCGCTATATCAAAGGCACACAAAATATCGTCGCTGACACTTTATCGCGATTATACGTCGAATTGATAAATTTTAAAAATGTCAGCATTCCGAGTTTGGCTAAAGAGCAAGAAAATGACGACGAGCTTAAAATGATTTTAAAGCGTGAAAATCCACCTTTCGAATTGTTAAAAAGTAATATTCCATTAAATGATGTTGACATTTGGTGCGAAACGTCCACCGGAAAAAATCGTCCTTACATTCCCGACATTTTCCGCCGAACAATTTTTGACAACCATCACAAACTTTCACATCCAGGTTCAAAAGCAATGCGAAAAGTAATCACTGCAAAATATTTTTGGCCTAAGATGAACGGTGATGTCAATCGATGGACGAAAAGTTGCATCTCTTGTCAAAAATCAAAAATTACCAGACATACGACTTCTGAACATGGAAAGTTTCTTGTTCCTGAAGGTAGATTTTCCCATATCCATATGGATTTGGTTGGTCCATTACCACCATCGCAAGGTTTTACTTACCTTTTAACCATAAGAGACCGTTTTTCTTCGTGGCCCGAGGCCATTCCAATCAAAAACATGAATGCCCCAACAGTAGTAACAGCTTTCGTTCAAAACTGGGTTTCGAGATTTGGAGTACCTCAAACGATCACTACTGATCAAGGAACTCAATTTGAGTCAAGCCTTTTCAAAGAGATATCCGAAATTCTAGGTACAAAACGAATCCGAACGACAACATATCATCCTCAAGCTAACGGCTTTGTCGAACGCTTCCATAGACAGCTTAAAGAAGCTTTACGTTCGCACGAAGACAAACAAAACTGGTTTTCAAACCTACCATGGACTCTTCTTGGTATCCGCTCGACAATAATTGACGACTTAAACGTAACGCCAGCCCAACTACTATACGGACAAAACTTACGATTACCGGCAGAACTCATCGAACCAAAACCCTTAAATCCGATTTCAAATTCTACGACAGCTCGAGAAATCACTCAAGCTATTTCGCAAATCCGACCGTGCCCGAAAAGAAATCGTGAACAAAAATACATCTTTGTTCCAAAAGATTTAAAAAATTGTAAATACGTTTTTGTTCGGGAGGAGGTGAATCGTGGAAGTCTTAATCCACCGTATAAAGGCCCGTTCGAAGTTATTGACCGCTTCGAAAAAACAATGTCGATATTGTTAAATGGCAAAAAGCAAGTTATTTCAATTGACCGTTTAAAGCCAGCGTTTTGTATTGAAAACGAAGAAAACGAGTCGAAACCAAACAAAAAACAAGTCACTTTCAACTTAAATTGAAAATTTTCATTATCATATATAAAAAATGTAACAAAAATTAAAACAAAAACAATGTACGGTCTTCTACCAAAATCAAATTTCAATTTTATAAGGTCTTCTACCAACAATTACAAAACTCACTGTACTATAAAGTATGTAAAAAAAAAAAATAAATCAAAATTGTAAATTTTATAAAAAGCTTATATATTAATGTAATGATTATGTATTCAACATTTATTTGATCAGCCACTTTTTTCTTTGTTAAATTTAAATTTCAAAATAAATTTAAAAGTTTAAATTGTACGGCGGGGAGTGATGTAGCATCTCACAAGGTGTAAACCTAATTGTGTAAACCTAAGTGAGAGTCTACATAACCTTGCCAATGTTATTATCACGATAACAAGCCATTAGACAAGAAAACTTTCATAAGAAAAAACGATGTTCGCCATTCCTTTTCCGGAATGATTTTTCATTGATTCTTATTCTTTTTCTGACAGCTCTCAAGCTAACGTGGCCAGCGCATTAAACTAATATCTAAAACTAAAGCTAAAATCTAAATTTGTTAAAAAACTTAAACCTAAAGTAAAACTAAGCTAATAATAAAGTAAACATATATATTACTGAATTTAAATTAAAAAGTTTTTTATTTCCAACAAAAATCACTACAAAGTGAGTGTCGGTTCAGGTGCCATATTTAGTGGTGACAATTGGCAGCACAAAGATCGTGCCACCGTGCGAACTATCACGACAGGCACACTAGGTATATCGATTTAAACTATACAATTTCTGAGAAAATATCAAAAAAGCTCAAAGTAATGGGAAAATTAAGGTTTGTTAAACAAAGACACTAACACACAGAACTAATTAAAAAGCTTTTTTTTTATCACTCGTAGATTACACAATTAAAATGTTTATACAAGCGACGTGCACTGAATTTACTTCACACACACATCCTCAACCTTGGCCTCACTCACATATCCACAATTCCAACACTTCTTCATTTATTTTCTTGTTAATTACTAATTCAAATAAATAACGTACAAAACAAATAACCCTAATCGGAAATTCCCTACTTCCTCACATTTACTTCCGCTTAAACAAAATATCTTCTCATTCAGTCATCGGCTTACCTTTGAACCGTACACATCGTGGTGATCAATCAGAGATTTTCGTTGACAGTTATTTAGCATCAATTGCTTAATTTTTTCTCTTATACTCTCCTTTTAATTTTCGACCAATTTCGGAGTTATTGTAAGTGCTTATCAATTTAATTTTGATGGCTCCAAAGCCACGCCCCCAGCCTAGCAATAGGTTCGGGGATCAGGAAGATGTTTCTCTTTCGGATCCCCCTGACCCACCTGAAAGACCTAACAAAAGACATAAAAAATCCTCAATAACATTCACTGAATACCCAGAGCTTCCAAAGAAAAAAGTCTCAAAAAATCCACGCTTCGTACTTATCTCATCCAAGAGCGAAGAAAAGCCTTTGACCTCTATTAGTGTATTCCTTCTCAAAAAAATTATAGATTCGATTAGTACCGAATATGAAAAGATCTCCCAATTAAGAGATGGATCAATCCTCATATTAACCAAAAATCAACAAATCGCAGATAAATTTATCAAATCCAACTCCCTGAACAATGTTTGCCCTGTGACAATTAAACTTCACCCGAACCTCAATCTGACGAAAGGTGTGGCATATGTTATCCTTCTTAGAACAATTCCTGAAGCTGAAATAATATCCGAAATGAAGTGTCAGAACGTTACAGATGTATATAAATTTACAATATTGCAAGACGGGAAAAGACAACCAACCGGCCTCATGTTGTTCTCATTCGATGTATTCCAACTTTCTGAAGATATCGAAGTTGGATGGCATAAAACAAAGGTCACCTAATATATACCCAATCCAATGCGGTGTCGACAATGCCAACTTCTTGGATACACAGTCAAAAGGTGTAAAAGAGCACCCTCATGTGTTGAGTGCAACCTTCCTCCACATGATAATTCTGAGTGCACACGCACCATGTGTGCAAATTGTCAAGGCCCTCATCCTGCCTCCTCAACCAATTGCTCAAGGTATATCCAAAATAAGGAAATCCTATCAATAAAAACAAAAACCAAATGCTCCCTAGCAGAGGCTAGAAAAATTTACAAAGAAAAAAACCCTCTTTCAGCGGTCGTCCAGGGTTGCTCAAAGATACTACGGCAACTTCTTGCCTCAAAAATTGCCTATAGTATAGTGCACTACGCACCCAATACGGTCGGCGGTTAATTGCTTAAGACTATTATAAGTTGGTTGAGAATGCTCAACTTAACTCTACGGTCGGAAGCGAAGTCAATGCCTTCACTTCGCTTCCGACCATAGAGTTAAGTTGATTCTCAACCAACTCATAATAGTCTTAAGCATTCAACCGCCGACCGTATTGGGTGCGTAGTGCGCTATACTACAGGCAATTTTTGAGGCAAGAAATTGCCGTAGAATTTATTTATGTTCTTTTGGGGACAGTTCTTTTTATTTATAATTGTGCTCTTTTTAAGGGCTGATAAGGTTAATTTTGTGTTCCTTTGGGGACAGATTTTTCATTTATATTCGTTGTGCTCTTGCGAGGGCTGGTATATAGGTATTTAGTTTATTTGTGTTCCTTAGGGGACAGGTTCTTTTGTTTATAATTAATTGTGCTCTTTCAAGGGCAAAGGGTTAGGTTATTTGTGTTCCTTTAGTTCCTTTATCACATTGTGATGTTATTTTTTTATTTTCCAGCTAAGGTAGTTCAGCGGTCGTCCAGGGTTGCTCAAAGAAAGCAAACGAAAAACTTTGATGTTATTTAGGGCTCAGCAACTTCGTCTCCAAATAAAACTCAATTTTAATTTTAATTTTGTCAACGCGGAATAAATTATCTGCCTCAGAAGAGTGGAAGAGGCACAAGTCTTCAAATTAACCTGCCCCTTAGGAGCACAATTGAATATAATATCTGCCCCTTAAAGAGCACAGATGATATAAAAAAAATCTGTCCCCAAACAAGAGGAACACAAATAACCTAACCCTTTGCCCTTGAAAGAGCACAATTAATTATAAACAAAAGAATTTGTCCCCTAAGGAACACAAACAAACTAAATACCTATATACCAGCCCTCGCAAGAGCACAACGAATATAAATGAAAAATCTGTCCCCAAAGGAACACAAAATTAACCCTATTAGCCCTTAAAAAGAGCACAATTATAAATAAAAAGATCTGTCCCCAAAGGAACACAATAAATACTACGGCAACTTCTTGCCTCAAAAATTGCCTATAGTATAGTGCACTACGCACCCAATACGGTCGGCGGTTAATTGCTCAAGACTATTATGAGTTGGTTGAGAATGCTCAACTTAACTCTACGGTCGGAAGCGAAGTGAAGGCATCTTCTCAGTGTAATTCACTCCTACTCATAATATTTTCTGGCGAAAGCTGGTGTGACTTATATTATTTAAGAAAAATACACGTCACACAGCAAAATAGTACACACAGCTGCTTCGTACTGTTGTATGGTTTTAGATGAAGCTGCCGTGGTGGTATACACTTAGCATGCGTTCGGTTGTGTGTCGCTCATTGGTTGCTTCGTGCATTTCCCATGTTGTTGTTAGAAGGTAGGTACTATATGTAGGTACATGGCAATGCATGGCATGTCTATGATGATATAAATAAATACTCTTATAAGTAGGTAAAGTAGGTACATGGCGATTACTTTTGCCAAGTCTTATGATTATAATGAACCTGGTAGGTATTTTCCAGCTAAGGTAGTTCAGCGGTCGTCCAGGGTTGCTCAAAGAAAGCAAACGAAAAACTTTGATGTTATTTAGGGCTCAGCAACTTCGTCTCCAAATAAAACTCAATTTTAATTTTAATTTTGTCAACGCGGAATAAATTATCTGCCTCAGAAGAGTGGAAGAGGCACAAGTCTTCAAATTAACCTGCCCCTTAGGAGCACAATTGAATATAATATCTGCCCCTTAAAGAGCACAGATGATATAAAAAAAATCTGTCCCCAAACTAGAGGAACACAAATAACCTAACCCTTTGCCCTTGAAAGAGCACAATTAATTATAAACAAAAGAATTTGTCCCCTAAGGAACACAAACAAACTAAATACCTATATACCAGCCCTCGCAAGAGCACAACGGATATAAATGAAAAATCTGTCCCCAAAGGAACACAAAATTAACCCTATTAGCCCTTAAAAAGAGCACAATTATAAATAAAAAGATCTGTCCCCAAAGGAACACAATAAATACTACGGCAACTTCTTGCCTCAAAAATTGCCTATAGTATAGTGCACTACGCACCCAATACGGTCAGCGGTTAATTGCTCAAGACTATTATGAGTTGGTTGAGAATGCTCAACTTAACTCTACGGTCGGAAGCGAAGTGAAGGCATCTTCTCAGTGTAATTCACTCCTACTCATAATATTTTCTGGCGAAAGCTGGTGTGACTTATATTATTTAAGAAAAATACACGTCACACAGCAAAATAATACACACAGCTGCTTCGTACTGTTGTATGGTTTTAGATGAAGCTGCCGTGGTGGTATACACTTAGCATGCGTTCGGTTGTGTGTCGCTCATTGGTTGCTTCGTGCATTTCCCATGTTGTTGTTAGAAGGTAGGTACTATATGTAGGTACATGGCAATGCATGGCATGTCTATGATGATATAAATAAATACTCTTATAAGTAGGTAAAGTAGGTACATGGCGATTACTTTTGCCAAGTCTTATGATTATAATGAACCTGGTAGGTGTATAAAAGTTAATGCAATTTGTAATGACAATACGGCGGGTTCTGCATTAAATTATTAATTTCAGTGTAATAAGATGCAGATAATGGACCTATGTAAGTATAGGTATAGCAGGTTAGGTCCCTTAGTAGGCGGTTGGGCGGCGGTAGGGAAAATTCCCTATTATAGTTTAAGAGGAAATGTGTGACTTCGTTACCTTCACTTCGCTTCCGACCGTAGAGTTAAGTTGAGCATTCTCAACCAACTCATAATAGTCTTAAGCAATTAACCGCCGACCGTATTGGGTGCGTAGTGCACTATACTATAGGCAATTTTTGAGGCAAGAAGTTGCCGTAGTATTTATTGTGTTCCTTTGGGGACAGATCTTTTTATTTATAATTGTGCTCTTTTTAAGGGCTAATAGGGTTAATTTTGTGTTCCTTTGGGGACAGATTTTTCATTTATATCCGTTGTGCTCTTGCGAGGGCTGGTATATAGGTATTTAGTTTGTTTGTGTTCCTTAGGGGACAGATTCTTTGGTTTATAATTAATTGTGCTCTTTCGAGGGCAAAGGGTTAGGTTATTTGTGTTCCTTTAGTTTTGGGACAGATTTTTTTTATATCATCTGTGCTCTTTAAGGGTGGGTCTTCCTCGTAAATGTAGGGTACTACGTGCACAAAACTTAATATATCTCCTACATTTGAAAAGATATTTTGATGAAATAAAATTTATTATTTAGTCCATGAACATATCTTAAAACATATGTCCTCAATTTTATGTTTTACAAAAGTTTGTGCTTTTTAGGGAAGGAATTACACATTTTTTCCCCTTTATTTTGGCTGATTTATGCATCCCCTCAAGGGGCTCTCGTGTGATTTGTTTTTTTATTTTGTTGTTAATGTTTTTCAACTGTCAATGAATGTATGCTTTATGTAGGATAAAAAAAAAAAAAAAAAAAAATTATTTGAGCTACAAACTTGACGTAAGTTCACACTAATTTAAAGCTCGTTTATTGGCGCAGTTTCTTAAATTTTCAACGGAGCCAAACAATATTTTTTTTTTATAACAGAAAGTAGATACTTTATTTGAAACAAAACAAAAAATTATTTTTTTCCACTTTATTCGTCTGAAAAACTTATATATACACAAACAATACTACTTTTTTCTTTTCCCCGTTGGGGCTGGCATGTTTTATCTTAATATTTTTTGTTTTTAATTTATTCGAATCTCTTATTATTTTTGTAAATCCTGCTGTAAATTTTTTTGCAATTTTATATTGTTTAGACTTAAAAATTTACAATTCAAAGTATCAATACACATGGTAGTTTTCCCAGGTTGAAATGCCATGTACAACTTTATTATTATTTTTGTATTTTATTTCAATATTTTTTGCTAAAGTTCCAAGTGAAGAAAACAATATCACACGCATAAACAATTTTATATTTAATTTTGAAAAAGCATCTTTTTAACGATTTTGTTAATCCAAATACGCACACAACGATATTTAGTTCACGAAACTTCCGTCGAAAGAGAATATTATATTTTCGCTGTTCGCACTCTCTTTAGAATCAACTTTTTTTTTTGTGGTGATACACAAAACACAAATGGTATGGTGAATGGTGTACATCAGCGTTGCCGCCGAGAAAAGAAAATACCGTGTCACATTTTAAAAACTGCTTGCTATGAAAAAACTATAAATCTTCTGTTAAAAAAATAAAACTTTATTTCTGTAATTTATTATATAATTTTCCATCAATATTAAAGTAAGATATAGGCAATGATAAAGTGTGCGATATTGAAATGTTTCGTCCACTGTGCCACAAGAAAAAATTGTCGTGTCAAAAAAGCACGATTGGTTAACTTCGGCAACGCTGGTGTACGTACGATTCGTAGGTATCGTCGTCGTCGCTGTCGTCCAAGTAGGTGTATGATATTTTTGTTTTTTTTTCTAATTGGTTTTGGAAGGAAACTTATGGATGTGGGAATAATGCTGAAAAAGATTTTATTCGTTAATTATATAGAAGTAGAGTCTCAGGGAATCGTCTATAAAATGAGTTAATCTTATCGAATCTTCAAGGTTGAGGTGTCAAAAGGAAGAAGAAATTGAGATCTATGTTTCTGTATCAGAATAATTGACGTAGGCACTTGGGCTTGGGCACTTCAATTTTTGTTTGCGATTAAACCTAAATTGGAGATACCTCCTCTTCTGTTATCCTACAACGGAAAGAAACAAAAATATTGAAGATGACCTCCTTTTTGGTGGTGTGGTTGGACACGATTAGTAAATTGTGAGATAGTGGGAAGAGGGAATGTGTATATTGCAATTGTATATCTATGTTCCTATTTTTATTTAGAAGCGATTTTTTTTTTCATTTCGCGTGTTGACGGACATGGAGTGGTAGGTAATTGCAAATAAGAATGTGTGTGACTGAAATGTCTTTGCGTGGCCTTTGGCATGTGCCGAGGGAAAGGGTATCATGATGACGATCTACGTAGGTACCTAGCCTGCAATGAAAATACTCATTTTTCTTCACTGGCACCTAAATAAAAGCATTAGGTAAAAATAAATCAGAAATGAAAATTATCAGATTTTACCCATTATTTTCCAAATTATTTGGGGTTGATTTTGTTGAAAAAATAAATGGAAAATAATTTAAAAAAAAATGCAATTTGAATGATTGAATTGTTGTTTGCCAAATAACTAATATACTTCAATCAAAATCTGTGAATGTTAAAAAGTAACTTGTTCACAAAGAGCCTCAGAAAAAAAAATTACAGGAAAATAACTGTGACCGCCTAAAGTAATTTTCAAACAGGTCAAATAGTTATATTGACCTACTTTACACTTATCTTACATAAAGCTTCCTAAAAAAAACTATTTCAATGTACCTACCTACCTACATGTGTAACGTAAAAATAAAAATAAATGTTTTTCTTAGAAAAAGGTGGTTTTGGTTTTTTTTTTAATTTCTTGAGAACAACATAAAATTTTTGCATCCGGTTTTCTTATTTAGACTTAAAATTAATAACAGCATTGAATTTTGAAATTAAAATTAGCACTTAATTACGTAAAATTTTGAAAAAAATGAATTTGAAATTTTTGTTTCAATTTTTTTTTCAAAATTTTGACTTTGAAAATTAATATTTAAAAAACTATTTCTTAGAATAAATTTATTTAAACACAGAATGAAAGAAAAAGTTATTAGCTTTTCAAAAACGTATCGCACAGCATTGTGAATGAAGCCGTTGATTTTAAATAATTTTTTTCCCGTTTTAAGTCAGTTTTTTCGAAAATTGCCCCTCCCGGCTAAACGGAGGGGAATAGACCCCCCCTCCCATACGATTTTTTTCTTGTCTCAACGCAACCTACACGCATTAGCATTTTGTCGCATTGCTCATGACTCACCCTGAATATAAAACTAGCTGTTTTGGTGAACTTCTTTCCGCAATTTTGGGTTTTTAAGATTTTTTCAATTTTCCAAAATTTAAAACTTTCGGCTCCATTGTGTGAACCTGGTTCAATAAAAATCCAACAAAGAACTCCCAAGCAAGTCGGATAATTATTCAGCCGAGTTATCCACGTACAAACAGACACCAATTAATTTGTATTAATATAGGTACCTATCTACATAGGTATATAGATTAGGTTATATTACACCTAGAGGTAGGTACCTACATCCAAGATGATACAAGTTCTAAAAACTCAGAGTTGGGCGATTTCGCATGTTTATTAACATACCTATGCCTCCCTGATTCCAAACATCAAAAAATGATCATAGGGCATACCTATATACATAGCTAGGAATGTAAACGCTGCACGACTTTTCTGTTTGGTCATTTTTATTTTTATTCTGAAAACAAAATGTACATAGGTAGGTAGGTTTTCCCACGTGACAATGAAGTGACAATGTTTCAATTGCAAAACAAAAATATACAGTGTTGTGCTGTTGTTTGAAATCTGACAACAACAAAAATCGAAGGGAAATCTCAAATTTCGCACATTACAAATGAACAAGTTACCTTATTCTTCCAACATCCTTACTTGTAAACTCCAAAATTCACCCCTTTGCAATAAACCCTAAAGTAATTTTCAAACAGGTCAAATAGTTATATTGACCTACCTCACACTTATCTTACATAAAGCTTCCTAAAAAAAAACTATTTCAATGTACCTACCTACCTACATGTGTAACGTATATTTATGCATGTTCATTTGATGTGTCCTGACCTTCATCAAGATCTCGATCGAATTACAAACGAGTTCACATTTTTTTGTTACTGTTTTTCCAGTTCCAGCAACAGCAAGTGAAAGTGAAAACAACTAAACGAAAAGAGAAAAAAAATGACTCACATTTTAGCTATACCTACTCATGTGTTTTGAAAACAAAATTGAAAAATATCCCTTCACCCTTCCATAAACAGAAAGCATAGAACTCATCATTCCCATTCAAATCGAAAGGATGACAAAACAACAAACCCATTTTGAAAAGAGAACAAGAGTAGTTGAGCGTATCAAAAACAATAATGAAGAGAAAAGAATATCGCACTACCACATTGAAATACGTTTACATGAATTTTAAATTCTATTGTCATGAAGACCCACCCTTAAGGGGCAGATATTATATTCACTTGTGCTCCTACGGGGCAGGTTTATTTGAAGATTTGTGCCTCTTACACTCTTCTGAGGCAGAAAATTTATTCCGCGCTGACAAAATTAAAATTAAAATTGAGCTTTATTGAATTGGAGACATAGTTGCTGAGCCCTGAACAACATCAAAGTTTTTCGTTTGCTTTCTTTGAGCAATCCTGGACGACCGCTGAACTACCTAAGCTGGAAAACAAAAAAGTAACATCACATTTTGGCGCCCGAGCAGGGACCTTTAGAGGGTTCAACCGAACTCCTACCGCCGACCGTTTTAGAATTTTCTAAAGGTACCTCCGACTTTCGACAGCAAGTTCCTAATATCAGTTCTTCATCAAACGTCATCGCATCAACCAGCCGCAACATGTCAGATTCTGAAGATCAAGCTGCTGCCGATACTAATAATATCTTCAGGAATCTAAATTTTATATACTCTATGAAAAAAACAGAATCGCAAGAAGCACTCCGCTTTAAAGGTTTAGATAGTGAAGGCAACATGAAGGATCTTTGTAACCGACTCAGCCAACACATCAAAAAGCTGAGGGACAATGGATCAACGCACGACCTGTGTAACAAGTGGGAGAGTTTGGTTGAAAAACGTCTAGACGACACCCTGCCCCTTGAGACGCAACCTGCCGTCATCGTGTCTACCATGCCTCTGCCGATTCCTTCTAAAGACCTTACTTCAACCAGTTATACGCAGACAACTTTACAGGTTCCTAGTTTGGAGAAACTTAGCGGGAATCCCCGCCCAGCGAATTCCCAAATCAACCACCCTGTTCACTCGCCCAGCACATCACCCTCTCTCAACCAACCCAGGCATGAGCACCCGCCACCGTCACACCGGCTCACCCTGAGTTATGAGGCAGAGGTGATGAACACAGTCCGAAAGTGGGGGTTAAGGTTCGATTCCTCAGGAAACCCGTTAGAATTTCTGGAAAGATTGTCTGAGCTAACTAAAAGCTTTGGAGTGGCTGCGGATTAAAAGTGAAAGCCACTTCCTACCAGCCCGCTACCTACACAAGCTAGAGGAAGAAATATTGAAGAAACGTCAAGGACCCCGGGAGAAAGCAAAGGATTATATTCTCTCGGCTCAGTACCTGCTTCGTCAACACCCTCGTATGTCCTCCATCGATAATATCGATAGGATTTTCGACAACATGCGACCAGAGTATAGGTACTACATTCTCCGACGGGATTTCACTACCTTGGACGAATTGGCATTTTTGGCTGAGGAGTTTGAAGCAATTAAGAGGGATGAGCAATCTTCGCGTCCAACTCAGGTGCTAGCTCCTTTTCCAAACCCCAGAAACCCGCCAGCAGTGATTCCGTACGACAGGGATACCCATTGCTGGAATTGCAAGCAAAGGGGTCACCGGAAAGAAACCTGTCGCATGGCCTGCGACAGGCTATTCTGTTCCTTTAGTGGGACAGATGGCAGGATGACAAAGGACTGCCTTTGTCATAAAGATATGGTAGCCGTTGCAACCGTACCGCCTGGCCACGATCCTCGGTATTTCATGCCCATTCATATAGGCACGGAAACATACCACGCTTTGGTAGACACTGGAAGCACAAAATCATTTGTGGGTCACGCTCTTCGGCAAAAGCTTCTAGACTTAGGACTTCCTATGCGTGAGCAGAGCCGTCCTATTCACTTAGCTAATGGTGAACCCATCATGACCACAGAACATTTCGCTGCTACGTTCTCTGTGGGTTGTACAGAGATAGCTGGAGAAGTAACCTACCTGCCCGCTCTCGAGGAGGATGTCATTATTGGGATGGACTTAATGAGTCGAGCAAACGTCCAGATTTTTATGAACGGACAAGCGGTGACCGGTAGGGAGTCCTTAGAATCTGAAAGGGACAATCAAGATGGTGCAAACGTCGATGGCATTAGCAAACCAGCTAAAACCTTTGTGACTAACACCAACGCATCCGCTCAGACAGAGGACATTAAGAATGTCGTTAATCAGCACAGTCCGCAATCAACCACCGTCACACACAGACCGCCGCTCCCTGAAAATATAAATAAAAGTAAAAATAAAAATAAAAATATAAATAATACAGTTGACCGCCGTAAAAATATTAATATCAGTATCAGTCTGCAACCGACCGCCGCCGTAGGACACAAACCGCTACTCCCGGACATCACTAACAAAATTACTCCGGGAAATAAATTAATAATTGCTATGCAGCCTACCAGCGACAACAATGAACCTTCAATGGAGCAACCGACTAATCCTCCTCCGTCTATTGAACAGTCGGGACGTCCTGAGGAAGACACCGTCATGGAAAGCCTTTATCCAACGGAGGATGTGCTTAGGAATCGCCCAGCTGTGCGCCTTAGACCTCGGCAACATAAAGACCGCGCACCGAGCGCCCGCTTCCATCGGCTTATGGCACCAGAGCGAATGGCTCCTCCGATTACCGCCGCCAAACCAGGACTGAAGCGCGGGCCTGAAAACAATAATTCCAATATCTTTTAATGACCAAACGATCTCTTCAACCCACAATAAAATATTAACCAATACCAAAACAATAGAAAATAATGTCTCAAACTGTTCAAACAGTTTTACTCTCTCCCGACCTTCTACCGCAAGCCTCCAGCTTAACAGCAATTCGCAAATAACCACTCTTTCTCAACAAATTCCAAACCCAGTAATCAACGACCAAATGGTCTCTCAAATTAACAACAATAAAACAATTAACAACAATTTAATGTAAATCGAAGAATCTAACTGTTCTAACAGTTTCATTCCCTCTCGATCTTCTACCTCAAATTCTCAGTTTAATAATTCCCAAACAACCCTCCTTACACAAGAAACCTCAAACCCAATCATCTCCTCAATTCTAAACTCCTCCGAATCAGAGGATGGCGACATATAAAAACAACATTAATGAAATAAATTCGGACTCCGCTTTTCGAACTTCGAATCAACCTCGCTCTCTCGAGAGCGAGGTTGCTTCGCAGCCCGAGGAGCGGAGTCAAAGCAACAAACAACGAAACGTTGCCAACATAAATTTATCAAAGCAAAAAATAAAATATTATTCCCAACAATCTAGACATCAAAATTCAACTTCTTTGAAAGTTCTACAATGGAACTTAAATGGATACTTTAATAACCTGCATGAACTGCAAGTATTTATCCGTGAATATAACCCATCAATCATTGCCTTACAAGAAACACATTTAAAAGATCCATCAACCGTAAAGGCACCAAAAGAATACACAAGCTATTTTCACCCCGATTCAATTGACTATGGCTATTAAGGGACTGGGATTCTAGTTCATCAATCCATACCACACAAACGTGTTTTAATAAACTCCCAAATATCAGCCGAAGCAGTAGAAGCAGTTTTTTAACATCCTCAAATCTATCAATTTTAAACAACGGCGCCCCAACACATTTTTCTACACACCGAACGTTTACCCATATTGATTTATCATTTCTTACAACGCAAAACACAATTAACGCCTATTGGGAAACCCTTCCTAATTTACATGGGAGTAATCATTTCCCGATTATTATAAATATTCCAGTAGAAAAAAATCACAAGACAATAAAACTTCTTCCAAAATTCAAAACCAATAAAGCTAACTGGGAATTATTTCAACAAACAAATCGAGACTTTCTTACCTCAAACCCAATATCCTCAAACATAAACAAAGAGACAGCTTTAATAACCAAATCGATACGACATGCAGCCCACACGGCTATTCCCCAAA
Organism: Baccha elongata; assembly: GCA_951217065.1. Lineage (NCBI taxonomy): Eukaryota > Metazoa > Arthropoda > Insecta > Diptera > Syrphidae > Baccha > Baccha elongata. Next base: position 105,312 of record CATNUY010000148.1, read on the forward strand.
CGAAGAAACAGCAGCACAAAGCAGTAGTTCCCTGGTGGACCAAGGAGCTTGAAAAACTTCGTAAAGAGAAACAAACAGCTTTTCATAAATTTAAAAGAAATCCAACCGACACCAATCTTATCTCTTATCGAAGAATTAACGCTCTGTTTCGTTACAATGCAAAAACTGAAAAGAAAAAATGCTTCCAAAATTTCACGGCCAATATAAACCCTAGCTCTTCTCCAAAAAAACTCTGGGGAGATATAAAAACATTGACAGGGAACTATAAAACAAACACAATCAAAACAATAATAGATGGTCCCATAATATTATCTTGCCCCTACCAAATTGCAGAACATTTTGCACAAACTTGGTCAAACTATTCAAACGACACAAATTTCCATCCCCATTTTTGCGATAGCAAGACTCATACTGCTATGGCTACAAATTACTTACCGCAGAAACCAGATCCTATCACCGAAAGATTTGAACTTCCCATCAATATGATTGAACTTAACTCTAGCATAAATTCTACAAAAAGAAATACACCTGGCTTCGACAGGATCGACTACAAAATGCTAAAAAAACAGTCCACTGTTGTTTAAAAATTGACTTTTAAAATTATTTAATGAAATATTTACTACCGGAATCATTCCCCAAGTCTGGAAAATTGCCTCTGTGGTTCCTATTCCGAAACCAAAAAAAGACCCCACCTCAATTCAAGGATACCGTCCAATTTCGCTCCTTCCTTGCACAGGTAAAATTATGGAAAAAATTGTATCTAAGAGACTATCTTGGTTTTTAGAAAATAAGAAATTATTAGATATCAACCAAGTCGCATTTAAGCATGGGAGAGGGACAATGCATGCATTGCTACATATTGACGACTATGTTACAACTGCATTATCAAGCAAAAACCACGTCTCAATTCTTTCAATTGATTTTGAAAAAGCGTTTGACCGCATTGGTATTCATATCATTTTAAACAAATTGGCAAAATGGAAAATTGGCCCTAAAATGTTCAAATACATAAAATCCTTCCTAAGCAATCGACAGTTTCGAACAAAAATAAACGGTGTATTTTCTGCATTAAAAGAATTAAAAAATGGTATTCCACAAGGATCCCCTTTATCAGTTATGTTATTCATTATAGCGTTCAATGACATCTCTGATATTTTGCTAAAAATGAAAACAGTCAAATACTGTCTTTATGCGGATGATCTCATTATCTTCACTAAATGTAAGGATCTAGAAATGATTGAAGCACTATTTTTAAGGATATTTAGAGAAATCGAAACTTGGTGTAATACATCAGGCTCCAAAATATCAGCAGAAAAAAGCTCAATTTAACACATATGCAAAAAAACTAGTTGCTCCAAACATATCTCGCTTAACGTTTACAACACTAATATTATAAATAATAATTATCTTAAAATTCTAGGTATATATTTTGACTCAAGCTATAGTTTTAAAATGCATTGTCTAGAACTTAAGAAAAGCCTAGCCACCAGGTTGAATATTGTTAAAATACTAGCATCTAAGAATAGTTTCTCTCATGTCAACTCACTCATTCATGTAACAAAATCAATTATACTTTCTAAGATAGATTATGGATTGGTTGTATATGGAAAATGCTACAAATCAAACATTCAAGCAATCCTACCAACGTACCACGCCGCCGCAAGAATTAGTCTTAAAGCATTTAGAACAACACCTTTTAAGAATATACTCACTGAATGTGGCCTTCCATCAATTTCCCACCGGTTTGAATATCTCACTTGACTCCTCATAGCCAAGATTGCAATAGCACAAGACTCTCCCATTTTAACAGACGTTAAACAAATATTAAATCGGAAGAGACCTACAAAAAAACCTTCTGCAATTGTTAACGCTATTGATCTCGCAAAAACAATGGACATCCCACTTAACAGCCAACGCACGCGACCTGCATATTTTCCACCATGGATGTTACCGATAGATTCAGTCAATACTGAACTTACAACTCAAACTCATTTGGGTCCCTGGGCATGCAGGAATCCTCGGTAATGAACTCGCAGACAACGCAGCAAAGAATGCCTCAAAAGAACCTCTAATCACCTTTTTCATTAACAACAAAGAAGACATCGAAAGAAAAATCAAAAATACTTGGTGTAATCAAAACGATGCGGAGTGGAGAGAATATTCCCATCACTATTCGACCATCAACCCCAGACGACTTGCTACCACCTACCCAACGACTACATCAAATCGAATGAACAAATGCTTTATTCGACTAAGACTCGGACACACTTTCCTCACAAACAACCACCTCATCAGCAAGGAAAATCCACCCAATTGCCATATTTGCCATAATGACGTCCAACTAACAATTAAACATCTAAGATATGATTGCCCAAAAATAAAAATACTCTTAAATAATTCTAACCTCAACGGTGTACTTGCGTCTCCCTCCGAGACAAATATTAAACTAGTTTTTAACCTATTAACTTCACTAAAATTAGAAAAGAGAATATAAAAAAAAGAAAATTAAAAACTAGCCGAAAGCCTGGTAGCTAGAGCTATAACCATTTATATTTTAATGTTAATATGTAATTCACTATATGTTAATAAATAATAATAATAATAATAATCTTCTCATTCATCGTTTCAATTTAGAAATAATTTCCTTTACTAGTGGCAACTCCACAAACACATTTTCTAACTTCGAAAAAGAATGAAAGCACCTGGCCTCTGGATTTTCTCTTTCTAGTGAAAAGGAGAAACAGCCATTAGCGCCTGTGCAAAAGAATGTGTGAGCTATATGCATTTGGTAAAGAGAATAAGACATAAAACAACAATAAATGAACTGTCAGAATAAAATGAAAACAAAACTCGTCTGGTGCAGACTATTCTACGTTTGGCCAAAGAAATGTAAGTATAAAACATTATATTCATATTAAAAATATACTTAAGTGCCAACATATTGTTATCAATTATTGTTTTTCACAAAGTGGATCACATTTGGTAACAGTTCCCAGGCCACTATAAGCTTTAACAAAGATAGAATCCTGACCCGCAAAACTTCCAATGCACCAGCATGTGGAAGTTTTCCAAACTAGATTCTAACTTTCATTATCATAAAAAATATAAACTAAAAATTAATATTTTTTCTTTCTTTGACAGATTGAGACAACAAACATTAAAAAAAAAGCTCTTGGACAGCAGCGGCACATATAAATTTTCCAATTCAGACAACTGGATGGATGAGATGGTCCCCGGTCAACCCTCCAATTAGATGCATTGAACGCAACAAAAAACTGCACAAAGCGGCAAAAGAAGGACTTTTGCTCCACAAAATAAAATAAAATCATACGTGAGTGTTATGTGTTTTGTTTTCAATGATTTTTTTTTCTTGGTAACATCACTGTGCCAGTTTCGGATGCGTAAACCTAAACTCCAGTGGGTTCGCACTTCCTCCAATTTATTGTAATAAAGTGGATATTTCTGTGCTGTGACAATATCCCCAAACATAGGTTTATTCCACAGGCCATCATGGGATGGTTTGACAAGCAGGCGACCACAACTGCCAATGTTCAATTTGTATTTGTAGTGACTTTTACCATTAAGTTTATACACATAGGTAGGTACTCGAAGGATGTCGTGACTATCGACTTGTTTTATTTTTTTTTTCTTGTAGTAAATATTCTTGAGTTAAAAAGTAACAGAAATAAAGTAAAACTCATTTAGCGACATCTATTTAAGTGAGTTGGAAACCATATTGATTCCTCTATGTATATAAACCCAATGCTTTTACCCAAAAATTACTAATTCAATTTGAAATATTCAAAAACATTTCAATGCCTAATGATTTAGATAGTTCGAGACCAATCGAACTATATAATTTTATTTTAAAACCTAAGTAAGACAACTGACTTCGATATTTTTGGGCTTTAAAACAGGCAATGACTGTGAATGTTGTGAGTTTGGTTTTGTGTTCCTCAAAATTTACCCAGTTTTGATATTGTAAAAGAGACTACTTAGATGGACCTATGAATAAATTATTAAAGTGTGGTTTTTTTTGTTTCAGTGCTCTTTTTCTTTTCATTTTTGACTGACTTGGTTGGCCACGTAACAATCTAGACAGATACCAAGGTACTTTACTACATCTTTACTCGCCAGTTGATGTCCACTTGTCCAACGATCACTAGATTTCTTCAGTTCTTTCTTGTATCCCTAGAAGCCTTAGACAAAGGGGTTCTAAACAGGATAGTTTCTGATTTCTGAAAGTTAATTTTTAACTTCCAGTCATCACAATATCGCTGAATCTTGTCGAAGTCACGCTGCAAGAGAATTCTGATGACTTCAACTTTTGGAACCGTCCTGTACGCTACAAGGTCATCGGCATACGCAATTGCATGAGTTAGACTACCTATCAGATCGCTGGTGTAAATACTAAAAAGAATAGGTGAGTTCACAGCTCCTTGCTGTAGACCATTTTTAATATCAAAAGTTGTGGTCGAAGTTACACCGCCACTTTTGACAACAAACTTTCTACCATTGAGCATGTCATGAAGCATATATAACAGTGGTTTACTTATGCCAAATCTAGTTAATTTTAGATAAAGACCCTCTAATCGTACGGTGTCGAAAGCCTTCTCTAAATCAACAAGAACGGCACCCGTGCATTGATTTTTCGCTTTGTTCCATTGAACATCAGAAACTAACTTGGACGCGGCATGAATAGTGTCATGTCCCGCTTTAAAGCCAAACTGGTTGTCTGGAATAATATTATTGTCCTCAGCCCACTTGAATAGAGCTCTTTTGAGAATCTTTTCAAATACCTTACTGATACTTGGAAGAAGACTTATCGACCGAAGATTTGCCGGATTGGAACTGTCCTTTCCCTTTTTGGAGAGAGGATGGATCACAGCTGTCTTCCAACTCACTGAATAATATGCATTATTAAATGCGTTGTTGAACAGTGTGGTATAATTGTCTATTGCTTCCTCAGGGAGATGTCGTAATAGCCTTTTCACACCGCATCGAAAACCCGGTTTTTGATGAAAACTCAAAAACCTGTATCAAAAACACAAGTTTTCCTATACGATTTTGGCAAGTAGCAAGTTTTCGTAAACAACTGGTTTTTGCAAAAACCTATCAAAAACCAGTTGAAATTGCGAGATGAACAAAACAAACACAACTAGTGAAAGATTCAGCGCTCAATCAACTGACAAAAAAGGAGTGCGTTGTATTTTTTCATTCATGGGTGTCACTATCAGCTGATGGAAGCTGTCATCATAAATTAATTTTTAATAACAGAAGACAGCCTTAATTAATTAATTTCGGCGATTGAGCCGTAGAATATGGAAGCGTACTTGCACATCATATTAAATGTGAATTGAAAAACGATGTAAAGATTTGTCCGCACTCAGCAAAGATAATTTTCCAGTCCGGAAGAACTGCACCTCTGGGTATATGTTCCGATTTAGGAACTGACTGTATTCAATGTTTTGTATCTCCATTTTTAATTTCAGAAACCATCTTTTTCGCTGATATAGTTGTTGATTCTACCTTTTTATAAATACATACTCATGCTGGCGCTGGGATTGGTATTGAATAGCCTTGTGCCAGAATATTGATATCGACATTGCAGCAGTATTGTGACAGACAACAGGTTGAACTCAAACTGTTTATGTGGGGTTATGTGCAGTGAAATATTTTTGTCAGACAAAGCTCATCTAATGCCGGAATCAACAACAAAATACGTGTGTTATTTCTTGTTAAATGGATACCTATACCACAATTAAATAAAATACATAAGTAAAGATTGGACCTAATGTGTAGTTTTTTTTTAACGAATATGCAAGAAGAAATGAAAAAGGATTTGGCTTGTTAAAAAGTCTGGAACAAGGTTTCTGGTTGTTATACAAAACTGATCGCATACAATAGCGAAATCCGCGTGAAGTGTAACATTCATTTTATTAACAGGAAATGGTCAAAAAGATTCCTAAGGACGTCAATTCATTCGAATAAACCATGAAATCGCTCTCTATGGACCACAAAAGTAGATTTTTGTATCGCCTGCAAATGGAAAACTCAAAATAAATCAGCATTTTGAATGAATGCAAACAAATAGGTACATCAATACATACCTAATTAAGAATAAAAACATAAATATTTATTATTAATTTTATATTTATTAATATTTGTGTTGAAGTTATCAGCGTGTTTCGATTTTTAATTGATGAAATATGATGAAATTTGACAACTGATGTCAAAATAAGTGAAGTGTCAAACAACAACAGGTAAATTTTCAGTGTGAACGTATTTACGAGTTTTCATCGAAAACAGGGTTTTCGATGCGGTGTGAAAAGGCTATAACACAATGTAAGGTATACAATCGACCCCCGCAGATTTCTTTTTCTTTAATGTTTAAAAATTAACTGAAGTTCTACCTTCGAAATTAACAATGAACTGGGTCCATTTCGTTCGGTGATGGTGGCGTTTGCCAAGTTTTCGTCATTGAACCTGGTGAAACCAGTATTCTCAGATCGCCATTGCGTTATGTTATTTCCAAGGTAGAAGATGTGCAGTAAGGCTCTGTTCTCCAGGTCACCTTATACACTTGCTGGAAAGCAGCCCCTACAGCTTCTACCTTTTCCTGAGGATCTTCTATCATATAAAAACTATCATCGAAAACGGCACCTTCCGGATCAATTGCCGCAATCGTTAGTATGTCTTCGTTATCTATTGTCTTCTGGAGTTTAAGACATGGAAAATCGTTTTGATCGTTTCTTCTGAATATCTTATTTATTTGGGGAAACATACTAGGGTCGCTAGAATTAACAGCCCGAATTCTGTTATCCCAATATAAATTAATAGATAATCTATAGTTTTGTCTAATCAGAACGTTAATGTTTTTGATCGACGACTTCAATGTCCTAATCTCCAGATCACGTGTGTCCGTGAAACGTCTGTAAATAAGTTTCAACCTAGTCATCGGAACGTATTTCTCTTGCCAAGGCGTTGGAGAAGCGTGGCCAGCGCATCTTACTGAAATTGTAAGAGTGCACAGGCACATATTCATCCAACTCCACAAGGTCGCTCGGAAGCTGTATTACGGTGGCAAGTCCGCAGTGATCACTGTCGTATTCAATTGTTCGTAAGCAGTTTCTTGTCTGTTGATTTGTTGTGTCAGTTATAACAAGTCGTGAGTCAAGCAGTAAAAGATCCAGAAAGCCACCGCTCCTAAGAAACGAAGGTCTATCTGTCGCAAAAAGATCGATCCTACACTCAACACTGTGACGACCCATTTAATTAAATAAATGGTACCCTCTCGGATTTTGAATTTGATTTCCCCAGTCTTCATGTTTGGCGTTCTTCAAATCTCCTGCCATGAGATAATAATTTTCATCCAAGTGCAGCATTCGAAAAGTTTTTCGAGTTCTGCGATAAAATTAGCTGGCTGAGGTGCTTCGGGTGCGTGCGGCGTACGTACATTCATTTCCACTGAAGGAGGGGAATGCAAATGATGCAGCAAATCTTCGCACTTCACTTTTATATATAACCTTATGATTAATGCCCTTTCGTATGAAGATTGCGACCCCACCCCCTTGAGAGGAGTTAGGCCGATCCCTTCGCTCGATATTGTAATTATTATTAGTCAATTTGTGTTTCTGGGTAAGCTTAATTTCGCTAGCCATAAACACATCAGGACTTTGGTCTTGCAGCTAATGAAAGAGGTTTGCTCTACGTTTGGTCCTAATCAGCGAATTTACATTCACAGCTAGGATCTTAAAGGGTCGCTCAGGCAGCTCGCCTTTAACCATTTAGCGTTGCCGGCAGAATAGAGTAGAGGTAATCCACCCTAGCCACCTGCTCCCTGATCTGTTTTTGCACGTCGGTTAACTGACCATGAATGGTCAGCAACTTCTGCATCAGATCTGCCTCTGGCACAGGAGCCGTAGGCACTTGGACCTGTTTGGCTATCTGTGGCTGAGGCTGTACCGTGTTTCCCTTTCCAGACGCCATTTGGGCGTAAGAAATTGCGGGATTGACGGAAGTTGTTGTCTGGCATACTTCAGGGCGTCTCACCTCTACTAATTTCTTTTGGGCTTTATTTTTCTTTATCTCCTGAAACTTCGGACATCCCCGATAGTTTGGGGGGTGCCCGGGGCCTTGGCATAGCGCACATTTTAACTGGGTCATGTCAGTGAGCCTATCTTGCCCGAGTTTACACTCCCCTGTTTTGTGGGTATCTCCACATTTAACGCAGACTGGGTCCATACCACAGTTAACTGCAACGTGTCCAAACCCTTGGCAGTTCATGCATTGAAGCATATCTTTCTGCTTGTTTAATCCCATCGTACAACTAGGTAATCCAGGACTGTTATATTCCTTAGACCACTCTGGTAGAGCCTTTCATCAATAAATTGTCTAATTTCAATTTCGCGCCAAGGATCTATTTATCATTTATTTGAATCTTCGCGCCACAAATTATTATTTTCATATTTTATAGTAATCCTTAATTTAAAGCTGTACAACAAAATAAACCGTTGAAGATTGAAGTATATAAACCTAAGAAAAAGCTTTAAATAAAAAAGTACAATTTAAAACACCAATTCAAAACAACAAGTCTGTCGTTTTTATTTTGTCGGAACAATTTCTCTTTAGTTTGGTTTGTTTTGGGTCACATGGTTGACATTGTTAGTAAATTCATTAGTTGGAAAAATCCAAGTTTAGTTCGCAAGTTAACGCGAAAATTTTGAAGCAACCAGATCGTTCTACGAGGCAGTAGAGGTTTAAGTTGCACGGTAAAAACTATAGTGTTTAGCCGTTCATTTTGGCGCCCCACTCGGTTCGGACAATAGAAAAATAAAAAGTGCCTTTTAATTATTAATAAATTGGTTTAAACTATATACCAACAAGTGACAATCTATTAAAAAGTGCACGAAATAAAAGACATTGACTATATTTTCACAAAAACATTAAACGTGAATATCGGTATCGGTGTATATCTTAAATCATCCCAGAAGTTCCAATCCAGGAGGACAAAAGATTCATCAACCCGTTGCAGAAGCAGATTCATCGAAGCAAAGTGGGAGATAAGTATAAAATCTCCCACCCAGGTACGTCAGATACAAAAATTAATCGAAAGTGCGTTGATACCTACATGTACCTACATTACATACCTACAGAGTCATGCAAAAATCATAAATTGGACCTTTAATTTGATTGCTATTACTCTCAATAAAATCAAACATTCTACAAAAACGCACCTTTGACTAATTCAAAATAAATTAAAATTCTTAAAACTATATTTAAAACTAAAATTTAATCATTATATTATATATAACATTAAAATATCTAACTTAACTTTATACAAATTATAATCTACCTACATTAAAAATCTTCATCATTTTTTCGCATTAAAATTAAAATTTTAAATCATCGTGCGCTGTGTTATGCTTTCTTGAATACCTGCACAGAATCCACATTTAGTTAAATATAACGTTCCACAGAGCTTAATACATACATAAGCCTATTAATGCAAGCCTGTATTAGAATCACTAAGCAGAGCTGTAATTTACTCAATACATAATTGCACTGATCTCGCCGTTCCGTTTCGTTTATTTCGTCATTGACCCTTCTTATCTGGTCACTCAACTTTGCTAAAAGTTCGATTTCGATTCTTTCACTGCATATGTCTACATTTCACCTCAACTTTTCTTCGCTCATTCTCATTAGCTTTGGTATTTTCTTCGTCGTAGGGGGAGAGGGTGCTGCACTGATCATATGCAAGTGAAAGAAAGCTATCGCTTCAAATATCATCTTTATTATTGTTAGTATCATCATTGGAACATTACCATATCTTGCACATACATAATTACGATTTTATCATTGCAATTGGATGGCATATAATCATTCTAAATTATTAATCCAACAACAATCATCGCTTCACCAGTATTCGAACTATTATTATTCGTCAAGAGGATTTGGATTCATCGTTGGGTTATCATTTAAATTTATTTTGCTAAGACTTTGTACATTGTTTGACAAGTGCTGCCACTTTACCAGTTTGGGAATATCAATATACCTATTCTAATATTTTTATTGGTATTTAAATATTGATTGGGATAATATCTATCATTGTTCATCTATTGAGAGTCGTTTCAACATTAGTCAGTGACTAATATTTTAACATCGATTAGTACCTACATTTTATTGTTCATTAGTCAGGATGACGGAGAACAAAGTCACTCTTGAAGAATGGAAGCAACAGCGTACGAAAACTAAAGGAAGCATCACAAGGTTAAAAAATTATGTCGAAACAAGGTCAGATGTTCTTACTTCCACAGAATTAGACTGTCGATTGGGAATTCTCGAGGCATATTATAAACAAATTTTGATTTATCAAACGCAAATCGAAAGATTGTGTCCTGATGATAACACTCGTTCCGAATTAGAGGATCTTTATATTTCGGTAAAAACTAAAATCATGTCGTTGTTGGGAACGGGTATAAACGTTAGTATGATTGACGCTACAATGTCAACACCTGCACTGCGAGTAGTTAACCATTTGCCTAAAATTAAGCTACCTAGATTTAGTGGAAATTATGCAGAATATAAGAATTTCATTCATTTATTCACAACATTGGTGGATAAAGATTCAAGTTTGTCAAAAATAGAAAAATTTAATCACTTGCTGTCTTGTTTAGGTGATCAAGCTCTGAGTACTGTGAAAACTTTACAAATAAAAGAGGATAACTATCCAAAAGCAATGGAACGGCTTAAAGAACGTTATGACAACAATACAATGATCTTCTTAGAATACATTTCGAGTTTATTTGAATTATCCAACGTTCCAAAGGCTTCAGCAATTCATTTAAGAAGCTTGGTTGATAATACTACTTCTTCATTTAACTCGTTACAATCGCTAGGTAGTCATGAAAATATTTGCAATGCAATTATAATTTATATCGTCCTCTCAAAAGTGGATAGTGAAACAAAGTCGAAGTGGGACGAGAGCATGGGCTACAAGGAGCTTCCAACTTGGAAGGAATGCTCGGATGTTCTTAGCAAGCGTTGTCAATATTTAGAAGTTGGAGATAGGAAGCAGTTGCGGACGGAGCCTATCCAAAAAGTGCCTATCAAAACAAAGCCAATTTTTTCGAATCAACGTTTTCCAACATCTCTTGCTGCCACCTAACATATTTGCCTTTTTTGTAAAGAGGGCAACCATTTTATAAGTTTGTGTCCAAAATTCATTAAACTTTCAGTTATGGATCGCTATTCTCATAATCAAAAACTTAATCTTTGTTTAAATTGTTTTGGAAATGGACATGGAGTATCTAACTGTCCCTCAACATTTGAGTGCAAACACTGCAATTTCCCACACTATAGCCTGTTGCACAGACAACAACATTTTGAAAATAGAACACGAAAGGGAGATGCACCGGTTTCTGCCACTTCTAATACAGCATTGGGACAAGACTTTAGCCCAAGTGCTCATGTCATTTTAGCTACTGCACTTGTTTTAGTTCAGGATTCTTCAGGGGGATTTCAAATAGGGCGAGTTCTCCTTGATTCTGGTTCGCAGGTGAATTTCATCAATGAATGTTTTACAAAATCCTTAAATCTACAGAGGCAAAGAAAGCAGATTGGTATTGTTGGGATTGGGGCAACTAAAACAAAAATCAATTTCCAAACTCAAACTACAATTAGGTCTCGATATAATACTTGTGAGCTGTCGTTAGAATTTCTTATTGCTCCATCTATTACCGGATACCAGCCAGAGGCACTGATAAGCGTAAGGAATTGCAATGTTCCTCAGGACATAGAGCAAGCTGACGAATACTTTTTTCAGCCATCAAGGATAGACATGCTGTTAGGTGCTGAAGCTTTCTTCGACTTGCTCCAGGTTGGTCACATCAAACTTGGGCAGGAACTGCCTTCACTCCAAAAAAAACTTCGTTAGCTTGGGTTGTTTCAGGAAGATATAAAAATTTGCCAATATCTTGTGTAGGGAAACCACTTTACTGCCACGACAGTACAATAGCATAAATATTACCAACACCTAATAAGCCACTTTATCAAAAAGCGTACCAACTCAAAAATTTTCGAACTTTCCTTAAACTGCAGCATATTATTCATTTTCTTAAAAACAACAAATAACCGAAGGTGATGGGAAATCGAATTTAGTGGAATGTGTCATAGACACAAAGCCCTACATTCGAAACTCCACAACTTAAAATAAATTCATTTAAAATGAATTAACTACACCTATTAAATAATAGCAAAAGCTGAGGAGAATATCATTTTTACGGGAGTAAAACTGCGCGCGAAAACTAGCTAGTCCATGTAGAGCACATCCAAACGTACACCAGAACGTATTTCGTAAGGAGCAAGAACGTCAATACGACCGAAACACAAAATGGCAGCTCGCAGTCGAGAGCCGATGGAATCGAGAATGGAGTGGGCAGCACTAGCAGACCAAACGCCACATCTAGTCAGAAGGTTGAGCCAAATATATTTTTTTTGTTAAGTAGTGAAAAAGTCAGGGCCTTATTGCGAGTGTCGTTTTTGTATCGATAAACGACTTTTGTCGATAGTCGAACATCGAAAATTTAATTTGGTATTGCGAATCTCAATTTTGAACGAAAAATTTCGTATAAGCAATCGATCTTTGTCGTTCAAATTTTTCTGATCGACTGCTTACAACGAGTTTAATTTTCTCACCAAATGTATGTTCATTAGGGCGGAGCGCGGCTGTATGGAAAAAAATAAAGTTGTTAAAATGAAAAACATACCCCCTGCAAAAGTTGTGTTGGGTCCTAAAATGAATTTTAAGATTTTTTTTTTATTTTTAAAATGACCGCTAGGGTTCGCGCATTCGCATTGAAAATTGAAAAAAAAACAAAAAATGATAGAATCACACGGATGCGTTGCAGATGCTCTATAGATTTAAATTTTACTTGTTAAACAATTTATTTCCTTAAAAAACCAGCCCAAGGTTTCAGCGGCTACTAATTTGGGGGAGGGGGGGGGGTGTCACCTGTTAAAGCCTCTATGACTTACGAAAAAGTTTCAGGTAATCAAGTACATTTTGATGAATACACCTAAATACTAAAGGCTTGTAGGCTCGAGCCCCCCCCTCCCCCCCTTAATACACCACTTCGTCGGGGAAGAGGGTCGTTGTCGGATGGGGTGGGGCTTGAGTTGGAAGAGGGAGCTAAAATTTAATTTAAACTGTGAACATAAGTTTGGTTTGATATGCGGTGCATTTCAATAAATTCGGTATGAACGAATTCTGGTATTTGCTTGCGAGGTACCGTAACTGAAATTTTTGTATTTAAAGTTTGTTTTAAAAATAATAAATAAGAAAGGAAAGGTACAATGTTTGTATTAATTTTTTGTTTCAAGTTTTATTTAAAATAACTTTTTTTAGTTTCTACATTGGGTAATTCTTTTCGAGAAATCAAAGTATTTTTTATGATTCCATCTCTGTTTTGAAAACCACAAACACTCTGGGAGGCCTCGGTCACCAACTTTACAGCTCTTTCAACTGCTTGGCTGTGACATGGAAGCTGTTTTAAGAAGTTTGAACTGGTCGATTGTGTTTGTTGCACTATTTCCCAAAGGTCTTCCTCGGTAAAATCTTTGAAAATTGGAGGCTCAGTCAAACGGTTATTTTCAATTTGCCACCAATCTATCAATTCGAAGTATTCACTGGCTTCGAAATTGAAGTTTGGGAGCTGAAACTTTCGGACAACTTCGCCACTGGTGTTGCTATTGACTGCTGCTCTTGCTTTTAATACCCGCCGAAGACCCAGCTCTCGAACATTGCGGCGGTCATCGAACAACATAGCTACCAAAATGTTTTCGCAGTGTCCAAAATATCCATTCCGAGCGAAGACAGCATCTACAATTTTCTTTAAATCGTTTGGCAGATACCGTGCCAACTTTATAGTCTTGAAAAAGTGTTTCGCACCATACACGAAAGAAGGCTGCGATTTTATCTCAAACCACATAACAGCGTACACTTTGGCAATGTACTCCACTATCTGCTTCAATGGCTCATCTGGGGATTCTTTTGACACATATACTCGAAGAATGCGGTTAGCTGTCGTAAGCCATCTCGAATGCACCATTGTTCCAGGATTCTTCTTGAAAATTGATCCTTCTCGGACACCATTGCTTATTGCTTTGCATATTTCATAAAAATACTTTTGGTCAGAGCTCAGACAAGACAATGGTATATCGGGTAGATTTATTCGAACTGCCTGATATGGAACAACGCATAAATTTTGAAAGTTCTTGAGGTCTTTTCCAATATCTCCGGAGTATGCGTTCGGCCCTGATGTTTTGCCGTAAAGTCTCTCAAACAGGTGCCTTAGCGGCAACTCATTGGCATGAAGCAAGCAAATAGACCATTGCAAAGGTCGGCGTATTTTTGTTTCAATTTGTCGAATAATTCCACCTCTGAGCCCTGTATTAACATTGGTACCGTCGCAACCAATAATTTTCAGATTATTCACTGAGATACTAGATTTTTCGAGAAAGTTTAGTATTAAATTTGTTACTGTTTCTGCTTTTCCATTTGGTGTTGTAATATGCCCTAAATACTGGCTGTCAGGTTCTGCAATTAATACAATGTGCTCTTCAAGCACATTACCTTTGGCAGTTTTTGTTATGTCCTTGCGACCGTCGAAGTAGATCCCCAACGGATCCCGGTTAGACAGAGACACCTGATCTACTTGCTTCCTTAATTTTAATCTCTCCCTCCTTATCTTGCTTCTGTCAGCAATATTTGACTGATCCATGTCATGTATAACACCATAATCTGTTAAGACTGCAGTAACTATAGTTGCTGTTGCCCTATCAGATATCTTGAATCTGTCTGCTACTTTCGCAACGTTCGGGAGCGATTTTCTATTAAAGTTACAAATAGAGACGTTCTCCAACCGCAGTTTTTTTTTCTGGTGACATTGAAGTGACAGATTCGGTGTCTGAAGAGTTTATTTGGGTTTCGTCTGTATGAGTGATGAAATGTGCCTGGTTTTTTGAAGGACCTGAAGAAGAAGAACTTGCTAGCTTTCGTGCTAGGGATTTCTGCAGCTTAATGGTTTCAGGAACATCAAGTGTCCCAATGGCCATTTTTCTTTCAGACCTTTGATCTTCAAGAAAAGATCGTTCTTTACTTGGAACTTTTTTGTCTTTAGGACAGGAGCAACATCGCAAATCAACACACTTACAAGCACTAATATCAAAGAGTCTTTGGGCATCGTTTTTGAATTCATTTAATTGTAGCTCAAATGCACTGCTTGTTCTTCTGTTTTTCGGTGTTTTTAGGAGGGCACTCCTTTTCTCGTTGAATTTAGAAATTAATTTTTCAACATTGAACTTACCAACAGTTGGAATTGAAGAAAGAAAGTATATTTCCATAACCTTCTCAGCTGTGAGCGATATTCGCTTCATTAGTGAGTTTTCTTCTTCTTCGAGGAAGGAAAGGTAGCGACATATATCTTCATAAGTTGGCAACACACACATTGACAACATCTTTCCAGTTCCAAATACCTGGCAAACTTTTCTCTGCGAACGAGTATCCATTTTAGCTCTAAAAAAATTCAAGCAAATGTATGAAATTCACTCAAAGATTGCGTTTTTGATTTTTAATGTGAAGACACTTTTAAAACTGTATATATTTTATAAAAATTACCTTTTTTAAAGATAATATTAATAAGAAATAATCCAGGAAAAAAACTTTAATCTTCGAATATTCTTTTCTTAAACGCAATTAAATTTCTTTGAATTTGAGTGGCACAAAATGCAAAGCCAACTACGTTTATTTTATTTAAAACCAAAAAGCCTGCCATAAAATGAAAAGCAAATATGTTTTTCATTTTAAATATTTTTGAATTTTCGGAACTGACTAAAATCAAATAAATTGAAAAAGCTAAACAACGGAGCTTTTAAAAATATAAAAAAAAAACAAAAATTTTTCTCTAAAATTGTTTGTATGAACTAAGACATTAGAACCCCAATGTTTGAAAACTGACACCGGGCCTTAAAAAACCCATAGAGCGTTCTTCAACTTGTTAATTTTCATATCTATCTAAGTTTTAAATCAATCCATACACTGAAAAAAAAAAATGAATATTAAAAATAAAAACAAAACAAAAATTTTTCACCACGCATTGCGCGACCCCTAGTGGTGAAAATTAAAATTTATAAAAATTCCTTAAATTCATTCCTGAACCATACGTAACTTTTGCGGGTAGTATGTTTTTGAATTTCAAAAAAAAAAAAATCACTCCGCCCTAGTTCATGTCCTTTTAAATATGGTTTTATTGTTTCTAAAATAACAATTGTTTCAATCACAGAGCAATATAATAATAAATAAAGGAAAATAAAACACAACAATCACTGAAACACATCAAGATAAACTTTATTTACCTAACATTATAATATTACTCCTATAACTGTTTCAAACAAAAAAAAGATGTAAATTAATAACAAATAACATGAAATAATTTTTTTTGAAGAAAACAAGTATTAAAACATTTATTTTTTGTAAGAAAATACTATTCGCTCGATTTACTGATGAAAATTTGTTTGCTATCTGTCAAATGCCAAAATATAGGAATGACTGAAACATATGACAGAGATAAAACTGCAAAACAAAAAAGCCCATACGTTTGTAAGAAATGTCCCGATAAAATTCCCAACGATAAAATATTACAAGAGAACAAAGGAAAATCTTCGTGTCATTTCACAGACACACTGCAAACAATGTGCCTTGTAGCTGATAGTTAGTGTAGTATAGATACTCAACGCTTATTTTTAAGCATTGCATGTGATAGGACTGCGTTATAATTGCATCATAAGAAAATTCAACCAGTGTTACAAAGTTTTTAGATGATTTCCGTCACATTTCCAAGATTTCTAAAGTTTTCTGTTTTAATTTATGTATTCATTGGAAATACTTCTTGACTCAATTTAAGACTAAAAAGTGTTTTTTTCCTACATGTGCTATCACTGGCACTACCCCAAATACCAAAATATAAGGTATATTCACAATAAGCGTTTTCGTTATTCACAGTAATAGATATCTCTGTCGATCAAGTTACACAATACCAAAACGAAAATTTATCGATGCTTTCGACTTTTATCGCATCGAAAGTTAAACGACACTTGCAATAAGGGCCTCAGATTAGGAAAATCTACATTATGAACTAGTCATCTGAGAAGTATATTGTAAATATCCAATTAGGAAGTTTAATTATAATGATTATCTAGTAAAAACACATTCTAGTATTCCACACGAGATAACCAGTCAGTCAACTTAGCGAAACTAATTAGAATTAAATACGCAATAAATCAACGATATAAATAGCTTTAGCATCAATACAGAGTAGTTATGACAGAAATAAGTTAATCAATCAAGAAAATTAAGTAGTCAATTTATTGGTAATGAGAAAAATTTTATTAATGTCAGAGTAATTTTGAACCATGGTTTATCTCCAAAATCATCGGCACCTGAAAGTTAAAAGATACTGAAGTAAAAAAATAGGAAGAAACGAAAAATCGAAAACTTAGCTGAAAATCGAATAGTAGTCTTCAGTCAATCCAAACAAAAAGTTTACGAGTCGAACAAACCTAGGCAATATATAAAACCCTACATGTCAATAAAGGTACTAGCGAGTGAAGAAAAAGAAATATAATTTTCAATACTTACCATTCGAAAATATAAATTAAAAGACTTAAACATTGCATACTCAAATTAAGGGCAAACAATCGTGTCGATTTATGACAGATAATCAAGTCCTAAGTGGTTAACCATCAGTCACTCTGAGCCATATAAAATACTCACTCGACCTTAAGTCATGCCATAGAGTCATATAAGCAGTAGTAGAGAATAAAAAGGAGAAAATTTCTGACGTATGTATTATGCTCTAAAGTGAATATCCATAGAAATCAAGAAATAGAAGGGATGGAAACAGCCATCGAAGTTGAAAAGTTGCGTAAAATTAAAGTTGAATTCCTTTTGCATTTTTACCGCCAAGAAGTTTAGACCAAAAAAAAATAATTAAGTAGCTAATTCCCCTAAGAAGAGAAAATTGAATTTACCTGAAACGAAGAAATATAATAAAGACAACAGCGAGCAAGTGAGTAAAAGATTTTTTTTGGCATGAAAAGCCCATAGGTAATATTAAATTTTTTTTTACTGGCAATTTTTTTTTTCTCGATAAAAATTTAGTCGTGAGACACAAAAACGAAGATCGTTAGAAAAGGTGTCGACGAAATTGCCTCGAATCAGAAATTTTGAAGTGAAAAGTGAACAAATCTTTCGGATTAATTGGGCCGAACAACCCTAGAGGTGATACGACAAAAAAAAGGGGTATTCCATCGCACATCTCGTGGCCGAAAAATCAATCTTATTAAGAGAACAACGTCAACAACAACAAAATACAGTAAGGTGCAGAAATAACTGTACGAAATAGTACAAATAAAACCACATGGCGGTCAAATCTTTCTTGAGTAAAATCTTTTTGAGTAAAACGTTTTAGTAAAGTAGTACAAATGTAGCATTTAAATAGTAGAAAAGTTTAGAAAGCTTTTTTTAGATTTGGCTCTTCCAACTAGATAAATTTTTTTCATGAAATTGTCACAATTGACTAATGGTTTTTTTGTGACGCGGAACATATAGGCAGGTTGGAGGACCAGTACTCCAAGTACATTCTGACGACACTCGAAAATTAGTCGAACCTCAGACACTCACCACCAAGGTTCGAACATTCAACCGAGAGCACCAAAAAAGTACCTGGAAGTACACAATCCAGTCTGCCTGGATTTTTTTTTTACTGTTGATGAGCTCTAGATGTCAGGACGTCAAGAAAAAATCATCAGAGAAGTGCCTCTGTACGTATCCATGAGACAGAGAGGAGAAAAGCAGCATATCAAATCTAAAAAAATTCAAAATTGTAAAAAAAGGGATGTACCTACTTAATTCTACACACTAAAATTACATGTTTAATAAAATAAATCAATTCTGGGAACGGACACTCTTATTCTACGAATTAAAACAACAATTTAAAAGGACTCAGGCTGGTATGCGAGCCATGACCAGCCACACATAAAAAGAAACAACAACGAGGGATCAGCCACAGCAAACATACAACAATACATACGACAAGACGAGACGATATACGGCGAGGGATTTTTAGCAGAGGCGGCTAACGCTAAAAATTCAAATCGTGGACAAGGACACTAAGACATCAACGAACAAAGAACTGTGTGAGCAGCGGATCATCACATTATTGAATAGGAATGTACCGGATAGAGGAAATAAAGTACAGTTGTGAAGATAAGTGCGATTTAGTAAGGTACTGTAGCCACTTAACAAATTTTTAAGTATTTTTATTTTTTCTATAATATCCATCTGTTAAATACCCTTATGAATAAATGATCCTTGAATCTGAAAATAAAGATAGACATTTTTGTGAATAGCCCTATTAGTAAAGTATTTTGAGCCAGTTTAAAAAAAAAATATATGAAAACTCATCAGAGATTCAATATAAACCATATCAACTCCTCATAAAAAAGTCAAAATCATATTATATAGATATGAGATTATATAAGTAAAAAAGAAGTTATTAGAATAATGACAAAGAAAAAATTATGAATTTAAATGGTCATTCGAATTTAATATGAAAGTAATTAAGTTCAATCGGAGTGAAATATCGATTAGTTACCTATATGTAAAGAGTGTTTAAGTATGAGAATTAAAATTTATTCTTTTTGGTATATGTGTACTACATCGGTCTTGGTTCGCGAGTATCAGAAACGCTAAATTGGTTTCAAATAATTAATAACAAAAAAGAAAGGTACGAAGAAGAATTCTTGTAAAATCGTCGGTTAATAGTAAATTTGTCGGTATAGTTACCTATAAATTTTTTTTTTTTGATTTAATTCAAAGCGTATCGTATTCGGATAACTAAATATTGAAGTGTACCTACATACGAAATCTGAGTGTTCAAGTGATCGGTGTAGATAGCCTTTGGCTAAAGTAAAGGCGTTTTAAGTGGAATTAATACGAATCGATGATAGAGGTCCTTAGACTTGATAATTTTTTTTTTGTCGCCTATTAGAGATACAGTTTATTTCCATTCTTCAAATAGTTTGTGTTTCTGAAAAGAAAGAAACAGAGTAAAGTAAAATATTTTTTTTGTGTGAAAGTCGACTTATTTTTTTTTGATTCTGAATCTCTTTGAGCAAAAAAAATAAAGCAAAGAAAAGAAAAGAAACGAGATCATTTTCAGACTATAACACACTTGAACATTTACT
Source organism: Baccha elongata (assembly GCA_951217065.1). Taxonomy (NCBI): domain Eukaryota; kingdom Metazoa; phylum Arthropoda; class Insecta; order Diptera; family Syrphidae; genus Baccha; species Baccha elongata. The sequence continues at coordinate 125,616 of CATNUY010000148.1, forward strand.
TTTCACGGATTTTTTTTTTTGATTTATACTGTTTCGCTTTAAATACTTAAATTGTTTTTTTTGAGATTGGGAATACAAAAAAAAAAAATCTAAAACTCGTATAGCCTAAAGATTTAAAGATTTCATTCGACCCAAATGAAGTTTTGATGTTGAAATTCACTCATGTTCGTCTCTATCCACTATCTGAAACATTATCGTACCTGAGAAAATCCTGAAAGAAAACATATGAATTTTTTTTGTAAAGTCTGGTCTGTTAGATACTTCTTTGAATAGGGTGCACCTTCTTCATCGCCGTACCTACCTTGTATAATTAGTTTATTGGTATCACAATATTGATTATAAAACATAAATTTGATTTACTAATTTTTGCAAATTTACAGGTCCAACATTGATTATAATAATATTTTTGCGCTATTTTTTTTTTTTTTTTTGAGAATGGCAAGTACCCATTTTGGTGGAAAGCTTAGTGTACTATTTCTTTCTCGAGTTTCGGGTGGGATAATTATTCGTTGAATGGAGACGTCATACGTGTTGTTATAATTAATCTAGATCCTATTAAAGGATTAATTTTGATTAAGATAAATTGAAATCATAAGTTCTAAAAACCGCGTTTAGCAAAATAGTTGTTTTTTTTTGCTACCCGTTTAGTTCGCGGTAAATTTTTCAGTACTAATCGTGTAGATTAGTCGAGTGTTTGTATAAGAACGATGTTTGTATCCGATCTAGGTAAATTAGAAACGTCTACCTTATCTAATTTTGAGATAAGACGCCAATACAGATCCAATACAACGTGTATGTTCATTTTAAGCGTTATTTAAATTTCGTGTAGGCTTTCATCTTTGGAACTGAATCTTATTGTTCCAATACCGGATAAAGGAGGAAGTTCAACTCTGACTTTCGCTCCTTCGTAACCAGTTCGAAATTTTATTTTTGATCCATAAACAATTGTGGATACCATTTTAGTTTGAGTAATTTCAATGAAGTACATACTTAAGGATTCTAGTATCACAAGAGAAAAGAAAAAATTGTAGAAGAAGAGATTCTAGTTAGAAGAGAAATTTTGAAAATTGATTTTATTTTACAAAATCTCATAAGAACATAATATTATTTCATGTAGAGTATATTCCGAGTATAGATGGTCAGAGACCTATAAGAAAATTTAGTCTAGAAAGAAAAACAAATGTTAGATGTAAGTTTATAAAATAAAGTTGTAAATAAGGATTCGTTTGATCGAAAAATTTTACAAGTTTTATTCTTTTCTCATTGATTCAATGGTTCTTGGGAAGACAACTCATAGTTTTTACAGATTTTTAGCTGCCATGGAGTAAAGAAACTACGAGGTTAAGGGTCGTGACTGGGATCTTTGCCAACATGAGGTGAACACTTCCGCTTCAACGACAGCTTTTACAACAACAACAACAACAATGGTTTGGTAAAGGGAGTTTAAATACTTCTCATACATAGTGGGAGTTTCTGAGACGAAATGAAGGTGCATTCAGAAACGCAGGGTGGATGACTGCGATTAAGTTTAGTGGTAGTAGCATTCACTATGGCCGTGGGAAAAGCACTTGAGGAAAATACATCACCCACATTCCTCACATTGGAAGATTTTTCATACAAAAATTTCGGGACAGTGAAAAATCAAAACATTAAGAATAGATGATGGCCCGATGCAATAATTACATCTTTATTGGCGTTAGGGATAATGTCTTTTGAAGTTCAACACAACTATTTCCAATCTTTTTGAGGATTTTTCTTTCTTCTGAGTTTTGTATTTCTGATATTCGTTGTCGGGTCCTTTGCTCATTAGCATAGCATTATTAAATTTCCAACTGAGTCTACCCCCAGCTTGACTCTTTCAGGTGGAAATAATTGTAACACCGGCTACCCACTTCTATTGTCCAACCCACTTCCTTGATCCGATGAGCTGAGCCAATGCAAAGTTAGAGACCTGAAGCAGTAGTATAGTAGTAGCCACCCTATTTGTTCGGGCTTGGACGTGCCTTTTCTTTTACGACTAAAGGTACTAAAAGTTGACGGGGACAAATAGGTTTTTGAGGATCCATAAGTCAAGTCGAGTTTTAAACGATATGGCTTTCTCAGGATATTGGAACCTACATCGAACACTTAGGTTGGAGGATTAAACCCCCTCCCTTTTCATCGTCCAATAAATATCGTGTGAAGGTTAGATCGGTCGAGACGAGATGAGCCTAGATGGGATTAATTCAGAGATTTGTAGATAGAGGTGCATAGATGTCAGATAACGACTCCCAAGTCGTGACTCCCTCAAATCAGCAATGAGCCTATTAATCCTTGGTGTGATATATAGACATATACTATACCTGCATATGTCAGGTCCCCTTGATGTCAGAAGGAGGAATAGATGAGCCTATTGATAGTTAGCGACTTCAAATTACTAGGTTATTCTGCTTTTAACTTTTCTCCTGAGATCGACTGGAGCTAAACATAAAAGTTTTTTGATGTGGATCCTACTTAAATTGAAATCGTCACATTCTACATGAAATGAAATAATTCAAATCCTGGTTTATATACGATTCTTGCTTTTGTTTCAATACGTATTGATGCTCCTTGCGAGGAACGAAGTTTCGCAAAGACGAGAATTCCACCAAAGAGCAAAACTTTCATACCACGATTTTTTTTATTTTTACGTTTGGAATTGATAGTCTAAGTCCCTTTTTGATGCGTTGTAGAGTGTGCGATCTCTTTTTAAGTTCCATTATATAAATGGCGCCCAAACGTGTGGGGCCCGAACAGGGAACGTTTATGAAATTTTGAAGAAATTTTAGGAAATAGTTAGAACTTTTTGTCATGTGGTAGAAAAATTATAAATTTTTTTTTGCAATTTAAAGTTTTTCGTAAGAAAAACGGTCATATTTAGTTTGTTTGCGAGCTGAAAATCTTACTGAGATTTAACACCGAAAGGTAGGTGACTTAAATGTCGACCGGTGATTGGTTGAACTTTTTCCCGGATCATGTCTGTAGCGACAACCTGTTCAAATACCATTCCACTCGTAAGATATAGTTTTTTTTCTTAGTAAAGAGTTAGCTTGAAGTTAGATGTCCGTACTGGATGTTTCAATCTAGTAGTCGCAGCTTCTAACGGAAGTAATTCGAGCTTAGAAAAGTCTTTGGTCTTTCGACCGATAGTTAGTTGATCCTTGTCCTGACTATGTCAGCTACAAAAGCCAAATTGCTTAAACAACGCAAAAGGCATATCAACACAAACAGTTAATTTATTTTTTTTTGGTCATCTGCTACCCTTGACAGAAGTAATTATTGGTAGTATTTTTGATAACTAGTTGGTCTTGAACTTTTAGTCTGTTTTCCGCTAAGGGATGAAGTTGTTCTTCCTTAGGTCCGCTGTTGCAGGGAGGAAGTGATATGCGAAACAAAATTACGGAAAGTACTAATAATTACAAAAGACGAATTCCAGTATAAGAACTTGTGTTGTTGTTAAATGTTGAAGCAAAGAAGAAGTAACGTTGTTGGAGGTTGTTCATGGAGGGTAAAATTCCAGTCACGACTCCGAACCACAATGAGTATAGAGTAAAACATATTTATTTTTTTTGAAGATTACTAAGTGGAAGATTTAAATTCAGTTTAGTATCGAGATTTAGTATAAAGTATTTCAAGATTTAGTATAAAGCATTTTGAGATTTAGTATAAAGAATTTTGAGATTTAGTATAAAGTTTATTTTGAGAATTAAGTTGAGAGTATAGTTATTGCCAAGAGGCAGATTTGTAGTTGAGATTATAGTTATTGCCTAGAGGCAGATTTAGTTTAGTTTTGCATAGAAGCACAAATTTAGTATTTAGTTTTGTCAAGTGACAAATTGTAGTTAAGATCGTCTAGAGGTGTATGTTTAGTAGTTAGTTTTTAGATTCAGTAATCAAGTTTTTTTTTGAGTTTAGAGTTAAAGTTCAGTATTTAAGCTTGTAAATATTCAGAGGGTTTACCCTACAGAAATATTAGGTTAGTTAGTTAGTAAGTTTTTCGTAGGTAGTAAGATTTGTATAGTTAGTCAGTTACATATTGTTAGTAGATATTTAAGTTAAATAAAATTTTGTTTCTCAGGATTTTATACAGGGTGAGTCATGAGCAATGTGACAAAATGCTAGGGCGTGTAGGTTGCGTTGAGAAAAGAAAAAAATCGTAAAGGAGGAATAGATGAGCCTATTGATAGTTAGCGACTTCAAATTACTAGGTTATTCTGCTTTTAACTTTTCTCCTGAGATCGACTGGAGCTAAACATAAAAGTTTTTTGATGTTGATCCTACTTAAATTGAAATCGTCACATTCTACATGAAATGAAATAATTCAAATCCTGGTTTATATACGATTCTTGCTTTTGTTTCAATACGTATTGATGCTCCTTGCGAGGAACGAAGTTTCGCAAAGACGAGAATTCCACCAAAGAGCAAAACTTTCATACCACGATTTTTTTTTATTTTTACGTTTGGAATTGATAGTCTAAGTCCCTTTTTGATGCGTTGTAGAGTGTGAGATCTCTTTTTAAGTTCCATTATATAAATGGCGCCCAAACGTGTGGGGCCCGAACAGGGAACGTTTATGAAATTTTGAAGAAATTTTAGGAAATAGTTAGAACTTTTTGTCATGTGGTAGAAAAATTATAAATTTTTTTTTGCAATTTAAAGTTTTTCGTAAGAAAAACGGTCATATTTAGTTTGTTTGCGAGTTGAAAATCTTACTGAGATTTAACACCGAAAGGTAGGTGACTTAAATGTCGACCGGTGATTGGTTGAACTTTTTCCCGGATCATGTCTGTAGCGACAACCTGTTCAAATACCATTCCACTCGTAAGATATAGTTTTTTTTCTTAGTAAAGAGTTAGCTTGAAGTTAGATGTCCGTACTGGATGTTTCAATCTAGTAGTCGCAGCTTCTAACGGAAGTAATTCGAGCTTAGAAAAGTCTTTTCAGTTTAGCCGTTTGGTCTTTCGACCGATAGTTAGTTGATCCTTGTCCTGACTATGTCAGCTACAAAAGCCAAATTGCTTAAACAACGCAAAAGGCATATCAACACAAACAGTTAATTTTTTTTTTTTTGGTCATCTGCTACCCTTGACAGAAGTAATTATTGGTAGTATTTTTGATAACTAGTTGGTCTTGAACTTTTAGTCTGTTTTCCGCTAAGGGATGAAGTTGTTCTTCCTTAGGTCCGCTGTTGCAGGGAGGAAGTGATAGGCGAAACAAAATTACGGAAAGTACTAATAATTACAAAAGACGAATTCCAGTATAAGAACTTGTGTTGTTGTTAAATGTTGAAGCAAAGAAGAAGTAACGTTGTTGGAGGTTGTTCATGGAGGGTAAAATTCCAGTCACGACTCCGAACCACAATGAGTATAGAGTAAAACATATTTATTTTTTTTGAAGATTACTAAGTGGAAGATTTAAATTCAGTTTAGTATCGAGATTTAGTATAAAGTATTTCAAGATTTAGTATAAAGCATTTTGAGATTTAGTATAAAGAATTTTGAGATTTAGTATAAAGTTTATTTTGAGAATTAAGTTGAGAGTATAGTTATTGCCAAGAGGCAGATTTGTAGTTGAGATTATAGTTATTGCCTAGAGGCAGACTTAGTTTAGTTTTGCATAGAAGCACAAATTTAGTATTTAGTTTTTTCAAGTGACAAATTGTAGTTAAGATCGTCTAGAGATGTATGTTTAGTAGTTAGTTTTTAGATTCAGTAATCAAGTTTTTTTTTGAGTTTAGAGTTAAAGTTCAGTATTTAAGCTTGTAAATATTCAGAGGGTTTACCCTACAGAAATATTAGGTTAGTTAGTTAGTAAGTTTTTCGTAGGTAGTAAGATTTGTATATTTAGTCAGTTACATATTGTTAGTAGATATTTAAGTTAAATAAAATTTTGTTTCTCAGGATTTTATACAGGGTGAGTCATGAGCAATGTGACAAAATGCTAGGGCGTGTAGGTTGCGTTGAGACAAGAAAAAAATCGTAAAGGAGGGGGGGTCTATTCCCCTCCGTTTAGCCGGGAGGGGCAATTTTCGAAAAAACTGACTTAAAATGGGAAAAAAATTATTTAAAATCAACGGCTTCATTCACAATGCTGTGCGATACGTTTTTGAAAAGCCAATAACTTTTTCTTTTATTCTGTGTTTAAATAAATCTATTCTAAGAAATAGTTTTTGAAATATTAATTTTCAAAGTCAAAATTTTGAAAAAAAAAAATTGAAAAAAAAATTTCAAATTCATTTTTTTCAAAATTTTAAGTAATTAAGTGCTAATTTTAATTTCAAAATTCAATGCTGTTAATAATTTTAAGTCTAAATAAGAAAACCGGATGCAAAAATTTTATGTCGTTCTCAAGAAATTAAAAAAAAACCAAAACCACCTTTTTCTAAGAAAAACATTTATTTTTATTGTAACGAAGCAATTTATTTATTTATTTAGCATTAATCTTAGTTTTTTTACTTTTTTTTAATTGGAGTTTTATGAGAACGTAATAAAATTAAATAGTATTGGAATAACCCTGGATTAATATTATTTTCATTGATAACTTCTGAAAACTGACCTATCAATATTTTTGCCTTGGCCTGCCCGCAGCCCATGGGTTCTACCTGTTATGGGGACAATATAGGGACAATAAAACCGCATTTTTTTTAATGAAAAAAAAAAGAAAATTGCAACGCAAGATATTTAAAAGGCATTGCAGTTTTGCTTAGTAATTATTTCAAATTTGAATATTAACTCATTAACACGTAACGATGTCAAGCTCATACACCCGAGAAGAATTAACGGACATGCATTTCCGCTACGGTTTAGCTAATGGTCGAAGTCGTGAAGCCGAAAGACTGTACGCTGAAAGATATCCCGATAGGAGGTGTCCCCATCATAGCACGTTTCCAAGAATCCACCGACGTCTAAGAGATCATGGAGTGCTGGAGCATCGAAGAAGCGAAAGGCCAGTTTCTGATGAGTCAAGAATCTTAGATGAAAGAATTCTGGATTTAGTCCGAAATAATCCCTCCGTCAGTACAAGAAGGATATCCACTATGCTTGGAGTGTCCCAATCTAGAGCATGTCGAGTACTTCGGGCGGAAAATTTACACCCGTACCACTTTACGCCTGTTCAGGAACTCACCTCAAACGACAAGTTATTGAGAACCGAATTTTGAAGAACATTACTACTTAGAAATGAAACCGAACAAAACTATTTTAGAAGAATATTCTGGACGGATGAAGCACAGTTTACTAGGGATGGGGTTACTAACTTCCACAATTTACATTATTGGAGTAGCGCCAATCCACACAAAAAAAACAAAACAAATCACAACACCGCTTTAGTTGTAATGTTTGGCTTGGTATTGTTGGACACACTGTGATCGGGCCCCGGTTTTTGAATTCCATTATTAATGGAGAATCATACCTGCAATTCCTACGAGACCTTTTACCCGATTTATTAGACAGCGTTCCATTGGTTATAGCAGATACTTTAATCTACCAACAAGATGGTGCTCCAGCACACTACAGCTTACAGGTGAGAAACTGGCTGGATGATCATTTTAGTGACCGTTGGATCGGAAGAAGGGGCCCCACGGAATGGCCGCCTAGGTCACCAGATTTAACTCCCCTAGATTTCTATGCATGGGGATTTATGAAGAATTATGTTTACGAAGTGGAAATAGTATCATTGGAACAACTGAAGGAACGAATTGAAGTCGCTGGAGTCAAATTGCAGGAAAATTTGTCAAGCATAAACTTATGTGAAGCCATTACAAGGAGATATAATCTATGCCTTCTAAACAATGGAGATCATATCGAGAATTTTTTATAAGTACTTCCAATAAAAAACATAGTAAAAATAAAAGGAATAAAAAAAACTAAAAAAACTAAGATTAATGCTTCTTAAATTGCTTCGTTACAATAAAAATAAATGTTTTTCTTAGAAAAAGGTGGTTTTGGTTTTTTTTTAATTTCTTGAGAACGACATAAAATTTTTGCATCCGGTTTTCTTATTTAGACTTAAAATTAATAACAGCATTGAATTTTGAAATTAAAATTAGCACTTAATTACGTAAAATTTTGAAAAAAATGAATTTGAAATTTTTTTTTCAATTTTTTTTTTCAAAATTTTGACTTTGAAAATTAATATTTCAAAAACTATTTCTTAGAATAGATTTATTTAAACACAGAATGAAAGAAAAAATTATTGGCTTTTCAAAAACGTATCGCACAGCATTGTGAATGAAGCCGTTGATTTTAAATAATTTTTTTCCCATTTTAAGTCAGTTTTTTCGAAAATTGCCCCTCCCGGCTAAACGGAGGGGAATAGACCCCCCTCCTTTACGATTTTTTTCTTGTCTCAACGCAACCTACACGCCCTAGCATTTTGTCGCATTGCTCATGACTCACCCTGTATACATCTTTATCCCAAAAATTTAAGATTAATCTACAATTCAACTGCTTTTGTTGAAAATTATTTCTAAAGTTTAATATGGGTCGCCACGGGAAAAATCATGGTAACAAATCAGAAAAGAAAAGAAATGACATGACACCAGATCGCACAACTCCCAAACCACACAGACCAGCCACACACGAAGATCATGACACTCGTTATCGCAGACGGCAAAACTTGTTCCATAATATGACGATGGAAACAGCCGCTGCTGCTGATATTAGTCAGACAGAGGACGTTGCTGGACCGTCAAATACGGGAAATGTTCAGGAGGAAATCAACCAAATCTTAGGAGAAGTGATGGAGGTGGATCTAACTCAACAACGAAGTCAACACTCGTCTCGACAACCAAGTGGAAGGCAAGAAGCTTCATACCAACGAGATAGTAGATGGGAAGAATACATAAAGGAAATAGCCCAAACTACAGTAGGATTCGGACGAGCTGAGGATCTGAAAAATTTACAAGAGGCAATAGAACGAAGTCAAGAGCAAATTCTTGAGAAAGTTGGTCAAGTCATCAAGGCAGCTTTAGAGAAGAATACAGCTGCAATACCACCACCAGCTCCAGCAGTTCCATTGTGTGACATGCCTACTCCTGATACACGCCAGTATAACACAGAAAGGATTCCGAACCCAGCCACAGTGACGAGACCCAACGTTGCGGGAATACATAGAGAATTATCAAGAAGGAAAGTCATACCACCTAGAGTTGAAACGATTAGAGACAATATACCTGAATTTCCTAGAGAACGACCGAGGAGACCAATATCACCACCAGTAGCTGAAACATTAAGAAGATACGAGCCGAACTTCTATGAAAGGTCAGACCAAATTCGTTTTGAGAATACTTCCGCTAACCGAGGGTATCGTGTGCCAATGCCATCACCAGCTACTTCAGTGTTACGTTCACCACACTACCACATAGTGTGGGGGGATAGTGTTTAATGCTAAAAACATGTCCATCGACGAATTTCTGTTTCGCCTCGACAAGGTGAAAGATAGTTACGGAGCCTCGTGGGAGGAAATAGTTGCGAACTTTCATCATTTTGTCGGCGGCGCAGCAGAGGTTTGGTACTGGATGTTTATGAAAAACAATCCATATTCGACTAAGGCCGCATTAAAATTAGCCTTACACGAACAATATAAAAGCTTAGAGACGGATTCGGAATTGTCCAGGCAAATGGCAGAACGCAAACAGGCTCAAGGCGAAAGTTTTGATTCCTTCTATGATGCAATATTGAAAATAAATTCCAAAATGAAGAATCCCAGGCCGAATGAGGAATTTGGCGGAGATCATTAAACAGAATGTACGAAGACGTATGGGAGAGCTACAACTAACTTTTAAATCCACGCGTTTAGCAGACCTTGTATTCACTTGCAGTGATATGGAAAGGTACCTGGCACAATATGATCCGATGAGGAACCGAGCACCACCAATTTATAGTAACCCACCTCGAAAGCAAGTACATGAGATAGAAATCCAAACGGATTTCCAAACAGAAGATATGTCCATGGCTTTGGAAGCATTTCATCGTGAGCGCAACCGAGATACGAAACCTAATCCAGAACAAGTCAAATGCTGGAATTGTCTGAAGACGGGTCACGTATTTCGTGATTGTGCTGATTTACAGAGACGCATATTCTGTTATAGATGTGGTCAGCCAGGCATACTATCTCCAAATTGCACCAGATGTGCGGGAAACCCAAACAAGAGTCAGACGTCATCCGAGAGGGCACTGACGAAGACGGGAAGCTCGGGAAATCCGATGTAAGTCCAATTATAACACCTGAAACCAAAATTACAATTCTACAAAATCCGGAAACCCGAACAAAAAAAATACATTATTAAAAAATTCAAAAATACCGATATTGAAACCCTTTAAATCCCTTCATCAAAGGCAGGTTGAATACAATCTGGCCCGTAAGCGTATATACACTTACCCTAAACATCTTAAGAAAATTCAGAAATTGAGAAACCGAATATATTTAAAAAAACAACAATTTAGATCTATAGCTTATACAAAATTAGCAATTGAGACAGACGATCCACGTCCTTATTTCAAAGTCAGTTTTCTTAACGAAACTTGGATGGGTCTTCTAGACTCAGGGGCCAGCGTAAGTTGTTTAGGCAAAAAAGCAGTTAGTTGGTTAGAACAGAAGAACATTCCTTATAAGAAATTTGACACAAATGTTTCAACTGCTGATGGTCAGAAACAAGCCGTCATTGGCGTAATTAAGGCAACAGTAAAGTTTAAAAAAGAATCTCAAGTAATGAGTTTGTTTTTAGTACCTTCTTTAAATCAAGAACTTTATCTTGGAGTTGATTTCTGGTCAATGTTTAAATTAGCTCCTCACATTATTTCAGCTTTAAGTCCTATCACGGAAAATAAACCAGAAAAGCCAACTTTCGAGGAGTGTATATTGACTCCGGATGAAAAATTACAGTTGAATGAAACCATCAAATTATTTCCATCATTTGCAGAAAAAGGACTAGGGCGTACACATCTTGTGGAGCACAAGATTGATACAGGGGATGCTTTGCCCATAAAGCAACGCCATTACCCTATATCTCCAGCGGTACAAGCCCTAGTGTACGCGGAATTGGACCGCAAGATTTCTTTGGGGGTGATCGAAGAGAGTTCAAGTCCATGGTCTTCACCTGTTGTTTTAGTCAGAAAACCAGGGAAGAACCGAATGTGCTTGGACTTTCGGAAAGTCAACTCCGTAACAAAGAAGGATGCGAATCCAATTGCGCATATAGAGGGATTGCTAGCACGCCTTTCAGAGACACGTTATATCTCTAGCGTGGACCTGAAGGACGCTTTCTGGCAAATACCTCTGGAGAAAGAGTCCAGGGAAAAGACTGCCTTCACAGTTCCAGGTAGACCCCTGTATCAATTTTGTGTAATGCCATTTGGGTTGTCTAATGCAGCTCAAAGTCTGACTTATCTTATGAACAAAGTCATTCCATCAATTCTTAGAGATCAAGTTTTTGTATATTTGGATGACTTACTAGTCATCTCAAAAACATTCGAAGAGCACCTTTCAGTTCTAAAAATAGTAGCAACTCGGTTACTGGAAGCAGGGCTTACGATCAATGTCGAAAAGTCCCGGTTCTGCTTCCAGGAACTACAGTATTTAGGGTACGTCGTTGGGCAAGGCTGCCTCAAGGCTGACCCGTCCAAAATTTCAGCTATAGTAGATTTCCCGGTACCCACTACAGTTCGACAAGTTCGCCGATTTTTAGGCATGGCTGGATGGTACCGGAGGTTCCTTGCGAAGTTTTCAGAGGTAGCCGGACTGATTTCCGACGCTTTGAAAAAGGGGACTAATATTGTTTTTGGAGAAGAGGCGCTAGCGGCTTTTAATCAAATTAAAGTAGCTCTTACTACAGCACCCGTTCTTCGCAACCCCGATTTCAGTAAACAGTTCATCCTTTTATGTGATGTATCGTCAACTGGAATCGGGTGTGTGTTATGTCAGAGGGATGAAGAAGGCAACGAACTGCCAATTTACTACTATTCCCACAAATTGAATTCCGCGCAACGTAACTATTCAGTTACGGAACGCGAATGTTTAGCAGCAGTTATGGGTATCTACAAGTTCCGTCCGTACATTGAAGGATATAGGTTCTTGGTAATTACCGACCATGCTAGCTTAAAATGGTTGATGAGTCTAAAGGATCCAACTGGGAGGTTAGCTAGGTGGAGTCTGAAGCTTCAAAGCTTTGATTTTTCGGTGGAGCACCGTCGTGGAAGTTTACATGTTCTACCAGATGCACTCTCACGTATGTTTGAGGTAGAGGCATTAGGTGTAAACGAACCTCCGGCGGAATCCATCGAAACCAGTACATCAGAAGTGCTTTATATCGATTTAGAGGATCCGTCTTTCAAGTCGGATGAATACCTCCAAATTATTTCGCACATTGGTAAAAATAAAGAACATTTGCCGGATCTAAAGGTATCTGACCAGTTCATATATAAAAAGATCCGACACGTCACAGGCAACCCCATTCAGGACGATCAAGCTTGGAAACTTTGGGTTCCATCGAAGCTAACTGAAAGGTTAATCTTTCAAGCTTACAACCCACCTCGAGCAGCACACGGCGGGATTGCCAAGACCCTGTATTGACTTCGTCAACAATTTTATTGGCCAGCAATGGCGGCGCAAACAAAGTTATTTGTGAACAATTGCGATACTTGTAAAGAGACTAAAGCGCCTAAACAAACACTTCGTGCGGAAATGGGTAAAGGTTACGTAGTAGAAAGACCATTCCAACATCTCTATACTGATTTCCTAGGGCCATACCCTAGATCGCGTAAAGGAAATACCTTTATGGTAATCGTAGTTGATCAACTCAAAAAATTCGTCATAATAAAACCCTTAAAGAAAGCTACTTCTGCTGAAGTAGTAAGATTTTTAATTAATGAAATTTTTCTGTTGTTCGGAGTTCCTGAAACTCTATTGTCCGACAACGGGTCACAATTCGTAAGCAATGAATTTTAAACACTTTTGAAGAATTTTGGTATATCCCACATAAGAACTGCAGCGTATGCACCTCAAGCTAATGCTAGCGAGAGGGTGAATCGTTCGATCTTAAGCGCAATTAGATAATACATCGATGAAAAGCAGTTAAATTGGGATGAACACTTGTCATCTATTAGCAGCTCATTACGAACTTCGGTACATAGTACCATCAATATGTCACCATACTAGGCTTTATTCGGGCAACGAATGATAGAGCATGGGGCAGATTATCAACTTTTAAAAAAACTAGGAGGACTCAATCAATCTGAGATTGATTGGTTACCCAAATCTGCTAAGATGAATATCTTACATGCCTATCTTAAGACAGCCCTTAGTCATACTCATGACACGTACGAGAAAGTATATAACTTGAGAAGCCGAGTAGTATCTTATGACATAGGAGATGAAGTGTTCAGGCGTAATCACATTCTCAGCGATGCATCCAAACACCGAAGCGCTAAATTATGTCCGAAATTTATAAAAACTCAAGTGATAAAATTGATCGGTAACAATTTGTACAAGGTCAGAGACAAGAACGGTTTCGAGACAGTAGTCCACACAAAAGACTTACGCAAATAGAGTCATTTCGTAGCATGTTTGATACATTTTTTTTTTGCCCGGGCTTACAGTCTGAGCATGAGACACCAAAATGGGTCGTGGGTAAATATTTCAGTTCGAAGCAACTACACTTAGAAAGCCAATTCACATAACAGCACAGAACATTTCCTTTTCATCGTCGTTGCTCGAACTCACGTAACAAGCAACTACGATGTTTTGTAGGGAAACCACTTTACTACCACGACAGTACAATAGCATAAATATTACCAACACCTAATAAGCCATTTTATCAAAAAGCGTACCAACTCAAAAATTTTCGAACTTTCCTTAAACTGCAGCATTTTATTCATTTTCTTAAAAACAACAAATAACCGAAGGTGATGGGAAATCGAATTTAGTGGAATGTGTCATAGACACAAACCCCTACATTCGAAACTCCACAACTTAAAATAAATTCATTTAAAATTAATTAACTACACCTATTGAATAATAGCAAAAGCTGAGGAGAAAATCATTTTTACGGGAGTAAAATTGCACGCGAAAACTGGCTAGTCCATGTAGAGCACATCCACACGCACACCAGAACGTATTTCGTAAGGAGCAAGAACGTCAATACGACCGAAACACAAAATGGCAGCTCGCAGTCGAGAGCCGATGGAATCGAGAATGGAGTGGGCAGCACTAGCAGACCAAACGCCACATCTAGTCAGAAGGTTAAGCCAAATATATTTTTTTTGTTAAGTAGTGAAAAAGTCAGATTAGGAAAATCTACATTATGAACTAGTCATCTGAGAGGTATATTGTAAATATCCAATTAGGAAGTTTAATTATAATGATTATCTAGTAAAAACACATTCTAGTATTCCACACGAGATAACTAGTCAGTCAACTTAGCGAAACTAATTAGAATTAAATACGCAATAAATCAACGATATAAATAGCTTTAGCATCAATACAGAGTAGTTATGACAGAAATAAGTTAATCAATCAAGAAAATTAAGTAGTCAATTTATTGGTAATGAGAAAAATTTTATTAATGTCAGAGTAATTGTGAACCATGGTTTATCTCCAAAATCATCGGCACCTGAAAGTTAAAAGATACTGAAGTAAAAAAATAGGAAGAAACGAAAAATCGAAAACTTAGCTGAAAATCGAATAGTAGTCTTCAGTCAATCCAAACAAAAAGTTTACGAGTCGAACAAACCTAGGCAATATATAAAACCCTACATGTCAATAAAGGTACTAGCGAGTGAAGAAAAAGAAATATAATTTTCAATACTTACCATTCGAAAATATAAATTAAAAGACTTAAACATTGCATACTCAAATTAAGGGCAAACAATCGTGTCGATTTATGACAGATAATCAAGTCCTAAGTGGTTAACCATCAGTCACTCTGAGCCATATAAAATACTCACTCGACCTTAAGTCATGCCATAGAGTCATATAAGCAGTAGTAGAGAATAAAAAGGAGAAAATTTCTGACGTATGTATTATGCTCTAAAGTGAATATCCATAGAAATCAAGAAATAGAAGGGATGGAAACAGCCATCGAAGTTGAAAAGTTGCGTAAAATTAAAGTTGAATTCCTTTTGCATTTTTACCGCCAAGAAGTTTAGACCAAAAAAAAAATAATTAAGTAGCTAATTCCCCTAAGAAGAGAAAATTGAATTTACCTGAAACGAAGAAATATAATAAAGACAACAGCGAGCAAGCGAGTAAAAGATTTTTTTTGGCATGAAAAGCCCATAGGTAATATTAAATTTTTTTTTACTGGCAATATTTTTTTTCTCGATGAAAATTTAGTCGTGAGACACAAAAACGAAGATCGTTAGAAAAGGTGTCGACGAAATTGCCTCGAATCAGAAATTTTGAAGTGAAAAGTGAACAAATCTTTCGGATTAATTGGGCCGAACAACCCTAGAGGTGATACCACAAAAAAAAGGGGTATTCCATCGCACATCTCGTGGCCGAAAAATCAATCTTATTAAGAGAACAACGTCAGCGTGAAATACAAGACAAATAGCAAGGTAAAATATTAAAAAAAAAATTTCTATTACTAAATTAGCGAAATGAAAGAAAAAAGAAAGAATTAATGCAATCTGAAACACAGAGAAAAAAATGAAAATACAGTAAGGTGCAGAAATAACTGTACGAAATAGTACAGATATAACCACATGGCGGTAAAATCTTTCTTGAGTAATATCTTTTTGAGTAAAACGTGTTAGTAAAGTAGTAGAAATGTAGCATTTAAATAGTAAAAAAGTTTAGAAAGCTTTTTTTAGATTTGGCTCTTCCAACTAGATAAATTTTTTTCATGAAATTGTCACAATTGACTAATGGTTTTTTTTGTGACGCGGAACATATAGGCAGGTTGGAGGACCAGTACTCCAAGTACATTCTGACGACACTCGAAAATTAGTCGAACCTCAGACACTCACCACCAAGGTTCGAACATTCAACCGAGAACAACAAAAAAGTACCTGGAGGTACACAATCCAGTCTGCCTGGATTTTTTTTTACTGTTGATGAGCTCTAGATGTCAGGACAAAAATTATCAGAGAAGAGCCTCTGTACGTATCCATGAGACAGAGAGGAGAAAAGCAGCATATCAAATCTAAAAAAAATTCAAAATTGTAAAAAAAGGGATGTACATTGTACCTACTTAATTCTACACACTAAAATTACATGTTTAATAAAATAAATCAATTCTGGGAACGGACACTCTAATTCTACGAATTAAAACAACAATTTAAAAGGACTCAGGCTGGTATGCGAGCCATTACCAGCCACACATAAAAAGAAACAACAACGAGGGATCAGCCACAGCAAACATACAACAATACATACGACAGGACGAGACGATATACGGCGAGGGATTTTTAGCAGAGGCGGCTAACGCTAAAAATTCAAATCGTGGACAAGGACACTAAGACATCAACGAACAAAGAACTATGTGAGCAGCGGATCATCACATTATTGAATAGGAATGTACCGGATAGAGGAAATAAAGTACAGTTGTGAAGATAAGTGCGATTTAGTAAGGTACTGTAGCCACTTAATAAATTTTTAAGTATTTTTATTTTTTCTATAATATCCATCTATTTAATACCCTAATGAATAAATGATCCTTGAATCATCAGAGATTCAATATAAACCATATCAACTCCTCATAAAAAAGTCAAAATCATATTATATAGATATGAGATTATATAAGTAAAAAGGAAGTTATTAGAATAATGACAAAGAAAAAATTATGAATTTAAATGGTCATTCGAATTAAATATGAAAGTAATTAAGTTCAATCGGAGTGAAATATCGATTAGTTACCTATATGTAAAGAGTGTTTAAGTATGAGAATTAAAATTTATTCTTTTTGGTATATGTGTACTACATCGGTCTTGGTTCGCGAATATCAGAAACGCTAAATTGGTTTCAAATAATTAATAACAAAAAAGAAAGGTTCGAAGAAGAATTCTTGTAAAATCGTCGGTTAATAGTAAATTTGTCGGTATAGTTACCTATAATTTTTTTTTTTGATTTAATTCAAAGCGTATCGTATTCGGATAACTAAATATTGAAGTGTACCTACATACGAAATCTGAGTGTTCAAGTGATCGGTGTAGATAGCCTTTGGCTAAAGTAAAGGCGTTTTAAGTGGAATTAATACGAATCGATGATAGAGGTCCTTAGACTTGATAATTTTTTTTTGTCGCCTATTAGAGATACAGTTTATTTCCATTCTTCAAATAGTTTGTGTTTCTGAAAAGAAAGAAACAGAGTAAAGTAAAATATTTTTTTTGTGTGAAAGTCGACTTATTTTTTTTTGATTCTGAATCTCTTTGAGCAAAAAAAATAAAGCAAAGAAAAGAAAAGAAACGAGATCATTTTCAGACTATAAGACACTTGAACATTTACTTTTCACGGATTTTTTTTTTGATTTATACTGTTTCGCTTTAAATACTTAAATTGTTTTTTTTTGAGATTGGGAATACAAAAAAAAAAATCTAAAACTCGTATAGCCTAAAGATTTAAAGATTTCATTCGACCCAAATGAAGTGTTGATGATTGAAATTCACTCATGTTCGTCTCTATCCACCATCTGAAACATTATCGTACCTGAGAAAATCCTGAAAGAAAACATATGAATTTTTTTTGTAAAGTCTTGTCTGTTAGATACTCCTTTGAATAGGGTGCACCTTCTTCATCGTCGTACCTACCTTGTATAATTAGTTTATTGGTATCACTATATTGATTATAAAACATAAATTTGATTTACTAAGTTTTGCAATTTTACAGGTCCAACATTGATTATAATTATATTTTTGCGCTATTTTTTTTTTTTTTTTTTGAGAACGGCAAGTACCCATTTTGGTGGAAAGCTTAGTGTAATATTTCTTTCTCGAGTTTTGGGTGGGATAATTATTCGTTGAATGGAGACGTCCTACGTGTTGTTATAATTAATCCAGATCCTATTAAAGGATTAATTTTGATTAAGAAAAATTGAAATCATAAGTTCTAAAAACCGCGTTTAGCAAAATAAATGTTTTTTTTTTGCTACCCGTTTAGTTCGCGGTAAATTTTTCAGTACTAATCGTGTAGATTAGTCGAGTGTTTGTATAAGAACGACGTTTGTATCCGATCTAGGCAAATTAGAAACGTCTACCTTATCTAATTTTGAGATAAGACGCCAATACAGATCCAATACAACGTGTATGTTCATTTTGAGCGTTATTAAAATTTCGTGTAGGCTTTCATCTTTGGAACTGAATCTTATTGTTCCAATACCGGATAAAGGAGGAAGTTCAACTCTGACTTTCGCTCCTTCGTAACCAGTTCGAAATTTTATTTTTGATCCATAAACAATTGTGGATACCATTTTAGTTTGAGTAATTTCAATGAAGTACATACTTAAGGATTCTAGTATCACAAGAGAAAAGAAATAATTGTAGAATAAGAGATTCTAGTTAGAAGAGAAATTTTGAAAATTTATTTTATTTTACAAAATCTCATAAGAACATAATATTATTTCATGTAGAGTATATTCCGAGTATAGATGGTCAGAGACCTATAAGAAAATTTAGTCTAGAAAGAAAAACAAATGTTAGATGTAAGTTTATAAAATAAAGTTGTAAATAAGGATTCGTTTGATCGAAAAATTTTACAAGTTTTATTCTTTTCTCATTGATTCAATGGTTCTTGGGAAGAGAATTCATAGTTTTTACAGATTTTTAGCTGCCATGGAGTAAAGAAACTACGAGGTTAAGGACCGTGACTGGGATCTTTGCCAACATGAGGTGAACACTTCCGCTTCAACGACAGCATTTACAACAACAACAACAACAATGGTTTGGTAAAGGGAGTTTAAATACTCCTCATACATAGTGGGAGTTTCTGAGACGAAATGAAGGTGCATTCAGAAACGCAGGGTGGATGACTGCGATTAAGTTTAGTGGTAGTAGCATTCACTATGGCCGGGTGAAAAGCACTTGAGGAAAATACATCACCCACATTCCTCACATTGGAAGATTTTTCATACAAAAATTTCGGGACACTGAAAAATCAAAACATTAAGAATAGATGATGGCCCGATGCAATAATTACATCTTTATTGGCGTTAGGGATAATGTCTTTTGAAGTTCAACACAACTATTTCCAATCTTTTTGAGGATTTTTCTTTCTTCTGAGTTTTGTATTTCTGATATTCGTTGTCGGGTCCTTTGCTCATTAGCATAGCATTATTAAATTTCCAACTGAGTCTACCCCCAGCTTGACTCTTTCAGGTGGAAATAATTGTAACACCGGCTACCCACTTCTATTGTCCAACCCACTTCCTTGATCCGATGAGCTGAGCCAATGCAAAGTTAGAGACCTGAAGCAGTAGTATAGTAGTAGCCACCCTATTTGTTCGGGCTTGGACGTGCCTTTTCTTTTACGACTAAAGGTACTAAAAGTTGACGGGGACAAATAGGTTTTTGAGGATCCATAAGTCAAGTCGAGTTTTAAACGATATGGCTTTCTCAGGATATTGGAACCTACATCGAACCCTTAGGTTGGAGGATTAAACCCCCTCCCTTTTCATCGTCCAATAAATATCGTGTGAAGGTTAGATCGGTCGAGACGAGATGAGCCTAGATGGGATTAATTCAGAGATTTGTAGATAGAGGTGCATAGATGTCAGATAACGACTCCCAAGTCGTGACTCCCTCGAATCAGCAATGAGCCTATTAATTTTTGGTGTGATATATAGACATATACTATACCTACATATGTCAGGTCCCCTTGATGTCAGGAGGAGGAATATATGAGCCTATTGATAGTTAGCGACTTCAAATTACTAGGTTATTCTGCTTTTAACTTTTCTCCTGAGATCGACTGGACCTAAACATAAAAATTTTATGATGTGGATCCTACTCGAATTGAAATCGTCACATTCTACATGAAATGAAATAATTCAACTCCTGGTTTATATACGATTCTTCCTTTTGTTTCAATACGTATTGATGCTCCTTGCGAGGAATGAAGTTTCGCAAAGACGAGAATTCCACCAAAGAGCAAAACTTTCATACCACGATTTTTTTTTTTTTACGTTTGGAATTGATAGTCTAAGTCCCTTTTTGATGCGTTGTAGAGTGTGCGATCTCTTTTTAAGTTCCATTACACTTGTTGTCTTAGTCGGAATGATAATTTATTGGAGCTGTTTGTTGAAAAATTTTGGGAATTGGAAGAGGTTCAAGGACCTATTTCAAAGTGGACAGAGGAGCAAAAAGATTGTGAAAAACATTTTGTGGAAAAAATTTAAGTTTTAGATAGTGGTCGTCTAATCGTTCAGCTCCCCTTCAAAAAAAGAAGATTCTAGTCGCTTGGAAAAGTCGTATGACATAGCTTTTAGACGATTTTTATAATTGGAAAGGAGACTTTAAAAAAATCCTTCTTTAAAAACTCAATACGCATCTTTTTTAAAAGAATACGAGTCTTTAGGCCACATGTCGTTAGTTTCAGAACCAAATTTAGATCAACCTCATTACTATTTGCCACATGAGTGCGTAATTCGACCAGAAAGTGTGTCAACCAAGTTGCGAGTGGTTTTCGTTGCATCTTGTTGCACATCACCCCGCTTGTCACTCAATGGAATTCTTATGGTTGGACCAACAATTCAGAACGATCTTCTTAGTATTCTTTTGCGATTTCGTTTACATAGGTATGCTCTCACAGCGGATATACTCAAGATGTATCGTCAAGTGTTGATTCATCCTGATCATCGAAAATTTCAGTTGATTTTATGGAAAGACAGTGAACAAACACCAGTCAAAACATACCAACTAAACACCGTTACATATGGTATCTCGTCGGCACCATTTTTAGCTTTTCGATGTCTTCAATACTTGGGAGACAAATACAAAGACAATTAAAAATTGGGATCGCTCACTCTTCAGTAAGCCTTTTATATAGATGATATGCTGACAGGGGCCGATCATTTAGAAACTTTAAAAACCTTAAAGGAAGAAGTCGTCACTATTCTGAAGCGAGCCGGATTTGAGTTGTCCAAATGGAATAGCAATTGCAATGACGTCTTCAAAGAAGTTTATCCGCAGAGCAAGGAAATTAGTTTAAATGACTGCAATTTGACAAGCACCTTGGGAAAAGTTTGGAATCCTGTTAGTGATGAGTTCAACTTTTCATACAAACCTAATCGGATTTATTCAAAATTTACTAAAAGGACTATTTTATCGCTTTCGTCATCACTTTTTGACCCAATGGGGTTGGTTAGTCCTGTAATAATCAAGGCTTAGATCATTCTTTAAAAATTGTTGATAGAGAAGTTACATTGGGATGCTTTGATTCCAGAAGATCTGGAAAATGAATGGCGACAGTCGATGGCGGATCTGCATGCTATGCAAAATTTATCGGTATTCAGACATACGCTGATACCTGAATGGAAAAGTTTCCAAGTACAAGGATTTGCGGAAGCATCTATGAACGCGTATTTATGTTGCATTTACTTGAGATCAAAAGATTCACACGGATCAGTACGATGCAGACTTTTAGTTGTAAAGTCAAGAATTTTAGTTGCAAGGTCAAGAGTTGCGCCAGGAAAAAGCAGCTTCCTCGTTTGGAATTGTGTGCTGCTCATCTACTTGCGAAACTTTGGAGAAAAACTGAAAATATTTTTAGTGATTCACCTTCTCAAATTTACTTTTGGACCGATTCATAAATCGTCTTACATTGGGTTTCCACACACTCGTCAAAGCTTAGTACCTTCGTTGGAAATTGAGTAGCGGAAATACAGGAGGAAACCAAGAACGTACATTGAAAGCACGTTCCCACCATGCAAAATCCAGCGGACAATGTCTCAAGAAGTTGTACGGTCAGCGAATTCAAAACTTCGATATGGTTCGAAGGACCTAGCTTTTTGTTCAAGGAAGAGGCCGAGTGGCATTCCATAGTCGAGATTCAACTTTCTTCAGAGCAGCTTACGTTGGAAAAGAAGAAAACGGTTCTGAGTTGCCTAAAACAGATTCAAATTATTTAATTGAAGTTATAGAGAGGTTAAGCTCTTACACTAAACTCCTTCACGTCGTTGGATATATGCTGATGTTTGGAAAAAAGAGAGACCAAACACATAAAGTTTCTGAAACAAATGGTTTAGATGTTTCAGAGCTTGAAGACGCTCTGCATCACATAGTTTTTGTTGTTCAAAAGTATTCGTTTACAGACGAAATTTCATTGATTGAACCTTAAAGGTTCCACAAAGTGGTTAAATCCCTTATTGGAAGAAAGGAAAGGACTACCTCTCCTTAGAGTGGGAGGCAGATTAAAGCATAACAACATTCCAGAGGAATGCAAACTCCCACTACTGCTGCCAAAAAATAGTCATTTTGCAAACATCTTGGTATGACATCTACATCGGACTAACTATCATGCCGGTCCAAAAGCTCTTGTAGCGTTGATTAGAATGAGGTTTTGGATCATCAACGCACGAGACATCGCTCGTCCAACAGTCCGAAAATGTGTTCATTGTGTCAGGTATCGGACAAAATTGCTGGAGCAGGTGATGGGAAACTTGCCTTTGAAGAGATTGATTGCATCACGTCCATTTTCGTGTTGTGGTGTTGATTTTTGTGGGCCTATCTACACCCACTATAAAATAAGAGGCAAAGTTCCCTATAAATCATATGTGGCTGTTTTTATTTGTTTTTCGTCGAAGGCTGTTCACTTAGAAGCCGTGTCAGATTTGTCAGCTGATGCGTTTGTTGCTGCGTTGAAGCGAATGATATTTCGTCGAGGTCTTCCTAAAGACTTACATTGCGATAATGCAACTTATTTTGTTGGTGCGCAATCAAAACTTGCTGAATTGCGCAAAATGATGTTTAGACAAAGCTATAATGAAACTCTTTTCAATTTGTGTACTAATTCAAATATAAATTTTCATTTTATACCCCCCAGGGCTCCTCATTTTGGTGGAATCTGGGAGTCGGCGGTAAAGGTTGCAAAGGGACATTTGTATCGAAGCTTGAGCGGTGCTAAGCTCACATTTGAAGAGTTGAAATCGAAGCTGTGATGAATTCCAGGCCAATCACACCAATGTCGTCAGATCCCAGTGATGTTGAAGCTCTTACAGCAGCCCACTTCCTTATTCGGTCATCCTTGAAAGCAATACCGGAGCCTGCTGATGAGGTAGAAAATATCAGCTGCATACAACGATGGCGACGTACCCATGCCGTCAAGACGCATTTCTGGAATCGATGGTCGAAGGAATACATTCAAGAGCTCCAAACTCGCACCAAATGGGCATCCCCTAGCCCGAACATTAGTGTTGGTAGTCTAGTTATCATCCATGAAGACAACGTGCCGCCCCAAAAATGGATCCTGGGTCGGATAGAAAAAGTCATCGAAGGAGAAGACGGAAAGGTCAGAGTGGCTGACGTGAAGACTACTCGAGGCATCTTTAGACGTCCTATTCGGAAGTTAGCAGCGATTCCATGTTGAAAGGCAATCCTTTTAAAGAGGGCGTAATGGTGGAGCCTTTCATCAAAAAATTGTCTAATTTCAATTTCGCGCCAAGGATCTATTTATCATTTATTTGAATCTTCGCGCCACAAATTATTATTTTCATATTTTATAGTAATCCTAAATTTAAAGCTGTACAACAAATTAATAAACCGTTGAAGATTGAAGTATATAAACCTAAGAAAAAGCTTTAAATAAAAAGTACAATTTAAACCAAAATTGGTGCAACAACTCTGTCGTTTTTATTTTATCGGAACAATTTCTCTTTAGTTTGGTTTGTTTTGGGTCACATGGTTGACATTGTTAGTAAATTCCTTAGTTGGAAAAATCCAAGTTTAGTTCGCAAGATAACGCGAAAATTTGAAGCAACCAGATCGTTCTACGAGGCAGTAGAGGTTTTAAGTTGCACGGTAAAAACTATAGTGTTTAGCCGTCCACACTCAATTTGTTTTGGGGCGAGAGCTGAACTAGGAAGAATGGTAACTTCCGTTTCTCCCGTCTGGCTTTGACTGTGGTGAACGGTCTTACCCCGATAAAATCGAGATCGTCGCTCGCCACTTGACGGAGCTCTGCTAAGAGCGCCTGCGGATCCGTAGAGGATTCGATACCCTTCAGGAGGACTGTTTGAAGCTTGTCTTCCTTAGGGGTGAAACTATATAATTCAGTTCTAGTTTGAGACAGAAGGTCTTTGACTTTTTTGTAGTGCTCTAAAGATGAGCACTGAATAGAATGCCTGTCTGCGTTTAGCCTCTTGATTGTAAAATTGTTGCCTACGACCGACCTACATATTTCTATAGTTTCTCAAAAGCAACTATGCGCTCCTTCTCCCGTCTTGCCTGCTGCTTCTTTTTGAGCGCTTCAACAAGATCTATGAGCGAAGAGATCTGCTCCGTCAAAGCCTCAATCTGCTGGTCCTCTTCTTGGTCAGACAGCTTGACTACCTCGCCACTGACGTAATGTCCTTCTCCTTCTACAGACATATATGAGACGTCATCAGCATCTGCGTCAGCGGTGTTTTCTTCGCCTGTTCGACTGGCGTACTGGTCGTTTTGATTGTCGGCGGCGATCGCTCCGTCAGCCTCTTCGACGTGGATGTCATCCGCCTCAACTTCATCGCCGCCTTCTACGTTCTTGTCGTTGTTTTCGTTGTTGTCGTCATCGTCGTTAGAGGAGCTATTTAGCTGCCTCTGTATTTTGGCCTGAGCCGAAGCCTTGGCTGAACGCCCACGCCCTCCTATTTTCTGGGCTGCTTCTACATCCGAGGTACGCTTCTTAACAACCAGATTTGGTTTATACCTAATGTAGCGCCTTCTCTTCAAAGGATCTTGTTCTTCGGCACATGCCGGTCCTGTATTTTTCCCTTTGATAGGGCTCGACATTTTTGCAGTTGCCATGCTGCTGGTTCTGACCTCGGCACGTGCCGATGACGATGTTGTTGTCGTTGCTATTGGTGCTATTGTTGCCAATTTGGGCTTTACTGGTCCTGCTACTGCTGCTGTTGTTGTGGCTTTTTGGGCTTTGGACTGCCCTGCTACATTTGCTTTCGTTGCTTGGCCTGATGGCTCCACTACTTGACTGTCGGATGACACATCACCTGATGCTCCAACTGTCTTCCTTGTTGTTGGGGGACTATCTTTCGATGTCCCCGTTGGTTTGACCATCTGATGTTGGTTTTCTCTTCTCTTTGAAACTTCTTGCCAAAAGTTATTTAAAAAATAACCTTGCCCGGGATGGGGCTCGAACCCACGATCTTCAATTCTGTCGTCTGCCACCTAGACTAACTTGCCACTTGGAAATGGTATGTTAAATTAACTATTTAACACACTCGTGTCTCTATATTAAAATGATCACTGTGAAAGCCGCCAACGATGTGCACTCTTCCACGGTTGCTGAACGACTGACCCAGTCAAACACTCATCCACTAGGCCAATGTTATGCATACAGAACGAAGATCAAATTTTTACCAGTTGATACCATGTAGGTACCTACTTTGTACTACAGGAACAGATATGTAGCTATGCAGTTCGATTTAAAATTCAGCATAAGCAGTTTTTTTTTAATTTGTAATTATTATATTACTTGCCTGTTGGTAAAATATAATAATAATGATTTCTTATGCGAGCTGTCATCAGAAAGCCTATTTGGCGCAAAATATCCCTTTGATAATATTTTTATTCGAGCAGTTGTGTTCATAAGAAAATTATAAGTTTTCTTTAGTTTGCCATCAACAACTAAGCGAAGAGATAATTTTTTTATGTGAGCTATAACAAACACACCACGTGGCATATTTTCCAAGTGGTATTGCAATAGCTTTTTTAAGGGAACTACAGTTTTCTTTAGTTTGTTACTAACTACTAAGAGAAGAGATACTTTTTTTTATGTGAGCTATAGCTGTCATTAACAAACACACCACCTGTCATATTTTCCATGTGGTAGAATTATGTACGCGAGCAATAGCTTTCTTAAGGGAATTATAGTTTTCTTAAGTTTGTTATTAACTACTGAGAGAAGATAGATAGATAATTTGATTTTTATTAATTTAATTGTAGATATAATAAAATTATCAATTTACAGAAATCTTAAAAGCGTGGCAGTGCCTAAGAGAAGAGATACTTTGTTTATGTGAGCAATAGCTGTTATCAAGAAACAAATCAATGAAGGCAAATTTCAACGTGTATCTATGTACTTTTATGCGAGCAATAGCTATCGTAAGGAAATTTTGTGCAAAATAAGATTCAGATAAGTGTTTTTCTTAGTAGCATTTTCTCTTGAGCCATAAGTTAATCTTAAAAAACATTTATTTTCATTATATAAACTCAGAATTAAAGATGTAAAGAATTAAAATGTTCTAAATCACTTACAAATGAAACAATGTTAAATGAAAAAAAAAAAAAAGATACTTGTATACTATGCTACAAATAAATAAATCTTCTAATAAAGAGAAGTGTTATTGTGTATCTTTTAATATTAAAATTTAGTAAATGTTGAAAACTGAACGTGTCTGTACACATGACATTTTGACGAAACTTAAAACCAATATAAAAAAAACTACTACCTGGCGCGGGGAATGTAACAACGACTGCATATAGCCGCATTAAATGTTTAGCAACCATAAAGAAGTCTTGTGATAACTCTATACAAGTCTTATGGGTTATCGTACATTAATATATAATAAATTCGACGTATCAATATTATCTTAAAATAAAACATGTTAAAAATTATTATTGTATATAATTAATAGTTACATTTTATAAAATAATGATGGACTTGAATAAATAAAATTCTAAATCACACGTTTTTAATTTGGAAGAAATTATTTTGACTGTTCGAATTGCTTCAGTTAACAAGCCTTTTCATTGATTTCGAGTATAAAACTTTATACAAGCCTTTACATTTAGATTTTGTCTGACTAACTTTGACAAACATTACAGCGACCTTATCAAAAGCGATTGTATCGTCCCTCCGTATGGCTTGCGAGTATTTTCTGCCAAATGCTTTAAGGAAGCTATTATTTTAAAAATTCAATAAAAAACAGTTAGCATCTTTAAATAAGCCTTATGACAACACGAAAGAAATAATAGCTTACTATTTTTTTTAATTTGGACTTTACACAAGTAAAATTGTTAGTTGGGCCGTACCCTCTCGGCTCCACGTCTTTCGACGTAAGATGGACCTGCTTCCTCCATTTGACTTTCGTCTACAACTTCGCCGGCCTCCATGGTCATATTGTGGAATAGGTCTTGGTTCTTACGGAACCTGGTGTTGTGTGGTTCTGGAGTGGATACTCTGTGGGCTTTCGGAGATTCTGGGTCAGATTGTCTTCGACCTCCTTTTCCGTCCTACATCAAACCTTTCTTCTTCCCCATTTGAATCAGTGTTTTTACGCGATTAACACCGTATTAATGCTAAGAACAAATATTTGTTGAATAAAAAAAATGTAAGTTCAGAGAATCTATAAAAACTATATCTATACCCTTATCTGCTACCTACTATAAAAACTTAACTAATATCTACTATAACTTACTAACTAACCCTACAATAACCTACTAACAAACCCTAACCTACTATTTTTTTAATGGGTAAGCCCCTAAATATTCCAAAAAATTTTAACTCCAAAAAAAACTATAAATCTATTCAAATTTTTCTTCGCAAATTAATTAAGAAAACTTTAACTTGACTAAATGTAAAAATTTAAACTGATTAATAAATGAATTAAAAATATAAATTGTATCAAAAAAATATAATATCTTAACTAAATTCCTAAAGAAAAAAATTGCAAAAGTTCAAAACTGAATGAAAATGTGCTTCCAGCAAAACTTAAAATCAATGTGCTACCAGCAAAACTTAAAATCAATCTGCTAAACTTAACTAAATGTACTCAAAAATTTTATTTCAAAAAAAAAATTCAAAATCTACTACTTATATATTTTTCTACAAGTTTTCTATCTTTCTCTCAGGTTCGGAGTCGCGACCGGAGTTCTTACGTCTCCTGAGCGATCTCCTCAACAACAACAAAAAAAACCATAGACCACATGAATCTTCATTATCTTCTAAACAATTGTAACCATTTCCTACTCTCCCCTTCTACTTATAGTATCCTTCTGTCGCTTCTGACCTATTGAAAAATAATTCCCTTAGCGGACAACAGACCGGAAAAATTCGCAAAAGTGAATTGACGGAAAAGTAACTAATACACTCTTTCGAGTGCTAATGCTGTTATATGAAATTAATTATTTGTGTTGATATTTCTTCTCTAGTATTTTAGCCATTTGGCTTTCGCACCAGACGTAAATAGGATAAAAGTCGACCATTCACCGGTCGAAAGAACAAACGGTTAAAAGAAAAGACTTCATAGAATTAGAAATAATTCTTATTAGAAGCTACGGCTGCTGGACGAAATTACATTCAGTACGGACATCCAATTTCGAAAAATCTCTCATTATTCCATGATGGTTTTCCAGAGAGTGGAGGAGCAATTGAACTGATGGTTATCGCTACAGACGTGATTAGGACATAGATCAACCAATCACCGGCCGACACATAAGTCTACTACCCTCCGATGGTAAATCTCTAAAAAAATTATCTAATCAAAAAACTAACTTGATGGTTTTCCAATGTTAAAATTGGAACAACAAAAAATTAAACACTTTGAAGATGTTTCTATCTAATTTCAAAATTTCTTCTAAAATTTTGAAAACAAAATTCCCTCGGGCCCCACACGTTTGGGCGCCCTTATATGTAACAGGGAAAAGAGGCCACTACACATAACACCGTGTTATCAGGGACCGAAACTCCAAAAATCAAAAACTACGATTTTTAAATTTCGTCCTTGCGAAAATTTCCACACTTGCAAAATTCCATTGTCTTATGTTGGACGACATTCTGTGTAACAAACAAAAAAAAAGAGGAAGGCTGGCAAGCATTATACGCAATAAAAATAAATCCCCAAGACTTAAGCTGTTCAACAAAAAAAAAGGTGTTTTATCTCCTATGTGAGAAACATCATCGTCATGATTTATGAAGTCCTTGGACTCAAAGCGATTTAATTGTTGACAGTTCTGTGTTCAGTGTTTGGAATTTAGAATGATCATTAGACCTTGGTGTCGTTGCTCGGAATTTATTTTTAAATGAAAGTATATCGTACCTCCCGAATACTACATACAAAAATAATAGATACTCTTATTCAATGAATCAAGTCGGAAACAGTTTCTATCTCCTTTAAGCAAGTCTTAAGTCGCTTTGAGGAAACAGGACCGCTCCGTAGTCGATTCACCAAACAATCGCATCTTGTGCACTTAGGTGATGTGTACACGAATTATCAAAACCTTAAAAGTTGTCTAGAATTTCAATAATTTATTCACTCGGTCTTAGGGAATAAACTACTTCTATCGTCTATAAGCTGGGTCATCGTTTTGAAAAGTATATCTGCATCAGAATCTGTTTTAGAGAGGTGTCTTATCCCCCTAACCTTAAATGAGATTAAAGTTTTCTGGCAGATAAACTCTTTTAAACGGGATTACCCAAAACGATAGCAACAAATGAAATTAAAAAAAATCGTTGGCTTCTGATGAAATACCTATCACATCTCCACAAGTACACTACCTAAATAATAAAGAGAGTTATTCAGATACTCGACTCGGAGGAAAAGGGTCCTACTGCTCGACTGCTGCTACAGGTCCTAAAAGAGTGCTTCAACTGGCTCAGTCACACAGGGAGATGTGAGAAGTGAGTCGATGCTGCAGAAGCAAGTAGTGGGTTTATATATTTATTGGACCTGGAATCTAGGTATTGGTTGACTCAGATAATTAAAAAGCTAAGCTGAAAAGCTAAGGGCCGGAGGGGTATTTTAGAAGAAGAAATTGGAATCGTATAGAAATTGGTGTTAGAAGATTAATGGATTTGATATTGGTAGGACAAGGTGTTGACAGTCTATTCGGATTCTTAATCCATGACCCAACCTTACGTTCCTTGTTATCCGAGGGATTTACAAGAACCCTTCTTTAAGCGGGAGAAACAGATGTTTTGGTTTTCCCCTTTATCGCCTAACTTCCCGAACAAAAGTATCGAAAGGATTTTTACTCTCCTCGAAACTTCCCGTTGATATACATACCTAGTGGCGGTATTTCCGTAGGTACATCCCTCTAAGTGAAAAATTCCTGTGGCCATACTTCAGCGCATCATAGATATTTGTATTGCTATGTACAACTTAACATAGTTGCTGTTGTTTTTGTTGTTGTTGCTGTTGCGGAGGAGAAATAACTCAAGTCTTCGTGCCTAAGATACCGGCCATGACCCCCATCCCTATGGTTTTATGCCTCCATAATAAACTGAAAATTTCGAGAAAAATTGAGAAAAATCTTCCCTGAGATCTTGAAAATATCTCATAATCTATCAATGAATATTAAGTTATTCAAAAGACGAAGTGTGTAAATTAAAAAAGAAACTTAAACAATTTTTATTTAAAAATAAGTCTTATATCTAATAAAGTAGCTAATCTATCTCTATATGTTTCATAATCTTAACAATTCTCTGAACTGATCATCTTAGGTAATATCCAAGAAAAATTGACATTTTACATTAATAAGCAATATTCAATCAAAAGATAATATCTGGAGATCAACTTTCAAAGAAGAGAAACTCTACTGTTGAAACTGACGAACCAAGGTAAAAATCGTATATGTTTATCGTTAAAGTTAATAATTTAAAAATAATTTTTGTCCTGACCCCAAAAATTTATTAGTGAGGCCGGAAGTTTTCACTTCCCCTCTTTACGCGATACTGTAGAATACTACGTTTAGTATCTTCGAAACCTTTAATAACTGCGAGTGACAAACGTATAAATTGAACTATGCTTCTGTTGAACTTATTTCTCGGCTGCTTAACTCTGCCATGTAATATTTCAAGGCCAGTTAAGGTAGACGAACTAATAGCCTCAAGTTCAACAGACGAAGTTCGAACCCGACTGATTATTCACAATCAGTTTATAAGATTAAACGCGAACAAAAACAAGAGAAAGTTGTGATTATTAATAGTTATCAAGCTCGGCAGAAATCCTCGTCTCTAACCCTTCAAGTGGGTGCCGGGCGGGCAATGATCACTACAGTTGTTTTGTGCGATTACAGACCCCAAATACAACAACAACTACAACCGGACGTTGATATGACAGACATTGACGAACTTGGCAGCGCGTCAGAAGACGAGCTGCTTGCCTCCAGTCAGGAGACAACTATCAACGTCGGTGGCGAAGGTAGTGCTGCTTGTAGTAGTACTCAATCGTCACCAAAACCTTCGGTTAGCACTCAGAGCACCAACGGTGGGCGGGTTCTAACCACAACCCAAAAACAAGGCCAGACAAACAAACATAGGTCCCATCGCACGACTCGCAAGGCCCAGTTCAAACATGCTAGGTTCGTTTTGACAAAAATTTCTGTAGAGATATGTGCATTTATACCCTACACTCCCCTATTATCTCTATGTTTCCTATCTGTAAATATCTCTTTACCACTTAACATCAAACACAGAGTCAGTTGTAATAAAGTTGCTAAAGCACACACAAGCTAGTCTTTTATTACCATAATACATGGCGCAGTCGTAGAGCTGAACCAAAAACAAAATTGGGCAAGAGAAGTCACATGATAACCCATGGGAATTGGTAAACGGAATAAAAATCCCGTTCAAGATAAAAAACCACGTGGAAGACCACCGAAAACACGAATAATTTATCGAAATATTAACATGGACTATATAAGAAAAATTGATGAACTAAGCCTGGATGGAAACATTTCTGAAAATTGGAGAGTGTTCTGGCAAAACTTTGAGGTTTTCGGTGCTGCTATTGAACTATCTAAGAAGGAAGATGATGTGAAGGTGGCAATTTGGTTGAATGCGTTGGGACCAGAAGCAATTGAAATTTTCAACTCATTTGACATAGCTGAAGAAAATAAAAAGAAATACGATTATGTCGTCAGAGCCTTTCAAGATTTTTGTAAGCCGAAAACGAACGAAGTGTACGAAAGTTTTTTGTTTCATAGTCGAAAACAAGGAATAAGTGAACCTTTTGATCAGTTTCTCATTGACATAAAAAAGATTTTACGGATATGTGGTTTTAAAGAACAAGATAATAGAATGCTGCGTGATAGAATCGTGCACGGAGTATGTGATTTACATTTGCAAAAGAGACTGTTGGAGATCGATAATTTAACCTCAGAAAAGGCAGTAGAAATGGCAAGAGCTTCCGTAGCATCAAGTGAGCAGATGAAAAAAATGGGAGAGCAAGTGGGTGCATCAGCGGGCGCAGTGGTTGACGTTGTTGGAAAGTTTAAAACACGAGGGAGTAGAGACAAAGATATTAATTTTTCTAATAATTTTTCTAATAATTTTTCAAACATTTCTAATAATCCTAAATTCACAAATAAAAAAATTATTTCTTCTGATAGATCATCACATACAAAGAAGAATAATCTGGCTTGCACTTTTTGTGGACAGTTTCATTTGAGGGGAAAATGCCCTGCCTACGGTAAAACATGTTCATATTGCGGAGGAGTCAATCATTTTGCTGCAGCGTGCAGAAGAAAGAGCATACGAACAATAACAACACAAGACCAAACAGGTGAAACAGGTGACGATAGTGATAGTAGTTTTTGTATAGATTCGATCACAAAAAGATATAGAAATGTCAAAAAATTGCATGCAAATAATTTAATTGAAACGTGTTTTGGGTGGTATGAAAGTGTACAAGTTCAATCGAATAACATAAAATTCAAACTCGATACGGGTGCGGATGCAAATGTCTTACCAATAAAATATTTAGAAGAATTTAAAAATTTGAAAATAGAGCAAAACAACAAAAAACTTGAGGCTTATGGGGGTTCTGAAATAAAAACTATTGGGTGTGTGAAGATGGATTGTTGTGTTAAAAATAGAAAAGCAATTTTAAAATTTTACATTGTCAAAGTAGGGACGACACCGATACTGGGTTTGAAGGGTTGCATTGAACTTGGTCTTCTGAAACGAATTAATAATGTAGACAAATATGCAAAAGAGGATACTGTAGAAAAATATGCAGAGTTATTTAATGATTTGGGTTGTTTTTGTAAAGATTTTAATATTGAGCTCAAAAGCAATGCTGTTCCAGTAGCTAGACCTGCAAGGAGAATTCCACTGTCTTTGCGAGCACCGTTAAAACAAAAATTAGCAAAATTATGCGAAAATCCTATCATAGAAGAAGTGGTGGAACCTGCAGAGTGGGTTTCAAATATAGTGCTGGTAGAAAAACCCAATAAACAGTTAAGAATTTGTCTAGATCCAAAAGCATTGAATGATTCTATTCAAGATAATTTGTACGAAATTCCATCCTTTGAAGATATTAAAACAAAATTTGTGAATAAAAAAGTGTTTTCGGTTTTTGACCTTAAAGATGGATATTGGCAAATTAAGCTTAATGCCAAATCAAAGAAAATGTG
This sequence comes from Baccha elongata, assembly GCA_951217065.1. Lineage (NCBI taxonomy): Eukaryota > Metazoa > Arthropoda > Insecta > Diptera > Syrphidae > Baccha > Baccha elongata. The sequence goes on from CATNUY010000148.1 coordinate 159,131, forward strand.
CGCTTTCAACACCCCTTTTGGATGTTATAGGTTCAAGAGATTACCATTTGGGCTTCGAATTGCTCCAGAAGCGTATCAAATGCTAATGGAAAAAGTGTTTAGTGGTATCAATGGATTAATAATTTATATAGATGACTTATTAATAGTTGCAGAGAATGAAAAAGAACATGACGAAATTGTGGAACAGGTAATGAGAAGGGCTTTAGAAAAGGGAATAAAATTTAACAAAGACAAAATACAATATAAACAAAAAAGTGTCTCATTTTTAGGTCATATAATAGATGATGAAGGTATACTTTGCGATAAATCGAGAATGGAAGCTATCGAAAAGTTAGGAATCCCAAAATCCAAAAATGATCTACAGAAGTTGCTAGGACTGGCGAATTATATAACAGATTACATACCAAATTTAGCGCAGATATCAAATCCGTTGAGGGAGTTACTTTCAAAAGATGTAGTGTTTCAATGGCTAGATGGTCACTCCAAATGTTTAGAACGAATAAAAAAAAGTATTATAAAAGCACCCACACTTCAGGCATTCAATTGCAAGGAGAATATTTCGATCCAAACGGATGCATCTCAGTATGGGCTGGGATGCTGCCTTATGCAAAAAGGACGACCAGTGTGTTTCGCTTCTCGGAGTTTGTCAAGTACTGAAGAACAATACGCTCAGATTGAAAAAGAATTTTTAGCAGTAGTATTTGCTTGTCAAAAGTTTCATTCGTACATTTATGGCAGAGAATGCGAAATAATTACCGACCACAAGCCTCTTTTAGGTATCATGCGTAAAGATTATCATAAGATTCCATCTGCCAGACTTCAGAGAATGAAGTTAAGACTGCAAAAGTATCGTTTAAGTTTTGAGTATTTGATAGGCAAATTTTTGTACATTGCAGATTTACTATCCCGAAATTTTGGTACTGACAAAAATAATGGTGAAATAAAGGGTTTGAATGAAATGGTTCACTCAATAAATATTAGTGATGAGAAAAAAGATTTATACAAGGCAGAAACAGAAAGTGATAGTGTTTTAAAAAATTTAAAGAAAATAATTAAAAAAGGTTGGCCAGTTCTTAAATCGCAAGTAGCTGAAAATATAAGATATTTTTGGAAACACAAACAAGATGTATTTGTAACTGATGATTTAATATTTTTAGAAGATAGAATTTTCGTTCCTTCAGCCTTAAGAAGTGAAGTTTTAAATAAACTTCATAGTGCACATCTGGGAATTGAGAAGACAAAAGCCCGCGCTCGCACTCTAGTTTACTGGCCGTCTCTCAATAATGACATAGATGAACTTATTCAAAAATGTAAAATATGTCAGAAATACAGACCAAAAAGCAAAAAAGATTACGGACATTCCTTTTTTTAAAATAGGCATGGATTTCATGGAGGTTGCTGGAAAAAACTATTTAATTGTAGCTGACTACTATACAAAGTATTTAGAAATTTTACCGGTTTTAAAGAAAACAAGTCAAACAGTTATACAGAACTTACTTCCTTTATTTGCAACTCATGGTGTGCCCAGATTTATTATTGCAGACAATGTACCCTTTGGATCTTTTGAGTTCGGCCGATTTTGTAATGATTATGATATTTCAATTGTAACAACTAGCCCTAGATACCCAAGGTCGAATGGATTTGCTGAGCGTATGGTACAGGTAGCTAAGAACATAATTTTGAAATGTAAGGAAGATAAGAGTAATTTTTGGATGGCACTGCTTGAAACACGCCTATCAAAAACTCGTCATTTTCTCCAAAATAATTGATAATGGGAAGGAAAACAAGAAGTGAAATTCCGGGGAAAACAGATATTTTTAGAAATGAATGGCTTAGCAAACAGATGAAACCAATTTTACTTAAAAACAACAAACAAAATAAAATGAATTATGATAGGAATACAGAAATTAAAAATGAATTTAAAAATGGGGATGCAATTTGGGTTGGAGAGGATAAAATTTGGGTACCCGGAAATATCAAATGTAAACATTTGAAGACACCACGATCGTATTGGGTTGAACTTGTAGACGGACGTTCTCTCCGAAGAAATTCGTTTTTTCTTAGACCGCGTAAATAAACACAATGTATGTTAAGCCCATTATTATCTATACAGATACCTACATATGTCACTTTGAATCTTGTTTTTAAAAAAAAAAAAAATGTTGTTTTTGTCGTGTACCCTTTTCTTTGGTGCACAAAACATGAAAATACTTACAATATAATTAGTTATATTTTGTTTATATCAATGAAACTAGTAATTTGCGAAACTGAACTAAATCAAGCAAGTGCAAGCAACGTTTAACCTGCGTATAGAAAATATACAGGCAATTATGTATAAATAACTTTCAGATTGAATTAAACACATAAATAATGATTATATATATATTTAAGTTTGAATTAAACACATAAATAACGATTATATATATATTTTGATTGTTTCATGTATAATTATTATTTTATATAAACATAATTGATTAAATTTTGTATTACCTTATTTTGAAGTTTATAGTATTTAAGTTAATATAAGTATAAGCCAAAATGTGCTAAAATATTTAGAAATACACATACACATACATATGTACATATAAAAAAAAATAGGTATATTGATTTAAGTTAAAAGGGGACATGTAGAGATATGTGCATTTATACCCTACACTCCCCTATTATCTCTATGTTTCCTATCTGTAAATATCTCTTTACCACTTAACATCAAACACAGAGTCAGTTGTAATAAAGTTGCTACAGCACACACAAGCTAGTCTTTCATTACCATAATACAATTTCAAAACGGGAAGAAACGCAAGCTTTAAGCGAACGCGATCGTGAAGATAAGGAGAAGTTCTCCAAAATAGTTGAAGACTATAACAAGTTCTTGGAGGGCGCTACTCTTCAGAGGAAAGAGCAAGTTGCAAAGCGCAACAGGTCTCAGGATGAAACTACTCGGCCCTCGAAAAAGAGTAAGGCTCTTCCAGTTCTTGTCAAAAATAAAAGAAACACTCTGACATCCACATCCCGCAGTCAGCCAGTGGCGAAAAATTTGAATGAGATCGTCAAGTTGCGCTGACGGACGAGTTTTCCTCTACAGGGAAACCAGTCCTCGAAGCGTGGAACGCTATTGAGGCTCGACTGCAGGGTATGGTGGTGGAACATATCCTAGAGGGTAAGGGAGGGCCCTCTCCATCCTTCAGCTCTGCTGAGACGGTAAAAGGATATAGAGTAATCAAGTGCAAGGATCAGTTGTCGAAAGAATTCCTTGGCAATTGCGTTACTAATATTAGTGATGCATGGAAGGGCATGAAGCTCAAGCTAATCCGAGCCAGGGACATTCCCAGACGCTCGCATTTGGGTACCTTATATAGAAAAGTTGGATGGTGAGAGCTTTCTCAAAGTTGCTATGGACGACTGGGTCATCATAAAAGCCGAAGGGACCAATGCCACCACGTCGACGATGTCCTTCCTGCTCTTGATTGATGAGGCAGGAAGGTTATCGATTGCAAATTCTCATCGACTTAATTTTGGCATCAGGGAAGCCAAAGTGAGATTTTTGCCACCTCAAGGAGACGACACAGGAGTTGTCGAAACATCCAACGTGACATTGGAACCATTGAGCGTGGCCGCAACAACAACCAAAAATGCTGAAATTCACGCAGATTAATCTGAAGCACTCAAAAAGTGCTTCAGACAATCTCAGATCCTTCCTCAGGGAGGAAGATGTGGATTTCGGCATCATTCAAGAGCCATGGGTTGGAAGCCATAAGATCTGCGGGCTTCAAGACCAGCTCTACAATCTCTATTACATCTCAAACAACAATAACCAAGGTAACCCTCGCACTTGTATTATTGCTAAAAAAACATTTAAAAGTATTTTTATGTCCAAATTTTAGCACTCCAGACCTGACAGTTGTCAGACTGGAGACAGCAGGTGTAGGTGGACTATACGTAGGATCGGCGTATATGGCTAAGGATCATATTGCACCACCCGATGAAGTTGCCACCCTGGTCCATAACATCAACAATGCCAACCTAATACTGGGGTGTGAGGCCAATGCTAGGCACACGGTATGGAGCAGTTCAGAAATCAATGAAAGAGGTGAGTCTTTATTTGATTTTATTATTTCTAACAACATGCCTTTGTAACAAAGGCAATATCTCCACCTTCATTTTCCCGAGTACGGATACGTTTCAAGGGTGGGAAGATGTGCTAGACGTTACACTAACAAACAATAATGAACAGGTCAGGTTGGAAAACTGGAAAGTATCTACACTGAGATCATTTTCCGATCACAGGTATATACTTTACGAATAAGGTCTTAACACTAAGGCCCCTGCCCCGTTTAGAAACCCCAAAAAAACTGACTGGAACAAATTCAGTCAAGTTGTAAATTCCAAACTAAGAACTGTACCGAATCTTGTTTTAGATTCCGAAGAAGAACTGGAGGCGAAAGTTAGCACATTTGAAACGGCTTTGAATGTAGCATTCAAAGCTTGCTGTCCAGTTAGGTACAGCAAAAAAACCTTCCCTCCATGGTGGAATGAAGATCTCTCAAATCTTAGGAAGATTACAAGAAAAACCTTCAATAACTGCTACGTAAGCAAACAATGGCAACCGTACAAGGACTGCCTCAAAGACTACAAAAAAGTGGTATCCTCAGCCAAAAGGCTGGCCTGGAAAGAATACTGTGAATCAATTGAAAATGTAAAAGACTCTGCTAGACTAGCCAAAATACTGTCAAAATAACACTCTTATCCATCTCTCCTCAAAAAGGAGGATGGTACTTGGACAGTGGATTCAGCCGAATCTCTAGAGGCTTTAATGACAACCCATTTCCCAGGCTGTAAGGATTACAGCCAAGTAACAGATAATGCCCTTGGTGCTCAGTCAGAACACTTAGAAAATATTCATGCTATCATAACCAAGGAAAAGATTTCCTGGTCTATTAATAGCTTCTCCCCATACAAATCTCCAGGTGTAGATGGCATTATTCCCATAATGCTACAGAAGTTGCATAACACAGCTGTACCCTGGTTAGAAGTATTCTTCACAAATTGCTTCCGTTTTGACTACGTCCCCAAGTCGTGGAGACAAGTTAAAGTTATTTTTATTCCGAAGGTGGGAGGACGGGGACACGAAGCTTCAAAAGACTTTAGGCCCATCAGCCTCACTTCCTTCGTCATGAAAACACTGGAAAAAATAATTGACATATACATTAGAGGGATTTTAGATAGAAATCCTCTTTCCAAACCACAGCACGCTTACCTTAAGGGAAGGTCCACGGAAATGGCTCTTCACGAGGTTGTGCGCACCATCGAATAAACAATTCAATACAAAGAATATACCCTTGCAACCTTCCTTGACGTCGAGGGAGCTTTCAATAACGTTCTTGCTAATTCGATTCAGGGATCTCTTGTCAAGTTCGGCGTTGATGCTTACATTACAAAATGGATTTAATCCATGTTAAGATCAAGAATCATTCAAGCAACGTTGGGTAACGACCACGTCATAAAACTCGTAGATAGGGGTACGCCTCAGGGAGAAGTTCTATCCCCCTTACTATGGCTGCTTGTCATGGAAACAATCCTTTGTGAACTGGACAACTGTGGTGTAAAGCCGGTGGCGTATGCGGATGACCTGGTGGTTATGACATCAGGAGCGTTTCCTACAGTGATAAGTGATATCATGGAAACTGCCTTGAAAAGAGTTGACATCTAGGCTACTAGCTGTGGACTAGGTGTCAATACAAATAAAACAGAATTCATGCTCTTCACCACTAGGACTAAAATTCCTCCCTTCACCCTACCCAAGTTGAACGGTCACACTCTTTCTCTATCAACAAAAGCTAAATACCTAGGAGTTTTTCTGGACCCTAAGCTTAGCTGGAAAATCAATATCGAAGAACGTGTGAAGAAAGCAAGTATAGCCTTCTCTGCATGTAGTAAGACTTTCGGGAAAAAATGGGGTTTGAAGCCTAAAATGATATTATGGACTTACACAGCTGTAGTTTGTCCAATTCTAACATACGGATCGATTGTATGGTGGCCAGCCCTAAGCAAAAAATATAATATAGACAAACTGAAAAAGATTCAAAGAGCAGCCAGCATAGGTTCCACAGGTGCAATTAGATCTTGCCCAACCGATGCCTTAAGCGTTATTCTTAAACTTTTACCTCTAGACCTTCACATCAAATACATGGTATCCTGCAGTGCAACCAGGCTTAAAGAAGCAAGCTGTTGGGCAGAAAGACCCTATGGTCATGGACAAATTTTAAACCTGTTGCCAATAGAACTTTGATCAGTCCATATTGACTACCAATACCCTTGTCTTGACTTTGATAAAAGTTTCAATGTGCTTTTTCCTACCAGAGACGAATTGAAAAACGATACGGTGACGAATGAATATGACACCACAATTTTCACTGACGGCTCAAAGATGGTTGATGGAGTTGGGGCGGGTGTTTACTCCGACAAACTTAAAATTAGTCAATCGTTCCGTCTGCCCGACGCTGCCAGCATATTTCAAGCTGAAGTGCTTGCTATTAAGAAAGCCTGTAGAATACTCAAACAAAAAACAATATATAACCAAAATATTCACAATGAAGCCATTTGTATAGATAGCCAAGCTGCAATTAAAGCAATTAACAGCTGCCTGGTGTCTTCAAAGATAGTTCATCAATGCAGAGCAGAGCACTCAGGTTTCAGTGATAGTATAAAAATCCTCTCATATGGATCCCAGGCCATAGCGAGATCCAAGGCAACGAGCGAGCAGATGATCTTGCTAGGCAAGGATCACCCCTTCTCGTCTTTCAGGCGGAATCAGTAGATCTTCCACTGGGCTTCGTGAAGGGCAGAATATATGACCATTTCCTTTCAGAATCAACAAAGAGGTGGCATGGTTTGGCAACCTGTAAAATAACTAGAAAGATATGGCCAACCTATGACAAAAACAGATCGAATGATTTAATAAAACGAAACAGAATAGACACGGCCAGGATCGTTGCAATCGTCACTGGCCATTGGCCAAGATATACAGAATAGAAAGGTAATATATTCCCGCACATTATTTTGTGTATGTTCTGCGCATGTACGTCATCTGAATTGTTGTCGTTTGACAGCTGCGCTTCCTTTCTTTCATTTCGCTTATGAATTATATCGCGTGTGTTGTGTTTTGAAAAAGAAAAAATTTGTGAAATAAAAACTATGGCGGTTTGTTCAGTTTTCGGTTGTGATACCAATAATAATAAAAAAAGTAAACAATATAAAAATAAAGTAAATAATGCGCCTGTGAAACTATTTCGTTTTCCGAAAGATTTGGAATTGGCAAAAATTTGGCAGAATAAATGTGGCAGAAAAGATAAAATGAATGTGCAAACGGCCTACATTTGCTCAATGCATTTCACTCGGGACAAATATATTCGCAACTTGCAACATGAAATTTTGGAATATTCACCAAAAAGTTGCAAAAAACTGAAATCCGATGCCATTCCTACAGAAAATCTTCCATTCGCCAGTTTTTCAAACAAGGAGAATATCGACCAAAACAACAAGCGAAGTGATCGATTAGAAAAACGAAAGCGACGTATAGAGGTAGAAGCTTTGCTGAAAAGTCCTGCTGTTGAAGAAGACCAATCAATTATTGATGCCATTGTTCCCGAAGACGATTATCAGCACCACCTTGAATTGAAGGAGTAAGATTTAATTTTCAACAAATTTAATAATATCCAGGAACAAGAATACGCTCTCGAACCATCTGAAGGCTACATACAAAATTTGTTTTCTTTGGCAGCCGACTTCTCTTTGGATCCTGAAATGATAAGAACTTTCTTTAGGTGTAAAATGTATTTTAGAATCAGATTATTATTATTTTTTTTTTTTAAAGATTCTTGAAATTTTACGTTGTTTTATGTAATAAATTAATTTTATGGACTTCATACCTCAATTCCACTAAACGTTTTATAATTGCTTTCAAAATTCTTAGTTTTTCTTGGGAAGTTCATCCTGGAATTGAAATGGACATCGATGAATGTTTTTGCTGGTCGAATGAGTTCTACGTTGAACGAAACAGTAGCCGCATACTGCTCCTTTCCCACGCTGTTTTTTTGATCGCCCCAGATCAATAATTTTTGATGAATGCTTCGTTCAGATACAGATTAAAACTTATTTTGGTGTGAAATTTAGTGATTGGTTCATTTTCTTCAGTGATTCTTGAAAAAATTTGGTGTGTGCCCCGCTCTAAAAGCCAGGCAGGCCACCCTCAGAGAGTGGACAGATTTTTTTTCTGTTACCAAGTTGCCGGGGTGGACACTTTTTTTTTGTGATACGTGTCCCACCTCCGCTTGGGTTTTCAATGGTGTTCACTGTCCTCCTGTTATTACGTAGCTGCCTGTATAAAAAAAATCGGTTTTAGTATATTATAATGAAGTAGGTAAATTTATAATGTTTTTTTTTTCAAAGACTAAATCTTCTCAATAGCATTTTATCTAAAAGAAATGATCTAATAAAATTGTAATAATTAATTACTTTTGTGTTTTACTCCCGCGTCTTTTCCTAGTGTATATAAGATTCTTCGCGCTTTTTCCATACACTGCACGTGTTAATGCGTGCAATCATTAGAGATGCTTCAAAAAAAAAAATTCTAACAACAAGATTTTTCATATTTTACCTGTTTTGTTCCTGATCCCTTATTACAACCCGTGAACCATGTGCGTCTTCGTAGAAATGACTTATTGGACAAATTTTCCAGCTGTACCTTCCCTTGACACCTTTTCCAATTGGATTGTCCTTGGAAATGTCTTGGATGGGATAAGCTTTGAAATTGTCACGATGCTCCACAGCCACACCTTGAGCGTTTTGCGGCGATCACAGCTCCGCTTGAGCTGCGTCCTTTTCCACATGAAATGTAAAATTTTCTGACCAACAAGAATTAACAAAAAATCACCAAAAACTTTTTTTATTTGTCGATGACTCAATAAATTTTTACTGTATTATCTATGACACTATGGTGTTTATAAAGAATTTATTTTATCTAAACTACTGAATGTACTTTTTTTGTTCTTACCTTGATTTTTTTCTTTAGTTATCGTTTTTTTTACTAATCCTTTCAGTATTTTTCTTTCCTGTTTTTTTTTGTATCTCACTTTTACTCCACAATCCCCATTTATTTTCACTTAGAATTTTTCTTTGCTTTACGTTTATGAATTACTTCTTTTTAAGAACTATATTTGTTGGCGATTGGAATTGAAAGACTTTTAGAAATTTTTATAAGTTAATACTTCAGTTCGATTTTTGCGATTGGACTTTTTTCTTTACGAAACTTAAATGTCTCGTCAAGTACGAACTTGGCCGTAGTTAAATTTACTCCTTTTCCGCCTAATCTAGTACGGTCGTGAATTTTCTTGTAGACTCATGTACTGTTCACACCTGCGTCACGTGAAGTGATAATATATTTTTAATTAGGCCTCTTTTCTATTTTTAGTCGATAGTTAATAATTATACTGAAGATTATCGTATACAGGTAAGTTTTTCTAAGGTGAGTAATATATTTTTTCTTATTAACAACTTTTGAGAACTTTTTTCCCTCACTTTTTTTTAAGTGTGGGTTTCGTTTGTGGTTTAAGTTGAACCTAGAGTAAGTATCTTAAATTTTCTTAAGAGACAATTTTCTTACTGGAAATGAATAAATATTTAGAAATGATTTTATACGGAAATGAACAGGTAAATATATGAATGGTTCTCTTACGTACTTATTGAATCGTTTCCAGATATTTATCTTGGTAACTTTTACCAAAATGTCGTTGTATGATAAATTTCAATCTGTTAAGTAGCAGATCTGTTAGAATAATTATCTTACCTGATCAGCTCTTGCCTTTCACTGACTTGGATTTTCGTGAAACTAGTATTTCTTAACTTATTTAGCTGACTGGTACCCATTTTACTAGAATGTCAAAAAAAAATTTATTCATTAACTCTTGGGTCACTACTTGACTTTTTGTTTAGAGTATATGATGTTAGCTGTTGGTTATTCTTTAACCTTTGGTTAAATACTTTCATCTATCTTTCTATATTTAACTCTTAGTTACATTACTATTTCGGCTATTACTAAATTTTTTTTTTTCACTTTAACTTTTGGCCTAAATATACAAGATTTCCATCTCTTTTCCGATCGTTGCTAGACTTTCTACCTCAACAACTACTCTTATTATGCTCAACAATTATTTATTTCGTTATCAACTATCATTCTTATACTTTGGCTTGCTAACTATTCTTGCTCCATATTTGAAAATTATGTTCTTGATTTGTTATTGAATAACTATTGAATAATTAATAATGCTTTTTCGAAAACTTATAAGACTTTGACACATATGTAAATTTTACCATCTCCTTGGGGACGACTCATTTTCTGCACATCATTCTATAGTACTTTTTCCTCTTAGCACATCACTATTGGAGTCCGCCATTTCGTTAGGTTTTGTCGCTGGTGTTGTCTCTATCCACTCCTATGCTGCCACGTGCTTCTAAAAGAGGTTTCATTTTCTAGTCTCCATTTCCTCCTGATATTTGACATTTCTGCAAACTGCTCATACAATATTTTCATTTTCAATAGTATGTTCATTTTGCTTTTGCGTTTGCATGTCGGTGGGGGTAGTGATGAATACTAGTGAATGGTGCGTATCTGAACTAAATTCCACATATTTTGTCCGTGCTAAGTTAATTTCATTTCATTCACAATTGTGTCAGTAACACAAATTAAAGAAGAAGTTAAAAAAAATTTTTTAAGTTTGTTGGGTTTTACAATACACTTAATGTGTTGACTATAGAGAGTTTATGTTACCTACTGTCGAGGTAGATGAGAAAGCTTTTCCTACACATGGGCACTTTTAGATACTGGTGCTCAACCAAATTTGGTAAGCTATCAACTTCAACAGAAACTAGGTTTGCCGAAAATTCAGATAACACGGAAGGTTACTGGTGTGGAAGGTCAGCCTTTCATATCAAATATAAAACAATACTCAAGGTTTGTCCTTGGTTTAACTCGCAGGATTCTATCGAGCAGGAGTTCTGGATACTGCCAAGAGAAGGTAATTGGCGGCCAATTATGCCTACACACAATTTGGTCCCGTCAAGGATGGAAATTTCTGGTCGGCCATTGGCTGATCCTGAATATTGGAAGGCAAATTCTGTTGACTTATTATTAGGTTTCAGATTTATATCAGAAATATTTATTTCTGTTTTGGGAAGGCAATCCTGTGGTCCATTGTGTATAGAAACCACTTTGGGAAAAATTATACTCGGAGAGTATGATGATAATGAGATGGATGGGAAGGAATATGGGATAAAAAGGAAGTTGAATAAAAAGGCATCCTATGTTGTTTGTATGACTAATGAGCAACTACATGACTCACTTAAACGCTTGTGGCAGCTAGATGAGGTTGTATCGTCATAACATAGATCGACAGAAGAAGAGATGGTGGAGAAAAATTTTGTAGAAACATACGTACGCGACAGAGATGGAAGATTCATTGTTACGATTCCTTTAAAAGAACCAGAAATGGACATTGGGAGTTCAGATATGGTGGCTAGACGCAGATTGTTTGCATAAGAGAGAAGGTTCGAAGGAGATGCAGATCTTAAACAAAAATATATCGACTTCATGAGAGAATATGAGAGCGCAGGGCACATGACACTGGTAACTGGTAGTGCTCAAGGAAAGAACATTTATCATATTCCACATCACTGCGTCACAAAGAAGTTCAGGGTGGTTTTTGATGCCAGTTGTAAGACGGTGAAGGGTGTTTCACTCAATAAAGTGCAAATGCTAGGATAGAAACTACAAAAAGATTTACACGAAACCTTAATGCGTTTTCGCAGGCACAGAGTTTCCATCAGTGCAGAATGCAGATATTAAAATGATGTTTCGAATGGTGAAGGTCGCAAAGGAAAAGTAGGATTTGCAAAGAATATTTTGGGAAGAGAGTCCACATGACAAATTGAAGGAATATTGGTTGACAGTAGTCACTTATGGTATGACCTCATCAGCTTATAACTCTGTGAGAACACTAATTCAATGTACAAAGGATGCGGAGAAGGAATTTCCAAATGCTGCTAAGGCAATTATGGAAGATTTTTACATGTATGTCTGCACCACTGGTGCTGATTCCGAAGAAAAGGCAATTAAATTATCAAAAGAAATTGATCACGTGCTGAAAGGAGCAAAATTTGAGCTAAGAAAATGGAAGTCAAATTCCAAGACTCTTGTGAATGATATGAACTATGAAAAGCAGGAATCTATCCTTTTTCAAGATGAAGAGAAGGTTGATATTAGGCCTCAAATAACTACTTGAGAAGGATCAGTTCACATTTGTGGTGAAAACGCCAGTGACTGATGATTTGATGACAAAGAGAGGAATTGTGAGCTGCGTTGCGTTGCGTCTGAAGGTCGGCTGGGACGAGAAATTACAGAAAAATATAAACGAGAGATGGAAGGATTTGTGGGAAGAAATAATATTCGTGGAAAACATACGAATTGAGAGATGGTTAGGCACGTCTAAAGATGCACGGAAAGAAATACATGGTTTTTCGGATGCATCTGAAAGAGCATATGGAGCGGTAATATATGTAAGAACTATAGGCTCTGTTGGAAGAATTCATGTGAACTTATTAACAGCAAAGACACTCGTTACACCACTTAAAACAGTAACTATACCACGTTTGGAACTTGCGGCGGCTGAATTACTCGGGCGGCTTGTGGTTAACGTTGCTGCTCCGATGGATTGGAAAGAGATGGAATACAATTTATGGACGGATTCACTCGTCACATTGCATTGGATACATAAATTACCGTGCGATATGAAGACATTTATGGCAAATAGAGTGTCGTCTATCCAGACTAACACTGAAATTGAGAGATGGAGACATGTTTGAACGAAAGAGAACCCTGCTGATCTTCTAAGCAGAGGAGTGAAGGCTACATTATTAGTGAACAACAGGTTATGGCTTCATGGACCGGAATGGCTATCAGAGCCTCGATCAACTTGGTTATCTAAACAAATTGTGCCAAATGTTTTAGATGGGGGAAGGGATGAGATGAAAGTCTGCATGATCATAAAGACCACAGAGCCTTTATCTATTTATGTGAAGTGCTGGAAGAAGAATATTCCATTGATTGAATACATATCTACTTTAGAGAAGGTAGTCAATATAATAAGCTATACATTTCGCTTCATCAATGCAATTAGAGCGAAGATAAGGCAAAGGAAGGATGATGAAACGAGATATGGGAAAAGACAAAGACGTTCTATACGTCAAGAGAGAAGGAGAGAAGATATTAAGGATGGAAAAGAAGCGCTGGAGCAGCCATCACCGGAAGAAAAAATGGAATCGATTACTTACTTAATAAAAATGGAACAAGAACAATACTATGGGAAGGAAATCGCTTGCATAGAGAAGGACAGGTGTTTACCTGAGATAAGCAGGATTGAGTCCTTAAAACCTATTCTAGATAATCGTAAGGTTCTTAGAGTTGGTGGTAGATTGGAAGAATCAGAGTTGGAATATGAAAGGAAGCACCCAATAATCATACCAAATGGTTCTAGATTAGCCTGGCTTATTATGGAAAGCGCTCATAGGGTAACAAAACATGGAGCTATACAGATCATGATACAATATATCCGCGAAAGATATTGGATACCGAGGATTCGGAGTGAGCTAAGAAACTGCATTCATAAATGTTTAGTTTGTGTGCGATACAATCATCGTTTTGAAAAGCAGCTAATGGCCAATTTGCTATACGAAAGGGTAACTCCGGGAAAAGCTTTCCTACATACAGGAGTGGACTATGCTCGTCCCTTTGAGATCAAGATGATCAAGAGAGCAGGAGAGCAAATAATAAAACAGAAATTTTGGGTTTCAATTTTTGTTTGTCTTAAAACAAGAGCAGTGCATATTGACTTGATATCTGACTTGACGTCAGTGGCATTTATTGCTTGTTTCGAAAGATTCATAGCGAGAAGGGAAGGTGCGAAAGGATGTACAGTGACAACGGCACAGCCTTTGTTGGTGCAGCGAAGGAAATAGTGAAGGCAAAAGAGCGTTGGCTCGTGAAGGAAACTTTCGAACACCTGTGTTTGAAAGAGACGGAATGGAAGTTTATGACACCTGCATCAAGGTGGCATATACGAAGCAGCTGTGAATTCCAAGGAATTTCATTTGACAAGAGTGATCGGAGCGAAGGTTTTGACATATGAACAACTGTTAACGTTACTTACTGGAATAGAGGCGATTCTAAACTCAAGGCCGTTACATCCACTGAGTGATGATCCGAATGATGTGCAGGCGTTAACGCCGGGACACTTCTTGGACTAGTGCTACCACTACCATTTGTAACCAAGGAAATGCCAAAAACGAAGGGTGTGAGATGGTGCGTAATGTAGTACTACAGACAGCGACCAATCAGCTTACGAGGCCGGTTCAGAAAATTTGCATCCTGCCAATTGATGAGCTAGAATGATTACTTGGTGTGGATAGAAGGTTATCATATAAGGTATAGAAAACCGTAGGTTTTCGCCAAGACTGTATCGAACTGCATGAGTATCATAAACTCTGCTGTCGATGTATTTGTATCGAACTGCATGAGTATTATAAACTCTGCTGTCGAAGAATGTGCTTTATCGAGCAAATATAACTTCGATGAGTTCAGTTTATAATAGACTGCGGAGAAGGATGGGAAGGTTCAATAAAAGATATTAAGTTGTTTTTTTCTTATAATAATTCTTCCACTATAAAATTCGTGTGTTTTATTTAAATTCAATATTTTTTCTGCTATATCTTATTTGGAGGGAAGTGATATAAAAATGGTTAATATTGGTAAGAATGTGTACAACGGAGCTGAGCTGTCGAAATAGGTATTATTTACTAGGGAGACAGTTTACAGTTTATACAGATCACAAACCATTAAAAGGCATATTCAGTGTCAAAGACCCAATTTTTGGTGAGATTTCACCACAAGTTATCCGGATTTGATTATAGAATCGAATACAAACCTGGAGAATACGAAACAAATGTTGACGCTCTCAGCAGAATACAGACAAACACAAAAGATAGTAATAACTTTGAGAATAGGAAGGAAATTATTTTTACTTCAAACAAAAGCAATCCCACACAACACACCGACGTCATCTGCTAAGCAGTAACAAGGGCTCAACGCCTTCGAGATGCTAAGAATACAACAGAAACGGACAACGACCTACAAAAAACTCCAGGGAAAAGAAATATTGAAATTAGGGATAGTTTAGAAGTAGCTTCTAAAGACGATCTACAACTAACAATTACCCCTAACAACCTAGGACCACCAGACTTCCGCGAATTAATTACTAACAGAGAAGAAATTTCAACAATTCTTCATGACTATCATGATTCTATATTTGGCGGTCACCAGGGAGTTATAAAAACATAAAAACGCATACGCGAAAAATTCAAATGGCCGAATATGTTTATGAGCATAGCCAAATATATTAAAATACGTAAGAAATGCCAAAAGATGAAATCTAGTCCGGAAACGAAAATGCCCAAGGTAATACCGGATACCTGTCAAAAGTAGGGCCATTGCAAGACTCTTATTTAAGAAACAAATACATCCTAACTTTCCAAGACACTTTTACTGAAACAGTTGCTCACATATTTTATGAACAGATAATAACTAGGTCTAGAATACCCAAGCAGTTAGTAACTGACCAGGGCACGAACTTTCTTAGCAAATTGTTTAAACAAGTATTTAAGTTTCTTAAGATAGAAAAATTACAAACCACAGCTTTCCACCCCCAATCGAAGGGAGCTTACGAACGAGCACACCGACCTTTGGTGGAATACTTAAGAACAATTTTCGACGAGAATCGAAGATCTTGGGATCAGTTTGTCTATAATAATAATATAATTAAAAACGTTAAAAAGATAAGATAAAATCTTCTTTTTTCTTCGGCTTTTAGGTCACGATGAGTTTATAAATGAAACAAATATGTTGCCTTTTACTTTTCCCGACGTTTCGGCAGGGGTTGCTACCTTCTTCAGGGGAATTTATGTAAAAACAAGAGAAATTAACAATTTGTTACATGAATAAAACTAAAATTACTTTTGAAATAAACAAAAAAACATTTTTTTTATGCACTTCAAAATGAAGTTTAGTCCTTCAGGAATATAATAATAATATTCATGAGGGAACAAAATTCACCCCAATGGACTGCCGACATACCCTCAGATTTGAAACGGGAACCAGAATCTATATATGACCACGAAAATTATTATTACACCATAAGGCACAAACTCCAGAAAACACATTTTATAGCTAGAAAGAATCTTATAAGTAGTAAAAAGAATTCAAAGACTTAACCTACCATAATAATCCATTCAAGTACAGTGTACTTTGTTTTTGTTTGGAAGAAAATAAAAAGAATTCAACACCGAGCGGTATAATGTTGGAAGTAAGTATCCAAAGAATAAAAACAAAAAAAAAATTTTGAGCCAACATAAAATTAAACGGACGCAAAATACATATCACGTTAAACGATTACAAAAAAAAATATAAAAGGATTGAGACAACAAAACATACATGAATAGGTATTTAAGTTGCAATTTGAAACGTCAATTCAAGTTTTATGAAATAGGGAGTTTTACCATCTTGTCAAAGCTCACACTATGGAGAAGACAGATTGTAATATGTATCGCGCTTTTTTCAAACTGTCAAACTCAAGATCTTGGAGAAAACAATTTGGAAATAATTTTTAAATGCGGTATTCTTTTTTGTGTGAAATTTGTGATTTCCGTGGCTTAAAAATTTATTTTAATTAGCAAAACCAACAATTTTCACAATTTTCGCGCACAAATCTTTAAAATTCCCGCTTTCAATCAATTTTTCAACAATGATAAAAAAAAATCTGCTGTTCACCATACTGCTGTTTTTGACAATTCTGTGAGAACGTGAAAGAGATATATCGTTGTTACCTAAAAAGCCCTATCCCAAACGGATACAAATACAATACGGTTTAGCGCTCATTGAGTAGTTTATAAAACATTAAGGTTCTTGGCAACCGGTTTACAAACAAAACATAAAAAGATACAAATTCAAATTAATTTGGCGCTTTCTTCCTCCTTTTTACAGTAAAATTATCTTTAAATCTTGCTCCAACAAGTGAAAACAATAATAGTCGCAGTTATAGGTATACTTATGCAAATAAAGACAGCTTTATCAACAGGATTTTGGGTAGAGCCACTTAACAGTACAGGGATTCTGTTTGAAACAATAGGAAAAGCACTCGTTTATCATGACACCTAGAATTTACTAACAGAAATCCACATAGAAGATATTATCCAACATACGGAAATAGTTAATCAAGCAGAAGAAAAATGGAGCGAATTATGTAAAAATTTCAAAGAGGAAAGATGCAAGAGCCAAACACCAATTCTAAGTAACATAATTAACAAGGTAAAGCAACGCAAGAAGATAATACAAGACACAGAAGTAAAAAATCGTTATTCGATGGGATTGGAAAAGGGTTACATTACATGTTCGGAACGATGGACATTGATGACGAAAAACGTGTTTAAAGTAAATTGAGTAACATAGAAGGAGACACTCGATTAACTACAAAAACAACGAATAACTATAATAAAAACCGCTTATCAGAAATTACAGAAACCTTTTGGTAACCTGGAGAGAAATCAAAACAGCATTACCGAGGAGATAAACAAACTAGAAACAACAGTTAATTCCGTAGTGATGCAAGACCGAATGAAACAAAGGATCCTGGATACAATAATTTTGCTCGAAATAGAAGTTCAGACCAGGCAACAATTGGTTTAAGACGTGGTTAGTGCCACAAGACAAAACCAAATACATCCCCTACTTCTCACACCAACCGAACC
Organism: Baccha elongata; assembly: GCA_951217065.1. NCBI lineage: Eukaryota > Metazoa > Arthropoda > Insecta > Diptera > Syrphidae > Baccha > Baccha elongata. The sequence goes on from CATNUY010000148.1 coordinate 177,038, forward strand.
TAACAATGTATTGTTAAGTTTTATCTAGGTTCGTTTTATTGAATAAAACTTATTTCCGTTTTAATACAACTCACTTTACGTCTTTTCACTTTTAGTTCCAATTAATATTTCAAAACATCGTAAAACAAAAAAAATAGAACGGAGAACATCTTGGCCAGTTGTGCTGTGCACCGCATTTCAGTATGCCATTAAAAATAGAGGAATGCTTTGGTCCCAGTCTCGTTGGAAGTCACCTACTACTTTGGAAAGATGTTCTTTGAGAGTCCTGTTGAAACGTTCAACCATTCCGTCAGACTGCGGATGAAGTGGTGTTGTTCTCGTCTTCTTGATGCCAAGAAGCGAACAGAAGTCTTGAAAGATTCTGAATTCGAAGTTCCTTCCTTGGTCAGAATGGAGCTCCATAGGAATACCGAACCTGCTGACCCGATTGTACACAATCTGATCCACAACTGTCTTTTCTTCTTGGTTTGGAATGGCAAATGCCTCAGGCCACTTGCTGAAGTAATCCATGACAACAAGAATGATATCGATTGCAATTCTTACAAAAGGTGATCCAACGTTGTACAGTTGCATCTTCCTATAAAGTTTTCTGCCTGATCCCTTGGTGGCTGCACAAGTGACGCATGTTCTGCACCATTTTTCCACATCGTCTTTTGCATGCAGCCAGTAGAAACGTTCTTCAATTTTCTCCAAAGTTTTATTCATACCCAAATGGCCTCCAGGAGATCATGCATCTCAAGTAGAATGTCATTAACCTTTGTCCGGGGCACAACAATCTGCATCACATAGGTTTTGCCAAGGGAATTCCATTGTGCCCAATAGGCTTTGAGAGCCGGACTTTTATCAGACGTGTCTCCCCATTTTGGTTTCTCTTTATGTTCTTTCCATGCAAGAATGGGTTCAATGACCTTCTGGATTTTCAAAATTCAAAAGCCATCTTAACGCTCCATGGTCCGTCCGTAAAAGGAACCTCTGTCCATAGATGTGTTTATGAAAGTGTTTTGTGGCCAAAACCAAAGCAAGAAGTACTCTTCTGGTTACGCAGTAATTTCTCTCTGTCTTTGAGAGTACCTTGCTGAAGTATGCTACATTTTTTTCTTGACCGTCATAAACCTAGGAGAGAACGGCTCCTATTCCGACATTGCTTGCATCTGCATCGATTATAAACTGTTTTCCAGGAGTTGGATAGGTTAACACTGGAGCATCACACAAGCGTCTTTTAAGTTCCTTAAAGATTTTCTCCCACTTATTTAACTACTTGAATTGTTTACTTTTTCTACAAGTTGGTGCAAGCATTTGGCAATTCCAGCAAAATCCTTCACAAATCGTCGGTAATATGTAGCTAGCCCAAGAAAACATCTAAGTTGATGCTTCTCTTGTGGATTTGGCCAGTTCTTCACAGCTTCCACTTTCTCGGGATTCTTACCCCTTGAGACGAGATGATATGCCCAAATACTTCACTTCCGTCTTGAACAGCGTACTTTTTTGTGGATTGAGCTTCAGATGAGCATTTCGCAACCTCTCGAATACCCCTTTTAAGTTTTCACAATGTTCGTCAAATGTTTTCCCAAACACGATGACATCATCCAAATAGACTAGACAGGCCTACCAAGGAAGGCCTTGAAGTACAGGAGCGTTACACACGATAAAAGGCATTACTTTTGAACTGCCATAAACCGTTACCTGTCGAGAATGAACATTTCTCCCGATCTTCTGGGTGCATTTAAACCTGCCAGTAACCACTCTTCAGGTCCAATGTTGAAAACCATTGAGCTCCAGCCATCGCATCCTGAGTAACGCTTATCCTAGGCAGAGGATAACTGTCCTTCTTGGTGACATCGTTTAGCCTTCAGTAGTCCACACAGAATCGAGTACTTCTATCCTTCTTTTTGACTAGTACGACTGGTGATGCCCAAGGACTTTTTGAATTCTTGATTAAATCATCTTTCTGCATTGTCGATATCATTTAAGTAAATTCGTCTTGTTTGTCTTAAGGCAGGCGTCTTGCTGGTTGACGGATCGGCCTTGCATCACCAGTATCTATTCGATTCTGTACAAGTTGTGGTCGTCCATATTCCAGATACAATTATTGACCAATTGTATAATTTCATTAAAAACGTTAAAAAGATAAGATGAAATCTTCTTTTTTCTTCGGTTTTTAGGTCACGATGAGTTTATAAATGAAACAAATATGTTGCCATTTACTTTTCCTGACGTTTCGGCAAGGGTTGCTACCTTCTTTAGGGGAACTTTAATGTGAAACACACGAAAAACAGAATATACACTTGTATTATGACATCGCAAAATAAAAACTTACTTTATGTAAAAACAAGAAAAATTAACAATTTGTTACATGAATAAAATTAAAATTACTTTTGAAATAAACAAAGAAAAATTTTTTATGCACTTCAAAATGAAGTTTAGTCTTTTACAAACAAAATAAAAATTGAAATTTAGTCAGATAACAAGTGAGCAATATAGAGCTGATATTTTTTGTGTGTCACTTTCAATTGCATGGCGTCATTCGTCCATATTGCCCGTGCTGTTAAGCGAAAACATCAGCGAACTCTTGTAGAAGGTTTTCAGCAACTCTTAGCTGTTGTTGATCGAGATTACAGCAGTTAAACATTTTTCTCTTCAAAGCAATGACTTTATCTGGATTCCCTGATTTTTCGGGATGTTCTTCGGTTATCTTTGTTATTGCCGCTACAGGGTCACATTTACCGAAGACTTCATCTTTTTCTGAGCCTGATCTCATATGGTTTGATGTTTAGTATTCGTATGGGCACCATGTTATTGTGAGGTGCCACCAGCGTCTTTCCCACGATGTAATTTTGGGAGCAATGCAAAATACTTAGGTTATAGAATAACCTGTAATATGAGCTGCTGTAGAGCCATCTCGGACACTATTCGAAATATATATTCTGGTTTACGAACTCTTAGATCTTCTCAGACTTATAGTTACCCAATATGAAGAAACACCTTGTTAAGTCATTAATCTTGCCGTATTTTACCTTTAACTTTTCTCTATATCCTATATTGGATTGTGAGTGTAAGCGCAAAATGAATGTTGCTTTTAATGATTGCATACGCTTTATTCATAGTATTCCTAGATTTGTCAGTGTTACTCATCTAAGACACACTCTATTTGGATTGAACTTAGATGAGTATCTTAAGTTCAGGCTTGTTTTGAAGCTCCATAATATCATCCACAATAGGAGTCCTGGTTATCTAAGTGAAAGACTCAACTTTGCCCAATCACAAAGAGGGTTAAAATTAATCTTACCGCGTTTCTCACGCAACATAGCAGAACGCTCGTTCTACGTTTCTGCAATTCGTCTGTGGAATGCACTTCCAAACGAATTGCAAACTACTACTGCACCTACAGCTTTTAGAAGAGAACTATTTTTGCACTTTTCAAATCAAATTTAAATATACCTAATCCTTTTCTCTTTTTTCTTTTTAAATTACTGCTTGTTTATTTATTTATTTACTTAAATTTTGTATACGTATACATTTACATATCATATTTATTTACACATACATATATATTATTTTTTTTTTTATTCAATATTAAGATTAGCTTAAAATGATTTTTCTAAATTTTGAATACCGAGAAACTATGTTACTTAAATTATTGATGCTCTAAAAGATATAATTCTTAATGTGTCATTGTAAACTTATTATTTAGTCGAAATAAATGAAATGAAATGAAATAAATGTTTAGAGTCTGGTTTCACCATGAATCATCTTTGATGTTTGTGCAAACAAAGGCTTCTGACGAAGGAGGTAGGCACATATCTTCTTTGATAATTGCTCTTATCGATGATGAGTTCTGATTGCCATAAACCATTGGAATCCTTTTCTTCCTGGCGAGTGCAATTCTTGCAGTCTTGGTTACATGGCCGACGAGATAGGGCATCTGCATTCGAGTGTAGTTTTCCTTTTCGATGTTGGATTTCATAGTCATATGTCTGAAGTCTCTCAATCCACCTGGCTACTTGACCTTCTGGATTTTTAAAATTCAAAAGCCATCTAAGCGCTCCATGGTCCGTCCGTAAAAGGTACCTCTGTCCATAGATGTATTTATGAAAGTGTTTTATTGGCTAAAGGCATCGGCCTTGCATCATCAGTATCGATTCGATGCTGTACAAGTTGTGTTCCTCCATATTGCCCGTCCTGTGGCGCGAAAACATCAGCGAACTCTTGTAGAAGGTTTCCAGCAACTCTTAGCTGTAATTGATCGAGATTACAGCAGTTAAACATTTTTCTCTTCAAGCAATGACTTTATCTGGATTCACTGATTTTTCGGGATGTTCTTCGGTTATCTTTGTTATTGCCGCTACAGGGTCACATTTACCGACAACTTCTCCTTTTCTGAGCTTGATCTCATATTGTTTGATGTTGAGTATTCGTATGGGCACCATGTTATTTTGAGGTGCCACCAGCGTCTTTCCCACGATGTAATTTTGGGAGCAATGTTCAGAGTCTGGTTCCACCATGAATCATCTTTGATGTTTGTCCAAACATCAAAGGAGGTAGGCACATATCTTCTTTGATGATTGCTTTTATCGATGATGAGTTTTGATTGCCATAAACCATTGGAATGCCTATATTTTGGTATTTAAGAAGTTGGTTACCAATGTCGAGAATTAATTCATGCTTTTTCATTAAGTCGATTTCAATAATGCACTCATCGCATATATCTGCCACTAGAAATGGATCTTCAAACTCTAATTCTACCAAGCGGATATGAGGACGGACTTCTCCGTACACTCTTGCTGCTTCTCCTGTTCCAGTCTTCAGACAATAGCTGTTGGTTTTGTGAAGCATTGCCATCTTGACCAAGTCTCTTCGTACAATGTAAGCGGTGGCACCGGTGTCGATGGTAACCACGTATTGCTTGTTGTTAATAGCTGCTTCCACAGTTAGACTTTTATTGTTTCGCTTAGTCTGCTAGACTTAAATGATGTTTCTGGGTCCATAGATACCAGAAACCAGCTTCTGCCCTTCGAAGTTGGTTATTACTCGTTTCCTTGTTGGGAAACTTGACGAGGTGGGGCGTTGGTCTTGTGTGTAGTCTCATCTGATGTATTATTTCTGCTTCCACAATGTTGACATGCGCTTCTTCTTGGTGGCATTTGGCACTGGCGCTGGAAATATCCGGTCTTGTTGCAATTCCAGCATCAGATCTGTCCATCTCGACGGTTTTTCTGGAATGCCATTTTTTGGCAAGAGTATTCTTCTATAGCTACTTCTCTTACCCGATGTACTCCTAGTGAAGACTGTTCAGCTGCCTCCATAGTCAAGGCAAATGCTAATGCTTCTGGAAGTTTTCGTTTTCCAGCTGTTCTTACTGCTCTCTGGAGATTAATGTCAGACAAGTCACGAACAAAGGCTTCCACGGCGAATTGGTTTATGATTTCTTCGCCCGCAGTTGGATATGCCAAGTGAGCAAGTCGTTTGATGTCTGCTTGAAGCTGCTGAAGAGTTTCACCCCGTTTCTGAACTCTGGTGTTTAGTTGAACTCTTAAGACTTCTTACATATGGCCATCTCAAAAGCGTTTTTCAATGGCTTGTGAAAGTGCACTTAAGTTGCCATGCATCTCAGCTGGTATTGTTTGCAGTGACTCAGCAGCAGGTCCTCTAAGAGCCAGTGTAAGTGCAACAAACTTGTCTTCATCATTCTAGCCGTTTGTCATCGCTGCTGCTTCGAATTGTCTTTAATAGATTGACCAAGAAGTTTGTCCATCAAAAGTTGGCGGATGCATTTCTTTTCTCTTTAAATAGTCAATAGAAGTTTTTCGTACCTTCAGTTTTCTTACCTTGTCCAATTCTTTAGCAATATTTTCAAGTTTTTGCTCGAATTTTCCTTCTTAATTCTCGAACTTCCCATCAATCTTAGTCTCAACTGTTATGAGTTGTTTTTCGACGGCTTCAAATCTTTTGTCAGCAGCAACGAACATGTTTTGCAACGCAGTGAGCTTATCACCGAGAAGGTTCTTTTGTTCTTCAAGAATGCTGTTTTCTTCGAAAACATTTCTTTGATCTTCGAAACGTTCGAGAAGTTTCGTTTGTTCATTGTTTTGTTCTTTTCTTTGACCTTCGAAACGTTCGAGTTCGTTTGTTCATTCTTTTGTTCTTCCCTTTGATCTTCGAAACGTTCGAGAAGTTTCGTTTGTTCATTCTTTTGTTCTTTTCTTTGATCTTCGAAACTTTCTAGAAGTTTCGTTTGTTCATTTTTTTGTTCTTTTCTTTGCTCTTCGAAACGTTCGAGAAGTTTCGTTTGTTCGTTTCTTTGATCTTCGAAACGTTCGAGAAGAAGAGCCAACATATTGGACAAGTCTGTGTTGGAACTTACTTGTTCTTCTGCCATTCCTATTTCCAAGACGGATGTGTCTGGATTTTCACCGTGTCGTCTCATGGCTTCTTGCACACGAATTATGAGGTAATTTTTCGTTCCAGCAGTAGGAAGACCCCGTTGGTTTAGTTCTGCTTTTAGTTCAACAGCGTTTAAATCCTTCAGAAGCTTACCCATATTTTTACTTTCAACACAATCTCTTTTCACTAAATTTTATTTAATTATACTTCTGATACCAATGTTAAGTTTAATCTAGGTTTGTTTTATTAAATAAAACTTATTTCCGTTTTAATACAACTCACTTTACGTCTTTTCACTTTTAATTCCACTTAATATTTCAAAACACTCTTTATTTCCTTTTTACATTCTTTATTTTAAATTCAAACTTTATCACTTTCAAATTACTGACTTGTACACGACTGATTTTAAATTCAAACTGACTTCTTGCCGCATGGTGCGCTCGTATTTATAGTGGCTGCACACTGATCTCTATATTAACCTGGCTAGCGGATGCATATGAAGATGTGTTATATTATGAAAAAGTCCCAAATTTTGTATAACAGTAAACCCCTATAGCAGTTTAACAAATGTCAGAATACCCAAAAATGGGTTTTTTTTTTTAGTTTTCTTTTTTTAGATGAATACGAGTCTTTTTTCATTTATTAAAAATTGAAGCATTAAATATTTTAAAATGTGTGTTTAAGTGTGGTTGTGGTAATTTTAATAAAAAAAAAACAAAGTAATAATGAAGAATAATGAGAAAAGAATTGTCCCGTAAATATTGGAGGATCTCTCTTTCAAGCACGGCAAACAGTTCAGCCTTCCCAAAACCCGACAAAGCATATGCTAACCTTTCAGAAATTCAGTTTCCTTCTGCCACCTAATATGACTATCTATGAAATGGCTTTTGAGCCCAAGGAATCCCAATACAAGTGGTACCTAAAGCTTCTGGAAATTCATGGTCAAGACTCCGCCAAAAAGTTTACAGAAATTTTGCGGCAGGCAATTGGGATAATGCATAACTTAAAAAAACAATAGTGCCTCTTATCTCCAAACAAACCAACAATAGCATTCACCAATTCAAATGTCACAGCACCCACATCATCAACATTATCAACATCAACATGACATTATAACGAGTGAGGAAATGTATAAATCAGGCATATAGGGCTGGTAGTTTTGAAAGTACCACCTCAAGGATACATTGCCTGACCATCCTGTAAGTAGAAATAAACATAGAAACAAAAATTTTATAAATCGATTTTTAAATAGTTGAAACCTGGAACATCAGAAGATGCGAAACCCCCACATGAAGAACATCCACCAGAAGCCGCAGCTTGGGCAGAGTGTGTTCCCCGAGGTGCTGACGGTACACCAGCAGGAGAAGGTGCTGAAGCAGCGGTCAGCTAAAGGAAATCAGCAACAAATATGCACCCTTGGCTTTCGTCATTGATCAACTACACACAGCCTATTCAGTTCCAAGGATTCGACACACTAACTTAGGATAAAAAACTTCGGGCAAATTTAAGTACAATTTCATCCGAGGACGTGACAAAGACTTCGATCCATTTTCCGATGCACCTGTAGACGGTGTTATCGCCGTTTCGTCATGCACATATTTTGGAGTCAATTGAACATTTTTTGACGTACAACAAAAATGTTAATACTTGCATACTTGTTACATCATTACATATTGATTTACGTTCATATTTAAAAATAGTATTGCAAAACTATATTCCTAAGTACTATAGTATCTCGTACTGAATATGAAATGATTTTGGGGTACCTTTAAGAGCCAGGAAACATTTTTGTTGTATGTCAAATTATGTAAACACTAGAACAAAAAGAATCAAAAATCTTACCCTGTTTTTTTTTAATTTTTCGAAAATAGTTGAAAAGTCGTGCACATATGAACATTTTTTGACTTACAACAAAAATGTTAATATTTCCTGGCTCTTAATTGTTCTGTGCTACTAACTGCATCATTAGATTTTGATTTAGGATCAAATTAAAAAAAGGTACCCCAAAATCATTTCATATTCAGTACGAGATAGAACATCAAAGGCCTCCAAGACAACCTGTATGACCTTTTCTACAAACCCGATTATCAAAACCAAGGTAAGCCTCGAAGTTAAAAAACATATCAAAGCCTTTCTGTGTCCAAATTTTAGCTCTTCTGACTTGAAAGTTGGAGAACATGGACGCAGTGAGTCTATATCTTGCATCCGCATATATGGCTCACGACAAACCGTCACCGCCATACGAAATAGGACGACTCCAAACCGCACCTCGGATCCAAAAGAGGTAACCTGCTGCTTGGTTGCAACGCCAATGCCCGACATGAAGTATGGGGTAGCTCCGTAACCATATGAACGAGGTGAGTCTCTTTTTGATTATATTATTGAAAACAATTTAACAATCTGTAACAGAGGTAATACCCCCACCTTTACATTTCCTAGTTCTGAAAATTTTGAGGGATGGGAGGATGTACTTGACTTCAGACAAATGGATCCTCTTCAGTCTTAACTTTAATATTATAAAGCCACCACCCTATAGAAACCCAAAAAGAATTGACTGGCAAAAATTCAGTCAAATTATTAAATCCAAATTAAACACAATTCCAAACGTTAATCCAAATTCTGTGGCCGAGCTGGAGAGAAAGGTTAATACTTTCGAAGCGGCTATGGGTGTCGCCTTCAAGATCTCGTGCCCAATAAAATTTTGCAAAAAACCTTACCTCCATGCTGAAATGAAGATCTTTCAAATCTTAGAAGATTAACGAGAGATGTCTTCAATATATGTTATAAGCATAAGTATTTCAAACCGTATAAAGACTGTCTTAAATTATACAAGCGCACTCTAGCATCAGCCAAGCAACAAGCATGGAGAGAGTATTGTCATTCGATAGAAAATATCAGAGACTCAGCAAAATTGGGGAAGATCTTGTCCAAAGAGCATTCAAACCCCTCCTTTCTTCAAAAGGAGGATGGTACGTGGACTGAGTCACCTGTTGAGTCTCTGGAGCTAATGATGGCAACACACTTTCCAGGTTGCACAGACAGCTATCCAATATCACATCGATACCCTGAAGTACAGTCAGTACATTTAGAGGAAATTACGTCCGTCAGAACTAAAGAAAATATAGTTAGAGCTATAAAAAGTTTTTCTCCGTATAAATCTCCTGGCCTGGACGGCATACTCCCTATAATGCTACAAAAGCTACAAGACGTAGTAATTCCATGGCTGGAGTATATCTTTAAAGGGTGCCTCTTGCTTAATCATGTTCCAGAGTCTTGGAAACAGGTTAGAGTTGTTTTTATCCCAAAGGTGGGAAGGCGGGGCCATGAATCGGCAAAAGATTTTCGCCCGATTAGTCTGACCTCTTTTGTGTTAAAGACCCTAGAACGCATCCTAGATAATTGCATTAGGGAAATGCTAACTATTTCCCCTCTATCAAAATCACAACTTGCATACCTCAAAGGCAAGTCTACTGAGACAGCTCTTCACGAGGTTGTGCGCACAGTTGAAAATAAATTACATTATAAAGAATATACTTTGGCAACTTTCTTAGACGTAGAAGGAGCCTTTAATAACGTCCAAACTGAATCTATTCTACAGTCCCTCATCGACTTTGGAGTTGATGCTCTAAGAGAATGGATAGTATCCCTGCTTAGTGACAGAGTAATTCAAGCTAAGTTAGGCAATACACAGTCGATCAAATACGTAAACAGAGGAACACCACAGGGAGGAGTTCTTTCTTATTTACTATGGCTTCTTGCAATGAACAAAATCTTAGTGGAACTTGAGGAAGGGGGGGTGAGAGTTGTGGCGTATGCCGACGATTTAGTTTTGCTGGCATCTGGTAAGTTCCTATCTGTAATTAGTGAAATCACTGACAGGTCCCTGCGTAAAGTAAACAGCTGGGCCATAAGCTGCGGTTTGGGTATTAATCAAAGCAAGACAGAACCGTTGCTGTTTACAAACAAATATAAGATACCTACCTTCACTCTTCCTCGCCTCAATTGTCACACTCGGGCACTCTCAACTCGCATTACCGCACTCCCTCTCTGAATATCTGTAAAGGTTTAAACGTCGCATTCCCTACCCGAAAGGAGTATATATAACGAATGGATGGAGATAGAACGAAAAATTACGACACAATAATTTTTACGGAGGTTCAAAGATGGAGTGCCGTGTTGGAGCAGGGGTCTTCTCTGAAACACTAAATGTATCTAAGTCACTTCGACTGCCGGACCACGCTAGCGTTTTCCAAGCGGAATTGTTTGCAATAAAAGAAGCATGCAAAATACTAAAGCAAGATCCAAATCAAAACCATAATGATAGCCTGAAGGTCACAGTGGTTTTCAGGGAAAAGAAAGGACTGATGAGCTTGCCAGGCAAGGATCGGCCCTTCACAGCTAACATGCCAAAGCAGTTAGTATTCCGCTGGGGGATATGAAGGGCATTTTCTTGTCTCATTATCTATCTGTATCCAATCGTAGATGGAATGGTCTAACTAACTGTGCCACCTCAAGAAAGATGTGGCCCAGCTATGACAAGTCTCGCACATATGAACTCTTATGTAGAACTCGGTCAGACATAGCCAGGATAATTGCAGTTAGCACGGGTCAATGGCCAATAGGAGAGCATGCAGCAAAAATGGGCATTCCGCATAATACTCATTGCCGTAGCTGTGCAGATGAAAGGGAAAACGAAACAGTGACTCTTTATCTCTGCTGCTGCCCTGCCTTGGCAAATCCAAGATGCCAATTCTTTGGTCAGTACTTTATTGACAACTTTAACGAACTTACTGTTGTGAGCATAAGTAACCTCATTGTCTTTTTGAATGCAACCAAATGGCTATAAACGTAACAAACCATATCAATACCTCACCTCTGATAGATAAGATGGATCAAGAGAACTACATGATATTTGCAGGAACTTTTCTCTAGCCGTGTAGGCGGGCTAAGTCTACTGCGGGCATCATGTTTTTCCCTAAATCGAACTGATCTCAACGGAAATTCGGTCCTACCCTAAGCCATCCAGCACCCTGCCTGTTTAGGTTTTTAGCGAAGACAGACTTATCGGAGCTAACAGCCTGGCATAAAGCCTGGTGAGGGGAATGGGCCATTTCAATTGAGTGAGGTATACTCCCAATCAAAACAATTTTCAAACCTTATAACATAAACCGTACCAATGTCTCACCTTTTCCATGGGATGAAAAACGGCAGACATCATGTCTTTCCCTAAACCAAATCAATCTCACGAGGAAACTGGCTCTACCCTATGCCACCCAGCACTCTGCCTGTTTAGGTTTTTGGCGAAGACAGACATTCCCTTAGCTGAGGTACTCGAGGATCTTTTATTTTCCTATGGGAAATGGTAATAAAGGGATCAACTCCCAACGCAATTCCACACCTAAATACACCATAGTCACCAAAACGATATCCCAACCTCCACATAATGATAGGTCTCATGAGTTTATGGTATCAAAACCGCGCACCTAGCGCTAATTGGGTTTTTATTCTAGTTGAATAGCCGCCATTCCTTCCTACCTACCTACCTACGAGATACTGTAGTACTTAGGAATATACTTTTGCAATACTTTTTTTTAAATATAAACGTGAATCAATATGTAATGATGCATTTAGAAGAAGTTAAAATAAAATGTCTTGAAAAACGAGTTTTAAAAAAATTTCTCGTTTAGTTTTGAGTAGTTTTGAATTTTAATTTAAGTTAGTTTTTACGCCCAAAGGCATTTTTAATATATAGTTATAGTATAATTGGATAGAGAGTAGAATGGAGGAAGCAAAGCCTTTGAGAGTGTGTTATCACAAGCGCTGGGTTGCCACTGTAAACAGTGTCGTATAAAAGGTAAGAAATTGATTGATTATTTGATAACCAAGGCTATTCCTCTTTAGGTGATCATAGCAATAATAATGTACAAATCGCAATGCAGATTAATGAGATCCATGTTTTTTTGTATCCATAGTACTGCACAACAGATCGTGCGTGTAATTTTAGACGACCCACGGTAGAAGATATAATGTAACATCGCGTCGTTGTTGTGACCTTCAGCATATCGATGGAACTTTCAACGTTGGGATTTTCCATGTTGGTTTACCTGCTTTCTGGCTGGGTGATCAATTGAACTCCTCTATCACAGCCTTGCTTTACTTTGAGTACTTAGTTTGTTTCTATATCACCAATAGTCCAGTCAATTTAGTACTGAAATAGGGTCAAACCTGTCACAAATTAAATACAAGTTGGAACCACTTTTAAAAATTTTCTTTTGATGAGTAAAAATAGTAAATAAATGTCTACCTCTTATTGTAGTTCAATGGTTTCAATGGTTTCATCACTCGCCTGCACTTGTGTTTACGATTTGCGATATGTAGCAACCAACAATGTTAACCATATTGATTTATGATTTCAATGTTTATCTGTTAAAAATATTAATTTTTAATGTCCAAAACAAATAATAAAGCATTGATCTCTTCTACTATAATACTTTAATTGTTTTTATTAAAAAATATTCAAATAAATAGTTTTACTAACATACATACAATTACACATTTTTCAGTGTTGATCCAGTACACACCATAAACACAATCATAAAACTAGTAATAAAATTGCAATTACAATATTCACATTTATTCAACAAATTAATTTATTAAAACTATATATTGCAATACGGAAGCAGAGAGATTCACAACACATCAAGAAACTGTGTTTCGTTTTAAACATAGACTCAAAATTGTATTAAAAAGATCCACCATTAAAAATTTGTTTAGTGTAAATATAAAATAGTTAAAATAGTTAAATTAATTAGATTTAACTATTTTATATTTACACTAAACAAATTTTTAATGGTGGATCTTTTTGAGTGAATAAAATTGACATATTATGTTTTATACGTATATAATAGGTCACAATGTATATTAAATAAAGATATCTTTTAACATATTATTTACAGTCTTTCAGTTATTTACATTTGAATCACATCATTAAGAAAAGAAATTATAAATATATGGTGAGTGCAAACTACATAACAATGTTAGTGTTTATAAAAGTCAATAACAAAGTCAATAACGGTGCTAGCTTTGTGGGCTCGTCAGATGCTGGACGTCAGCTGACGGGCCCACAAAGCTAGCACCTGGCGAAACGCAATGTTTTCTTGGACTATAGACCGCTAAACGCATTAATTTTGAATAATAACTCAGAAAAGTTCACTTAAAATAAACTGATGCTAAGTCTTCTACTTGGTTGAATATTCTTAATATAAAAAATAAACTTTTTAAATTAATTTTCATATTAGTATATAGAATCTGTATCATTATTTATTTTATTTCTTTGTTATATCTTAGCCTTGGCCACGAGGCAAAACAAAAACCCCACCCCCAGTTGAAAATGATTGCAACCGTGATCTTGCTGGTATAGTTCACATTAGCTTTTTGTCAAAAAAGTTATATAAGCTGAGCTAGAAAAATCTTTAAATTGCGTAATGACAAGGTGCTTTTTGCTGGACGTCATCTGACGAGCTCACAAAGCTAGCACCGGGCGAAACGCAATGTTTTCTTGGATTACAAAACATTTGTACAAGTAAAACAAAATAATAGTTTAGTACTACACAACAACAAATAAATCAAAGAAAAGTGTTAAGTTAAGTATGTACATATTAAAAGAAATAATAAACATATGGAAATAAAGTTAAATTAATGATTGATTTTGTATAACCACCTTATGCTTTAGCAATGCAAAACTACCTGAGTCGACCAAGACGGTAGGTTCGGATCCGGAAATATTCTGTGCCTCAACAACGGTAAGTAGATCTAATCGAAAAATTAAGATTGTTTACTTGAGAATTTTAATTTTTGAAAAAAGCATGGTCTGAAACATATAAAAGAATAATTTAAACATTGCGGTAGGTACTTCAAGTCAGATCAACTAAATTTTCCTATCTATTTGCTTAAATACAAATAGTACTAACAATTTAATAGTAACATGCAGTACTAACGTTGTCATAGTACTTTTAAAAATCAGCTTTTTATATATTACTACCAGGAAAAACTTTGAACGCAAGTTTGTACCTGACATTATAACGAGTGAAAAAATGTATAAATCAGGCATATAGGGCTAGTAGTTTTGGAACTACAGTAGATACCATGCTCAGATTCTTTGAAATGTTCGTAACTAAGTAAAATATTGTATTAATATAAACATGTTCTGTGCTGTGATTCCAAAACTACCAGTATTATACGCATGATTTATACATATTCTTATAGTTAAAATACCAGGTACAAACTGACACCCAAAGTTTTTGCTGGTAACCAATATATAAAAAATCTGCCTTTTTAAAAGTTAATTGTAGTACTAACGATTTCATAGTACTTTTGAAAGGCATATTTTTTTATATATATTGACTGGACCAACAATTTATACTAGCATTGTATCAGATATTAATAAGAATCAGAACAAAGACGCAAAAAAAACAAATACCTGTTGTGTCGTAATCAAAAGGATTTGAGATGGTAGGTTCTTCAACCGTATCTGGTTCATTACCACTTAAAATTTCTTCCTGTAGATCTAGTAGTAAAAAACACAAGATATTAAAAACTATTGTATTATAATTTTGAATCTACCTGTTCTATCACAGTATATTGATTCCCCAATACCAACAGACTGGTCGTGATGTTCTTCAAGCACTGTGGTAAAAATAAACAAACATTTAAAAAGTTATTATTATTTTTTTTTTTTTTTAATCAAGTTTTTGTCTTGAAACCTTTTTCTTTCAAAAAAATGGATGGCACCGCATTCATCCTAATGTTTTTGTAGGTTGTCCGTTTGATTTCCTGAAAACGAAAGACTCAAAATGGTCACTACATATGCGACTCTCTGTATTTGGAACGAAGTCGTTAATGGAAATGGCCTCTAACCATTTTGTTAATAAACTTGGTTTTTCTTAAGGAAACCTGTAACAAAGTTAAATTTTATTTAGCTATATGGAATGGAATTATGTTATTGCTTTCAAAGGGAAAGTCCTAGTCGCGTTGCAAAAAAAACAACTATGCTGTTTTTCTGCAAAGAGTGTAGGTACACTACCTGGAAGCAAAGTTTTCCGTTTTTTGATTACTGAAAAGCAATCCTCTAAGAAATGGTCTGAGCTGATCTTGCTATATTTAGAAGGTCTGAATGAAGGATCAAACCCCTATTTTTCCAGCCAAATTTTCATTTAATTTGGATCTTCTAATGGGAATCTGAATAAAAGATTTTTATGAAATTCCATAAACTGAAGCATTATATTAACTTACCCATGAAGTGTCCTTTCTAGTTTTTTTGCTTCTTTTGTGCAAAATTTGCAAATTTTAACCATTGTATATCCGTTTTATTCGTAAAGCTGACATTCTCAAAAATATGTTGGTCAATTTGTTATCATTTAAAACTTTTTTTATAAAGAGTTAAAGCTCCATATTTTAATATTTCTTTCTATGAATTAATTGATTTTATCACTATATATCTTTTTTCTAAAGAAATTACTAAATTATTTAATTCTTTTAATTTTGTATTTTTTATCACAGAAAAACCCACCTTGCTTTTAAATTGTTTGGTAAACATTGAAATATTTTTTTTTTCCAAAGTAGACGTCAAATCATGATAAAATCCACCATCTGTCAACTTCAATTTGCTTCAAAAACAACTGTTATACATTGTATGGAATACGCTGTCCAGTTATATATTGAGATCGGTGTGGCTGCACCATTCAGAACTCCGCTTTAGAATCTTCTAGCACAGTGCCAGTCAGAGCCTTCTGGAGCCTTTTAGTCTATGGTCTTTCGTTTAAAGAAATGACGCGACGTTTCGTTAACTTCCTTGCACAAGAAACACGATAAAAATAACGAGACACTTTTAACGATTTTAAGAAAAAACCTTGAAATAAAAACAGAACCCATGGAAGAAGTACTGGTGGTACGAATAATTCTGCCAATGTTCAACTTAGCACCATTTACCATAGACCAGATACATTTGTTCCCGATAGACTATAAGAAAAGTCTACCAGCCATATTGGATATTGAAAAATTGGATATTAAAACAAAAGAAATCATCGCTATAACACGACTGGAATTCGAGGGGTTAATAAGGGTATCCGTACAACTTTTCGAGCCTTGGTACGTCGTGACAGTAGGGTCACCAATTCTCATAGGAACAGAACAAAATTTATGTTTGATATCATTGTTTTTCAACCCATACAAAGAAGAAAATAAATGCGAATATGTTTTCCCAACCCAAAGACAAAACTATTCGGTTAAAATGACACACAACAATACTTGGTTGTATTTGCTAGTTACCCCTACAAAAATACAAGTTCAGTGTGCCGGAGAACTTCATTGGACATTTTTAAACGAAACAGGAATACTATACATTATAGAACCTTGTAACGTAAAGATAAACAAACATATAATACACTTCGATACAGACATCCTTAAAATACAAATCCATCAACCAGAATTCTCGCTACCAGACCTTAAACTAAACAAAACCATTTAAAAAAACCACAAAACCACGACAAAGTGAACTTTCGTTGGGGAAGGTCCCCTCTGTGTAGTGCGTCGATCGTCCGTTGCCCGTACGCGTCTTGTTTGAGTCTTGTGCCTAGTCGTGTTATTTATTTGTTCCTATAAAATTCAAATGTTTACATAAAAAAAAAAATATCAATAACAAAACGAAACAAAATAAAAAAAATAGCAAAAAATAGCAAACAAAAAAAATATTAACAGTGATGAAAAAAAAAAACAATTAACCACACCACAGTAAAATCAATGCAATAAAACAAAAACAACAAACAGCCAATAACCAATAAAAAAAAACATTAAATCATGATAATCCATCTCAGCATAGCACAGTGAGTACCATCCTTCACTTTCCCCTTTTCTTTCTCTTACAATCGCATGGCTTAGCAAGTGTATCAAATAGCATTGGTTTTATAACTAATGCAATTGATACACAGGTCACGTCATCGTTGATAACAGACTGTTGACAAAAAAAAAATGTTACTGTTTTGCATTAACAGGGCCGGATTCGATTCTTGTCACTACTAAGGCATAACACTAGTGGTGGCGTGTGTCGAATAGCATTCTGTGGTTCAACTCAGTAATATTTTTCTTATAGTCTTTGGCTGCTTTAGTTTTTTTTATTCTTTCATTTGTAATGGCTGGTAATTTCAGGGTAGATTATTGTAATATTCGTGGGCTTAGAGCGAATTTTCTTTCTGTGTACTCCCATACTGCTTTAAACAGGCCAGCTGTATTGGCACTAAGTGAAACCCAAGTAGGTGAGGATTCCGATCCTACTGAATTCCTTATTCATGGGTATAACTTGGTGCCATTATTCTTTTCCCACCATGGTCTCGCCATATACATTAAGAATGATGTTGCTTATCAGTTTTTGCCACAATATGGTCTCTGCACCAATTCTTTTTTCAATTTTATGTGGTTTAAATTTTCCGTGAATAAGCAAATCATGCACTATTGCTTCCTTTATCGAAGCCCCAATCTAGACAGAGTGTCAACTTCTCGTGAATTTGATGCTTTGTCTGATTCCATCCAAAGAATTGTTTCGTCCTATCCTCGCACTGAAATCGCTGTTACGGGCGATTTCAATGTACACAATTCTTCATGGCTTCAACATTCGGGCCCGGCAACACCAAAAGGAGTGTGTGCTGAGATCTTCGCTGAGTTAATAACCACCTAACTCAGTTGGTCAACGAGCCCACTCGAATATCGGACGTGGTAGGTCGAGCAGAAAACACTTTTGACTTGTTTCTTACCTCTGACCCTGGTAAGTACACTATTAGTGTTCTATCTTCTCTAGGCACATCTGACCATTGTGTCATATCAGCAAATTTCTCGTGTAAAAACTCTCCAGTTAAAGAAAGAGCTCAAAAGAGAACCGTTTGGCAATACGAGAAAGCCAACTGGGACGGTCTCAATAATTATTTTAGGATCTTTAACTGGTCACTATGCTTCCTCGATAGTGACGTCAACGCCAGCGCTGATATGATCACAAGTTACGGACCAAATTTCTACATGACCAAAAATTACGGCAAAAAATACTGCAATGTCCCAAAGGCAGTAAAAATTTTTGGTCATTTGTAAAAAATATGAGGAATTCTTCCTCTTCCTCGGTTCCTACGCTCGTTGTGAATGACACTCCATTTATTAGCTCTCTAGAGAAAGCTAATCTCTTTGCTAGGCAGTTCGCCGCCAATTCAACGCTGCCAGTGAGTGTTATGACTCCGCCTGTACTTGAGCGAGGTAGTGATTCTATGGGGCAAATCTTTTTTCGCACTCGTACTGTAGCGAGAGTCCTAAAAGAACTTAACACACATAAATCCGCTGGACCGGATGGTATCCCCGCTATTGTTCTAAAGAGGTGTTCTTCAACGCTGGCAAAACCATTGCGTAAGCTTTTTCATCTGTCCTACTCCTCAGGTCTCGTTCCGAGCGGATGGAAAACTGCATTTGTCCAGCCTATTCCCAAAAAAGGCGAATCTTCCTCACCGTCTAAATACCGACTGATTGCACTTACGTCCCTTCTTTCCAAGGTCATGGAAACGCTGATTAATTATCAGCTCAAGAAATATCTCGAAGATCGAAAGCTTCTTAATGACCGACAATACGGCTTTCGTAGCAATAGGTCCACTGGTGATCTCATGGTTCATCTCATCGAACAGTGGAACAAATCTTTACATCGTTTTGGAGAAAGTAAGATTATTGCACTTGATATTTGAAAAGCATTTGATAGGGTTTGGCATCAGGCTCTCTTATCGAAAATGCGTGCTTTCGGGTTTCATGAATCCCTCCTTCATTGGATTAGTAATTACCTTTCGAATCGTTCAATAAAAGTTGTATTGGATGGATTCAAGTCTGAAAACCACAAAATAAATGCTGGTGTGCCCCAGGGCTCTGTTCTATCTCCAACACTCTTTCTCATTTTTATTAATGATCTCCTGTCTGCAACTTCTAATCCAATACATTGTTTTGCTGACGATAGTACTCTTAGCTTCTCATATTCGTTTTCAGATTCACATCCCTCTTCTTCGGATGTGGAACTGCAACGAGAAAATATGATAAGTTCATTAAATTCCGACCTAAACAGCATTGTACAATGGGGATTAAAAAACCGCGTGGAATTTAATGCTTCGAAAACCCAATGCTGTCTTGTATCGTTGAAGCGAGATATACCCCCCATGCCATTATCCATAGATGGCACTTGCATCGAGGAGACTGAACATCTCGATATTCTCGAGATGTTAATATTAACAGTGATGAAAAAAAAAACAATTAACCACGCCACAGTAAAATCAATGCAATAAAACAAAAACAACAAACAGCCAATAACCAATAAAAAAAAACATTAAATCATGATAATCCATCTCAGCATAGCACAGTGAGTACCATCCTTCACTTTCCCCTTTTCTTTCTCTTACAATCGCATGGCTTGGCAAGTGTATCAAATAGCATTGGTTTTATAACTAATGCAATTGATACACAGGCTACGTCATCGTTGATAACAGATTGTTGACAAAAAAAAAATGTTACTGTTTTGCATCAACAGGGCCGGATTCGATTCTTGTCACTACTAAGGCATAACACTAGTGGTGGCGTGTGTCGAATAGCATTCTGTGGTTCAACTCAGTAATATTTTTCTTATAGTCTTTGGCTGTTTTAGTTTTTGTTATTCTTTTATTTGTAATGGCTGGTAATTTCAGGGTAGATTATTGTAATATTCGTGGGCTTAGAGCGAATTTTCTTTCTGTGTACTCCCATACTGCTTTAAACAGGCCAGCTGTATTGGCACTAAGTGAAACCCAAGTAGGTGAGGATTCCGATCCTACTGAATTCTTTATTCATGGGTATAACTTGGTGCCATTATTCTTTTCCCACCATGGTCTCGCCATATACATTAGGAATGATGTTGCTTAACAGTTTTTGCCACAATATGGTCTCTGCACCAATTCTTTTTTCAATTTTATGTGGTTTAAATTTTTCGTGAATAAGCAAATCATTCACTATTGCTTCCTTTATCGAAGCCTCAATCTAGACAGAGTGTCAACTTCTCGTGAATTTGATGCTTTGTCTGATTCCATCCAAAGAATTGTTTCGTCCTATCCTCGCACTGAAATCGCTTTTACGGGCGATTTCAATGTACACAATTCTTCATGGCTTCAACATTCGGGCCCGGCAACAACAAAAGGAGTGTGTGCTGAGATCTTCGCTGAGTTAAACCACCTAACTCAGTTGGTCAACGAGCCCACTCGAATATCGGACGTGGTAGGTCGAGCAGAAAACACTTTTGACTTGTTTCTTACCTCTGACCCTGGTAAGTACACTATTAGTGTTCTATCTTCTCTAGGCACATCTGACCATTGTGTCATATCAGCAAATTTCTCGTGTAAAAACTCTCCAGTTAAAGAAAGAGCTCAAAAGAGAACCGTTTGGCAATACGAGAAAGCCAACTGGGACGGTCTCAATAATTATTTTAGGATCTTTAACTGGTCACTATGCTTCCTCGATAGTGACGTCAACGCCAGCGCTGATATGATCACAAGTTACGGACCAAATTTCTACATGACCAAAAATTACGGCAAAAAATACTGCAATGTCCCAAAGGCAGTAAAAATTTTTGGTCATTTGTAAAAAATATGAGGAATTCTTCCTCTTCCTCGGTTCCTACGCTCGTTGTGAATGACACTCCATTTATTAGCTCTCTAGAGAAAGCTAATCTCTTTGCTAGGCAGTTCGCCGCCAATTCAACGCTGCCAGTGAGTGTTATGACTCCGCCTGTACTTGAGCGAGGTAGTGATTCTATGGGGCAAATCTTTTTTCACACTCGTACTGTAGCGAGAGTCCTAAAAGAACTTAACACACATAAATCCGCTGGACCGGATGGTATCCCCGCTATTGTTCTAAAGAGGTGTTCTTCAACGCTGGCAAAACCATTGCGTAAGCTTTTTCATCTGTCCTACTCCTCAGGTCTCGTTCCGAGCGGATGGAAAACTGCATTTGTCCAGCCTATTCCCAAAAAAGGCGAATCTTCCTCACCGTCTAAATACCGACTGATTGCACTAACGTCCCTTCTTTCCAAGGTCATGGAAACGCTGATTAATTATCAGCTCAAGAAATATCTTGAAGATCGAAAGCTTCTTAATGACCGACAATACGGCTTTCGTAGCAATAGGTCCACTGTTGATCTCATGGTTCATCTCATCGAACAGTGGAACAAATCTTTACATCGTTTTGGAGAAAGTAAGATTATTGCACTTGATATTTCAAAAGCATTTGATAGGGTTTGGCATCAGGCTCTCTTATCGAAAATGCGTGCTTTCGGGTTTCATGAATCCCTCCTTCATTGGATTAGTAATTACCTTTCGAATCGTTCAATACAAGTTGTATTGGATGGATTCAAGTCTGAAAACCACAAAATAAATGCTGGTGTGCCCCAGGGCTCTGTTCTATCTCCAACACTCTTTCTCATTTTTATTAATGATCTCCTGTCTGCAACTTCTAATCCAATACATTGTTTTGCTGACGATAGTACTCTTAGCTTCTCATATTCGTTTTCAGATTCACATCCCTCTTCTTCGGATGTGGAACTGCAACGAGAAAATATGATAAGTTCATTAAATTCCGACCTAAACAGCATTGTACAATGGGGATTAAAAAACCGCGTGGAATTTAATGCTTCGAAAACCCAATGCTGTCTTGTATCGTTAAAGCGAGATATACCCCCCATGCCATTATCCATAGATGGCACTTGCATCGAGGAGACTGAACATCTCGATATTCTCGGTATGTGTATCACCAACCACATTTTGTGGAACGATCACATACGCGATGTCGCCAAAAATGCCGCAAGATGTTTGGGTTTTCTAAGGCGATGCAAGAAGTTTTTCTCCCCCACTGATCTGGCTATTATCTACAAGACTTATATACGTCCAAAGCTTGAGTATAACTCCCATATCTGGGCTGGTGCTCCTGCAACTTACTTAAGACTCTTGGACAGTATTGAACGTAGAGCATTTAGATTGATTGGTGATATTACCATCATAAGGTCATTTACGTCGCTTGAACATCGTCGAAATGTTTCTTGTCTCACCCTCTTTTACCGTAATTTTAATGGTTTTTGCTCTAGTGAAATAGCCAGTTGCATTCCTCCCCTTAAACAGTTCAACCGTAATACTCGCGCTTCTAGGAATGCTCATCAATATACCCTCGAGCCCAACTTCGGTCGTACTGTCAAGTACAGAGATTCGTTCTTTAGCCGTACTACCCGAATGTGGAATGCCTTGCCACACTCTGTCTTTCCCAGCCATTGCAATATTCAGGAATTCAAAACTAATGTGCACCGACACCTCCTTTCAACCCCTCTCTCCCTTTCCTAGTGCTCACACTGTGTCTGTATAACAAGGGTAGTATTATCCCTTTGAGTGTGCGCTTATTATAAAAAAAAAAAAGACACAGTAGGAATAGATACGAGGAGAAACACTACAATAATTTTAAAATCCCGAGGCACTAATCAATTCATCATCATCATCGGCTCGACAACCGGGGTCCGGTCCTGGCCTCCTTCAACAAGTCTCTCCACCTATCCCGGTCTCGAGCCGACGCCATCCAGTTGCGCACCCCAAGGCTCCGGGCGTCCTGGTCTACGCCATCTCTCCAGCGCAAGCATGGTCTACCACGCTGTCGTGTGCCATAGAATGTACCACAAAGAACTTTCCGAGCAGGTTCCTCTTCGCTCATGCGAGCTAGGTGCCCTGCCCACCGAAGTCTACCAAGCCTAATTTTTGTCACGATATCTGCTTCAAGGTAGATTGCGTACAATTCATGATTGTACCGTCTCCGGAATCGTCCTTCCTCACATATGGGGCCAACAATTCTCCTTAAGATTTTTCTCTCGAACGCGGCTAAGAGGTCAGAGTGCCTTTTGCTAAGCACCCAAGTCTCGGATCCATATGTGAGTACTGGCAGGACCATGGTCCTGTACAGCAGTAGTTTTGAAGTTATGGTGAGATTTCTGGATTTGAAGAGCTTTGACAGACTGTAGTAGGCTCTGTTGGATTTGAGAAGCCGCCCGCGTATTTCTTCTTCTATATTGTTATCGGCTGCTACTATTGACCCAAGGTATTTAAAGGATTGCACCACTTCAAATTCGTGCTCCGCTACCTTGATTGTTTGACCAACTGTTCCTCTCGCATTCGACGCTACCATGTACTTTGTTTTACCTTCACTTATGTGCAGCCCCAGATTTTGTGCCGCCTGCTCGATCTGGATGAAGGAATCGTGTACAGCTTGCTCGGTTCTTCCGATGCGTGGAATGAAACCACACTGATATTGTCCGATGATGGTCTTAGCGTATGGGGTTATCCGGTCTTGTAGGATAGAGGAGAGTATCTTATAGGCGGTACTCAACAACGTGATACCTCTATAGTTGCTGCACGTTGTGACATCTCTTTTCTTATGTATGGGGCATATTATACCTTTTCGCCAGTCTTCTGGCATTTCTTCATGCTCCCATACGTGCACTATAATATCATGAATTGCCTGACGTAGAGCTGGCCCACCGTGTTGAAATAATTCGGCTGGTATACCATCAGCTCCCGGGGCTTTGTTTTTCTTTAGCCGGTCTATAGCCTTCTCAACCTCTTCTATGCTTGGTGACGGCAACATAGGGTATTCGTCTTGAAGCAGTGGAGCCTCCACTTCTGCAGTGAGTTGACCATTTAGCAATTCATTAAAGTACACTTCCCATCGCTCCAGTAAGCTTTGTGGATCGGTGATCAGATTTCCCTCTCCGTCCTTGCAGTATGTGCAGCGTGGTGTGTACTGCGTCATGTTTCGGACGGATTGGTAGAACTTCCGCGCCTGGTGCGGACCTCGCTCTCGGCTTTTTTCTATTTCACAGATTAAGTTCTTCTCCCAGGCTGATTTTTTTTGTCTGTGAAGCCGTTTTTCTATTCTTCTGAGCTCTTTATATTCTTCTTCGCGTGCCCGCGTTCTATGAGATTATTGCATTGCTCGGTACGCAACATTCTTACGTTCAGTCGCTAGCTTGCATTCATCATCAAACCAGTCGTTCCGATTTCTACGACTGCTGCCTAAGATGGAGTTGGTAGTACTAATGACAGTATTCTTAAGGCGTGTCCACTTCTCATCTACGCCCAGCATACTGGCTCCAGGACTTACTCTTCCTAAATCAAGCGATTCTAGGGCGAGTCCTAACGCATTACCAAAGGTGTTACTGGAATTTTCATTGCGCAGGGCAGCCGTGTTGATTCGAACTAGATCGGCGGATGCAATACGTCTTCGCAAGGCAATCCGCCCTCGGAAGACCATACCAACAAGATAGTGATCCGAGTCGATATTGGCGCCTCGGTACGTTCGTACCGTCATCAAGTTCAAGTAGTGGCGACGGTCTATCAACACGTGGTCTATTTGGTTACGAGTGACTCCATCAGGTGATACCCAGGTGGCTTTGTAGATATCTTTTCGCGGGAACCTGGTACTCGCAACGACCATGTTTTTCGATGCTGCCAATTCTAAGACTCGAAGTCCATTGTCATTAGTGTTCTCATGCAAAGTATGGGTGCCTGCGTAATGCCTGAATACCGGCTCCCGACCTATTTTTGCGTTCAATCCCCAAGGATGATTTTTACGTCATACCTTGGACAGGCATTGAGGGTCCTCTCCACTTGTTCGTAGTAAGTCTCTTTTTCTTCGTCTGAGGACTCCTCCGTAGGTCCGTGAACGTTAATGAGGCTAATGTTCGTAAATTTGCCTCGCACGCAAAGGGTGCATAGCCTTTCGCTTATAGCGTTAAAGCCGATGATGGTAGACTTCATTTTTTCGCTGACTAGGAAGCCTACCCCAAGCACATGGTGTTTTGTATGACAGCTGTAGTATACGTCATATTCTTTCTTCTGTAAAACACCATTCCCTGTCCATCTGATTTCTTGTAGTGCTGTTATGTCAGCTCTATATTTTGATAGGGCATCGGCTAGCTGCTGTGCAGCTCGAGCTCTATAGAGCGATCGTACGTTCCATAAGAAAATTCGGAAATCGTTTTGCCGTTTTCGTTGCGTTGGTTGTCGTCGTGAGATCAGTCCGTTTCCGAGGCTTGTTGTCGGGTTCGTAATACTATATTTTACGGAACAGGGAATTTACCTGTTGCCAACCTGAGGAACGAGCCTGATCATATTAGCCAAACCTTTTTTAAAAGGCTTGTTACTAGCGGCCGCCGCAAAGAGGCTATGATCACACTTCCACCAGTCCCGAACAGTTACGGCACGTGCATGTTTTCGTATGCTACATTATATTCCCCCTATTCGTCTGATGGCTGACCGCCTAATCAATTAATGAAGGATTCTACTTACGCCATAAATGAGATTGAACGAAAAATGATGGACTACGAGACACACAAAAAGAGAAGAGTAGATAATTATATAGCAACAATAACATCTATATCATTCAGCACGGTAGCGATTTTTAGCCTCGCAATGATGATACTCGAGCGATTTCTGTGCGGAAGAAGAGGGAGAAAGCAGAAGAAGGCCGTAACGAAACCTAACCCTAATTACGAAACACCTATTCCTTCAATTTCAAATCAATCATTTATAGCTATCAATTATAATTAGAGACACCAAAAAAAAAAAAAACAACAACAACAATGTCGTCAAACGTAGTAAACACAATACAAATGTCCCATTATACCTAAATAACCTGCACCTACATGGATCGCAACAAATATCTACAAACCTACCTAACTACTTAAACCTTCAGGAAATCGCGAAAACGTCATTTTACAAGAATAGGAGAATATAAAATTGAGACAATGGGATGAACATAACAACATCTTCAACCAGACACTTTTTTTTTGTCCCAATTGAAGTCAAGGCGGGTTCCATTGGGTATTCATCGTAGTCAACAACGATCAAAGGACTATAAAATGTTTCAACAGACATGGGGGGGTCAGGTATAGAAACAAACTTAGCGGCTAAAAGGTTTGTAGAAAAAGAGTGGCAAAAAAGATATGGACCCACGAAAACCCCGAAATATAAAATGAAAAATGTTACAATACCAAGGACCCTTGTGGGACTGGGTGACTGTTTAGTTACATGTATGGTAGAAAATTATCTTGCATTTGACAAAAAAACTTATTTCGGATGATGAAGATATAGACGAACTCATTAAAACGCTGACAGCAGAAATAAAAAAGTACCCGGAATTTCGGTACTTACCCATATCCTGTTCACATTTAAAATAAAAAGAAAAGAGGGAAAAAGAGAGCCCCAAATTTAAATAAAAGAGGGAGAAAGCCTCAAAATAAAAAATAACTATAAAAGAGGGAGTAATAAGTGACACAAATAAACTATAAACAATAAAAAAAAAAAAAAAAAAAGAAATCCCAAAACACACATACATACATATTCACTACACATACATAACATACAGGCATAAACATATAAAATTAAATAAAATAACCACTCAAATAAATATTCATCCATGTACATAAAAATATTAACACCACAAAAACATTTTAGGAACGTACAAATATATCTACATCAAAAGATCCATAAGATAAATATTTACACTTGAAGACATATAAAACATAAATTAAATTCAAAAACAAAATTTATTTTAAAATTTTTTAGCTTTTGTAACAATACATAAAATAATAGAAGTACAATTAGACCACAAAAATACAAGAAAAATGAATCTTAACTATTCAAAAACAAAAATTATAATATTATCTATTGTAACGGGAAGTATGGGATGGTCCCGCTACAAAAATTGAAAAATAATTGATCTTTAACCCATATTCAAGATTTTGATTTAAACAAAGAAATTATATATATAAACAAAAATAATTTTTAACTTTGAGTTAATCTCGAATATGAATTAAAAATACAATTATAAAATTAATTGTGGGTTGAAGGTAGAGGATTGTAGACGGTTGTGACTGAGAGAGTTGATTAACAAAAAAGACCCAAAAGACCAGAAAGCCCAAACACTGGATGAAGTTCATTCAACAAACTACCTATGCCTCAGTTACAGTTTGCCTTCTCTTCCGTATTTTCAATTATGCAGCGAACAGAATAATCCCTAATCAGATCCAATTTCATAAAAAGATTTGAGATAATAGTCGACTGGGAAAAGCAGGGGATGAAGAGACATTTCTGTCCATTAACTACTTCACAGTAGCAGATGAACCGAAAATCTCTTCGCCCTCTTCTTGCAGTCGAGTATCCTCATCGTATGTCGGTGAAAAATACGTATTTCTAAGACACCACGGATTATTAACCTTACGTCCGATTTATAATCTGGCGTAGTCGGATGGTCTCTAAAGAGTTCAAAAAAATAGGTCTCCACCTATCCTGACATGTCTTGAGAATAAGTTGATCCGACTTCGGAATAGTGACGAATCAAATTGGAAAAGAGAAACTTGAGAAAGAGTCGTAATATTTATAGAAGAGTTTTTACTTCCTCTACCTATGATGCTCAATAGGAAAATAAAAGTATCTCAGAATCACTTCTCAATTCAATCTCACTGTTAGAGGATCCGAAACCTATCCGTTGTACGACTTTTAGTACCTTCTCTAAGGATAGGGCACGTCCAAGCCGCAACGAATAGGGTGACTATCACCACACCGCTGCTTCAGGTCTGCAATTTTCGCCGGGGCCGAACTCGTCGGTACAGGGAAGTGGGTGGTGCTGCAGGTGAGATAGCCGGTGTCACATTTGTTAGACCTGGAGTCTAGTTGACTGTTGACTCTGATAGTTTGTATAAAGCTATGCTAAAAAGCAAAGGGGCCGATTAATAATATTGAGTGTGTTGATAGAGATTGAAAACGAAGAGTAATTTTTTTGGTGGAAATCGAGTGTTGACAGAAAACGAGACGATGATGTTGTGGCCTCTAAGGATTATCTAACCCTACCCTCCAAAGTTCTATTTCATCCTTGTATTTTTGCTAGAACCCTAATGAGACGGGAGAATCTGGTGATGATGATTCCCCCTTGCACCTAACTTCCCGACCTAAGTGACTTTGTCGGAGACTAGTCCTCCAAAGACACTACCCATTGATATTACCATCGGTGCTAAATTTACTATGGAAATATCCCGCAATTACATAAAACAGAAGACAGAACAGAATAAATTTACTTAGCCCTTACATTGTTGCGTTTAATTTTTTTGTTAAGGCTGCTTCCACTACATTGGGCTGGCTCCAGCCACGCCTCTTCACTTCAGCCTTCTAGTTAGTCATGATACCTGAAATAATTCTTCAAAAGAGAGAACTGACTTCCCCAGAATATCATTTAACTTCGTCCAAACTTACGATGACTTCAAACTAAAAACTCAAAGATTTTCAAACAAAATCCTTAACAATTTTATTCATATAACTTATTCTAACATTTGAAAATTTCTTGTTACTCTTATTTTAATCTAAGAAGAACTCTAATAAGATTTTCTTAAATAAAACTTCAAAACTTAACTTCTCCTTCTTTTTATAAGAGTCATACTCTTCAAACAAAAACTTAACAACTTGATATTAACAAAAGTATTTCTAAACTGACTTTTTTATTTGAATTCTAATAAGAATTTTATGCTTACAACTGAAACTCGATCTATTTTACTTTATAATAACTCAAACTGAAATTTATGACATTAATCTTGACCTCTTCTAAAATTATTGTGTGAGACTCAATCTAATCTGACAAAAAAATAAAACGAAGCAAAAGAAAATTTTTGCTTCTCAAACTCAATTTATCTTAAAGTTTAGTAAAGATTTTTATGAACAAACCAAATCGATCAGAAAAATCTTCAAGTGAGGTTTAGTGAACCGAATCACTCTCCCTCTTCGCGATATTAAACGATCTATTCCAATGAATAGTCGTTCCAAGTTTAGCATGCCTAAATCGATTTCAAACGGATCCCAGAATCGTTCGCTTCCTTAATAATCTTGATGGAGGCCTCTTATCAGTATATTGCTTTCACAATTTTTGACAAGGTCGACGATTTACGAGCCCAGATTAAAAGGACTAACAGATTCTTCAACCGCGACTAATTTTCATTAGTAAGTTATTCAAAACTGGAACCTCAAAAATTCCAACAAAAATGTAAGCAAAACGCTTTCATCAGATCGTAAAAATTTGCGTAGGACGCCTCCAATAGAATGCCTTAATCCCACCCGAAATGTGAAATAAGAATTATCGAAATTTTAAAAATCAAACAAAAATATGTAAAAATATATGGATCAGAAGGATCTTTAAGAATGTGACAGGTCCATTCAAACCATGTCTTAGCTGAAACAAACGTTGGGTTAGTTTAAATGTATTTAATAAAATGTATTTAATAAAAATTTATAAAAAAAATTATCAAAACAATATAAATTTTCTACAATAAAAGGTTCGAAGACAGGAAGGTGCACCTTACTATACCATAAACCTGATAAGTAGCTTCAAATTTCTCGTTACGTTAAAAAAATTTACTTTATCAGTTATTTATAGTAAGTAATTCTTTTCTTAATTTCAGATTTCAGATCAACAGACAGATTTTTAAAGATGGGATCAGCGAATAAGTGTGCATGAACTTGTAATTCAACACACATAGGAAATTTTATTTTGAATTTCCTCAATTTCATACACTCATGTGTCAATCAGGACGACTTTGGTATGACTATATGTTTTCTCCTCAACGCGATTTCGAAAGAAAACAAAAATTCAAATTCAACGCGATTAAAATTTAAATGACGCAAAAAAAAAACTTTTATGCATTCACCAACAATGAGTATGTATCTTTATCCACTTTGTAAAAAGATAACTGATCTTAACTTTTCTAGAGGAATAAAAAAAAAATGTTAAAATCACTTATTCTTCACTATTAACCAATATTTTTATGTTTATCTTTACTTTCTGCTTTCTTTTGCAGCACTTTAAACAAAAATCTTTACTTGAAATTGATCCAAGTTTACTATAGACACTAACGTTAAGTATGTAATACCTCTATAGTCGACTTGCATAAATTTCCTCACAAATATTTTTTTTAGTTAGCTGAAGGCTATTTGCAACCAAGAAATACACTCACTGTAGGTAGGTACACTTTTATTAAAATCGGACAAAACTTTTAACTTTTCTAATATTATTTTTATTTTCAGATATTTTCCACGGACGGACTTTAAATTACTTCACTTCTCGAATTGATTATTATCTATTTCAGATATTTGCGGACCGAATTATTATTGTGCGAAAGAAGGTAAGTGATTGGTAAGTATCTTAACTTTTTTTTTTATTAATTATTGTTGTGATAGAGTGTTGCTTTAAGAAAGTGAGACTCTCACACAGTAATTTTTGTTTCAGGTATTTGTAGGTAAGTAAAAACAAGATTTTATTTTATTCACAGCAAATTTTTTTTCTTTTTAGGTACCTTATGGGTAAATATTACTTTTTTTTGTTTTAAACAAATGGCTTTGGTTGTTGTTTAACCACAAAATATATATTATTATTTTTATTAACTGACACAAACTTTGATATTGATGATGCTATATATGTTCAGATTTAGCACCTTTATGTTCGATTATATCGTTAGCACTAACCTACCTCAACAAAAAAAAACTCTCAAATATTTCGTTATTTGTGACCAAATTTTTCTCAATCCACCTCTTTGTATTAGGGGGTGGTTATTTAATTAATTTCTAATAAAAATTTTCTTTTTAAACACTTTTATCTTTTATACGAAATTTTTTTTATAAATAAACTTTTCAATTATAGCACTGTATACGTAAATGAAAAATACATAGCTACCATAAATCCTTTTTGCAATACATAAATTTACACTTCAGCTTTCCTCCTGCCTATAGATGTCTCCAACAGGGTTTTGTGTTTCTGCTGCTTATCTTGGATGTTGATTTTATCTTAGCACTTGGCATGAATTGAAAATTCCCTCGACGTTATATCGGGTCCTACGTGCTGTAGATATGTTGATGTGTTTTATTTTATCAGAAGATGGTTCTGACTCGATGACAATTTTCTGTACTTCCAGATTGTACTCCTCGACGAGGACCAGACAACGCTGACCGAGTGGGATATTTTGCTGACGATCTCGACCCAATAGGTTTCTAGCAACCTCGCATTGGACGTAGACTCGTCTGGGCCGTTGTATACCACCCGGTGCGTATCTGTTTGAGAAGAGAAAAAAAACGAATTAGAATTTTGTAAAATACTTTTAATGAGAGTACGATCTTATGTACTTCATATATATATTTTCTTATTATTTTTTTTTTTATAAGATGAACTTTTGCGTCTTATTGATGAAAAAAAATTATTTTTCTCCACGACTTTGGCTGCATTTTGTACATTTGTTGCTACTTTATTTTTGGCCATTGGATGAGCCATGCATGTGATTTTCGTACAATAAAAAAAAATACTTTTTGATAACACAAAACATTTTTTTACCTGGTTTTTTCAGGGTTTTCCTTCAGATTTTTATGCTGATGTATTTTCTGAAGAGATTTTGTTTCCACAGTATCGCAGTTTTGGACGAGAGTTTCGGATTTGTGTCTTAGAGTTACGTTCTTCTTCGAATCTTTAAAAAGGATGACTTTTGTTCGTGGTGGTTTCTTTGAACAATCTAGTGACCACAAATCCTGGTTCATTATACGTCCAATCGTTTCACTTGGGTATTTTTTTTGAGCTTAATACCTTCGTAGTGAGTCGATGACGCATGTGTTTTTCTGTGGAAAACTTTCTGGACAAGATGTGTTTTGCAAATTAATTGTACGTATTGTTTTTCTATCGTTTTTAATTAATACGATTTCGATAGGAAAATAACTTTTAAAATATCTTTGAGCATGTGCTCATCGTTTTCTTTCATAAGGGTGGATAAAAAAAAATTTTTCTTACCTTGGAATATATCCTTTTATTCGGGTAGTTTTTCTGCTTGTTCCTTTTTTTGATTTTTTTGTGTTTTATCGTTTTTTGTTAAATTCACTTTTTCTTTTACTTTGTACAATATTATTTTACTGTTTTATACTTTATTTCACAATTTATTAACTTTTTATTTTCTGTTCTTTTTAGCACGACTGGTCTGAACAAATTAGAAATGCGTAATGATCTGTTCGGCTCACTTACGTCGTACGTTACCTACACCAGAGTTTGTTCAACTTCGATTTTTGGCGGTTTGGGCGATTTAATTTTCGTTACGACAGATACATAGTCGGGTGTTGGTCTCTTTCAAACTCATTTGCAAGATTGATAGACACTCGAAATTTAATTCGTCCATCTTTTTTTTATAATACAGCAATGTTTATGTATTCTTCGAGATTCAGTTCAATTTGTTTTCATGTGACCAGCTTCGTTTTATTTTTGGTTTGTGTGTAAACATTTTTTTTATTGTCTTGGTGTTTACATGCAAATCGTCTCGGTTCACTTCAACTATTTTTGCTCCACTTTAGGATTTAATTTCTTTTCTCTCTTTTTCTAATAGGATGGTTGTTGTTAGAATTTTTCGTATGTTTATTCTTTTTCTCCTTTTGTTGTATTTATGTTGTTACGTATAGGGTTCGGATTGGAAAACAAGATTTATTTTGTCGTTTCTTGTATCCATTGGGTAAGTATACATGAATTTTTTTGTTTTATTTTTTTTTTGTTTTAGGTCTTACTACAGTGTCAATATTTTTACTTTGAGTAAGTATGATTTTAGGTCTAGAATGAAATAGAGTAGCTATCGGACGTTTATTCGGGTAAGTATTTTATGAGGTAAATATTACTTCAGACAACAAAAAAAATTCCTTTAGTTTTCGCGACTATTTTTCGGATTTTGGTTACAGTCTATGTATACTGGTCTGTGACTGAAATGCATTAGTTTATGACGCAAAACTTGACTAAATCTTTATACTCTACCTATAATTATTTTCTAGGTGTTCTTTTCCGTCGGCGGATAGATTCTATTTTTCTTGAATGTTCACGTTTTCAGATAGTATGATGTCACTTATTATCGAGGGGTAAGTAATTTTTCTGTGCCTAAATCAAATAATTTTTCCTAGTAAGGTATCACTGAACAACATTGTACTGGTCAAAGACTTTTTATTTTTTTTTTCTTCGATTTCAGATTAGCTCGAAAGTTTATGTCACTGTTTCATGACGACATTATTTTCTTATTAGTAATTTATGTGTACTATTAGTTCAGGTCTTTACTTTTCGGTGTCTGATGTGTGTCTTAGCTATTTTATCATTTTTACTGCCTACTACTAGGTGATTATTTCGGAAGTTTCGTTATTACTTCGATAAAAGGTTGGCGTATTGAATATTTCTATTATAAGTTGTAAGAGGGATTTTGTTGGCAGGAATTTCCCTTAAAACAACTTTTCTTAAATTTATCCTCTTAGGACTAAAACTTTCAAATTTGTGGACTGTAGAAATTTTCAAGTTGGTTTGCTTTTGGGATGTTATAAAAGCTATCTTTAATACAAGTATGATAGTTTAAGAAGAATTTCACAGGTAGACCATCGTGTATTGTGAAATTGATTTTCCTACAAAACATCCTCAATACTCCTGGTGCCAACAGGTGTATTGATGATGGAAACGAAAATCATTAAATATGACTCAACTTCTCATAACTATTTCATCACTTGACTTCCAGATAAATATTCGCTACCCACGACCCTTTTGCGTCTCATGCACAGGCTGAGCAGCTGGCGATGACACTATCAATCGCTAAAAAAAATTGTAAATTCTGCAACAGAAATTGTCGATGACTCCTTCAGTTGTTCATTTACGTAAGTCTTTCGTATGCACAACAGATTCGAAATTATTTGCGTCTTTGACCTTATATAAATTATTACCTATAATTTTTATTACTTTCGTTTTTACGAACTTGGGACATAGCTTGGCATTGCGATGCTTACTAGCGTCACTCAGCACGAAATTACGACGGAATATCTCGTCACCTACGTTAAACGTAACTACCCTGCTCCTAAGGTTATAGATTTTCTCATAACTATCATGAGCTTGGTTAAGAGCTGTTTTGAGATATGCGTGAAGGATATTCATGCGTGCTGTTTTTGGCAGCCAGTCGATCTCGGACTGGTTAAGTCCACCAAGTTTTCTTAATAAAGCATAATCTGCACCATGCTCAATCATGCGCTGACCAAACAAAGCTTCATAAGGTGTCATGCCTATAGCGCTATGCAGAGACGTGCGTAAAGCACTACTGATAAACGATAAATGCTCGTCCCAGTTGAGTTGTTTTGTATCGATGTACGCTCTTATTGCACTTAAAATTGAACGATTCACTCGTTCGCTAGCATTCGCTTGTGGGGCGTATGCGGCTGTTTTTACGTGATTGATTCCGAAGTTTTCTAGGAAGGTCTTAAAATCGTTGCTTATAAATTGTGAGCCATTATCCGATAATAAACTCTCAGGAACTCCAAATATCAAGAATATATCATCCACTAAAAATTTGACTACTTCTGAAGTAGTTGCCTTTTTCAATGGTTTGATGAATACAAATTTTGTTAGCTGATCTAATGCTATGATAATAAAAGTATTACCTCTCCGTGATCTAGGATACGGGCCTAGAAAATCTATATACATGTGTTGAAATGGTCTTTCAACTTCAAATCCTTTTCCCATTTCAGTTCTTAGAACATTATTTGGCGCTTTTGTCGTTTTACAAATTTCACAGTTATTCACATACATTTTGACTTGAGATGCCATTGCTGGCCAATAAAATTGGTTACGGAGGCGATGCAGGGTCTTGGTGATACCACCATGCGCTGCCTGAGGTGGGCAATGAGCCGCAATTATCAACTTTTCGCCCAACTGCGATGGAATCCAAATCTTCCAAGCCAAATCGTCTTGAATTGGATTTCCTGTCACGTGTCTGACTTTCTTGTATATGAATCCATCAGATACTTGCAAGTCAGGAAGACGATCTTTATTTTTATTAACGTGTTCAATGATCTGAAGGTATTCTTCCGACTTGAAAGACGGATCCTTTAAATCAAGGTGTAACACTTTAGATGGACTATGATTTTCGATGGGCATTTCTAGGGAAAATAAACGTAATGCTTCCACTTCATGCACTCTGGATAGGGCATCAGGCACAGCGTTTAAAGTACCTTTTCTATGCTCCACCGAAAAATCGAAGCTTTGAAGCTTCAAACTCCACCGAGCTAGACGTCCGGTTGGGTCCTTAAGACTCATCAACCATCTCAGGCTTGCATGATCAGTGATCACCAAGAACCTGTAACCTTCAATGTATGGTCTGAACTTGTATATGCCGTTCACTGCGGCTAGACATTCACGCTCTGTAACTGAATAGTTACGTTGCGCACTATTTAATTTTTGGGAATAATAATAAATGGGGTATTCTGCGCCAGTCTCATCTCTTTGGCACAGTACGCATCCGATTCCAGTTGCTGAAGCGTCGCACAAAATTACGAATTGCTTACTGAAATCGGGGTTGCGGAGAACTGGCGCCGAAGTTAAAGCTACCTTGAGCTTATTAAAAGCTTCTAACGCCTGTTCGTCGAACTCAAACTTATTTTTTTTCTTGAGTGTGTCGGACATCGGTCCAGCTACCTCAGAAAAATTCTCAATGAATCGCCGGTACCAACCAGCCATTCCAAGGAATCGACGTACTTGACGTACAGTCGTTGGTACCGGGAAATCGAGAATTGCAGAAATTTTGGACGGGTCTGCTTTGAGGCAGCCACGCCCTACGACATAACCTAAGTATTGTAGTTCTTCGAAACAGAAACGTGACTTTTCCACATTTATAGTTAGTCCTGCTTCATCTAGTCTCTTCGCTACAATTTTTAAAACTGACATATGTTCTTCAAATGTTTTGGAAATGACCAATAGGTCATCTAAATAAATAAAAACTTGTTCTCTCAAGTTAGACGGGATAACTTTATTCATGAGGTTCGTCAGACTCTGAGCTGCATTGGAGAGTCCGAACGGCATCACCCTAAATTGATATAACGGACGGCCTGGTATTGAAAATGCTGTTTTCTCCCTTGACATCTTCTCCAGCGGTACTTGCCAGTACGCGTCTTTCAAATCCACGCTAGAAATATAGCGTGTCTCTGAAAGTCGTGCTAACAAACCTTCTATATGCCCAATTGGACTCGCATCCTTCTTCGTTACGGAGTTGACTTTCCGAAAGTCCAAGCACATTCTGTTTTTGCCGGGTTTCCTCACCAATACAACAGGTGAGGACCATGGGCTTGAACTTTCTTCGATCACTCCTAAAGAAATCATGCGGTCCACTTCGGCGTACACCAAGGTTTGTATCGCTGGAGAGATAGGGTAATGCCGTTGCTTAATAGGCAACGCATCGCCGGTATCAATCGTATGCTCCATAAGGTGTGTTCGTCCGAGTCCCCGCTCAGCGAATGACGAAAAAAGTTTGACTGTGTCTTTCAACACGACGGACTGTTCTGTAGTTAGCTCACATTCAGAGAATTCAGGTTTCTCTAAAGCTAACTCAGAAATTGAATCTTTAAATGGTATTATATGGGGCGCTATTTCAAATAATGCCCAAAAATTTACCCCCAAGTAGAGTTTTTGCGTTAATGTGGGTACTAAAAACAAATCTATAGATTGAGTTTTGCCGTTAAATGAAATTTTTGTTTTAACTATCCCTACTACCGGTTGTGCTTTTCCGTCGGCAGTAGATAAGTTAGTGGAAAATTTTTGGAAAGGTATGTTATGGCTTTTGAGAAATTCTAAAGCACCTTTTCCCATGCAACTAACACTTGCTCCAGAATCGAGCAAACCGTACCACTCTTCATTAAAAATTTCTACTTGGACGTAAGGACGGGGGTCGTCCTCATAGTTTGACAATTTTGTCGATGACACTACTTTATAAAGTTTTCTTTTATTAGAGAATTTTGTTCTCAAGGCTTCAATTTTATTTAAATGTTTAGGATATGTATATATACGTTTCCTAGCTATATTGTATTCAATTTGCCTTTGATGTAAGGACTTTAAAGGTCTAAGTCTAGGTATTCTAGAATTAGCGGATTTTAAATTCAAGATATTTTTCGTTTCAGGGTTTTTTAATATTGTTATTTTATCGGTTGTTTCTAAATTTATAATGGACTCCCCGAGTTGCCCATCTTTACCAACTCCCTCTCGGATGAATGTTGGCTCGTTGACGAGTTTCCCGGACACATTTTACAGTTAGGTGACAGAACCTCAGGTTTGCCACAACGATAACAGAAAATCCTACGCTGTAAATCAGCGCAGTCTCTGAAAGTATGACCACTCTTCAAGCAGTTCCAACATTTGACATTTTCCGAATTTGGTTTCGAATCGCGGTTCCTATTATGATTAAAAGCTTCAACGGCTGTAGACATTTCGGTTATTTGAGAATCAGTTTGTATCTCGATTTCGTGGACTAGTTTTCTTGGAGGATTGTTATAAACTGGAGGTGCTCTAGCTCTCGTTGGATCGTACTGAGCTAAAAACCTCTCCATATCTCGACAAGTGAAAACTAAGTCCGCGAGTCGAGTCGATTTGAATGTTAATAACAGCTCTCCCATGCGTCTGCGCACGTTTTGCTTTATGATTTCGGCTAGTTCCTCATTAGGTCTAGGATTCTTCATACGCGAGTTAATCTTCAAGATGGCATCATAGAAAGAGTCAAAGCTTTCGCCTGGAGCTTGCTTTCGTTCAGCCATTTGCCTAGACAACTCCGAGTCAGTTTCCAGACTACGATATTGTTCTATCAGCGCTAGTTTCAACGCTGCCCAAGATGAATACGGATTGTTCTTCATGTACATCCAGTACCATACCTCTACCGTTCCACTCACAAAATGGTGAAAATTCAACACTATTTCTTCCCACGATGCGCCATAACTATCCTTAACTCGATCGAGCCGAAAAAGGAATTCGTCTACTGGCATATTCTTAGCATTGTACACTATACCCCATTTGTGGTAGTGTGGAGAACGTATAAAAGATGTTGCTGGTGATGGTGCTGGTGCTCTCACATTACGATTTATTGACGTATTGTCAAATTGTATCTGATCCAATCTCTCATAAAATTTTGGATCGTATCTTCGAGAAGGTTCAGCTCTAGGTGGTGATACGTTGCGTCTGGGCCACTCCCTAGGGAATTCCGGTAGGTTGTTTCGATTGGTATCAACTCTAGGTGGAGTGCCGTTTCGCCTTGGTCGCGCGCCTAAAGCTTCTCTAACTGCTTCTCTCAATTGTTCATGCTGTATTTCTCTAGCAGATTCTCTGGTTGTTTCTTGAACGTTATTGCTGGTAGTAGCTTCTGGAATAGGTTCTCTTCTGACATTGTGGTTACGAGTGTCAGGTGTAGGTAAGTCGCATAATGGTATAACAGTAGCTGCTGGTCTTACTAGCTCGCTCATCTGGGCCAATGCATTCTTGACGGCCAAATCAACCCTTTCTAGGATTTGGGCTTGACTTTGGGCTAACGTTTCTTGCAGGTTTTTACGGTCTTCAGCTCTATTGAGACCTATCGTTGCTAACGCTATCTCCTTGACGTAATCTTCCCATTCCTCAGGTTGTTGGTTTATCGACTCATTTTGAGCTCCTTCAGGTGTTAGATGTCTAGCTAAGTCGACTAAAGGTACATCCTCATCTCTGGCTTGTCCTACGTTTGATGGTCTTGCCGTATCCTCCACATGACTCATGTCCGCTACCGCATTTGTATCCATTGTCATATTATGGTACATATCAAGGTTCTTTCGGTACCGCATATTATGAGGTTCTGGAGTTGTTAATATAGGCGCTCTGACTGGAACTGGAGGTTTGGGTGGTCTACCCCCCTTTTTTTTATCGGTAGAACCGTTCTTGTTTTTGTTCACCATAGCGTGTGTTTACGAAAAAAAGTGTTATGAAGATTCAGGGTGTATAAAAAGTTATTGGAGTTTATCCAATAAAGATTATAGAAAATTTTACAAGAAAAATCTACCTATTACTTAATGACTATACTATTTTTAGCTAACAATTCTTTTCTTAACCTAACCTTACTATCTATATAATTCAAAAAAAAAATCTAACTATAACCTAATATCTAAACTACTAACTAAATTTTTAATACCTATTTCCTATTATATAAACTTACTACCTAATTTCTTACTAACTATAACTTAACCTAAGCTTAACCTACTTTCTTTATATAGGGTAAACCCTCTAAATAAACTCAATTATTTCAACTTCAAAAATCTCAAATGACTATCAAAGTAACTTTATATCTAAATATACTAAATAAACTCACCATTTTACCAAAACTAAATTGCTAAATTTAATCAAAACTGAATAACTTAACTATATATGGTGTCACCAGACAATTCAAAAATAAATGTACTCAAAAAATTTACTTTACTAAATATTTGCCACCAGGCTATTTTAACTCTAAACTGTATCTAAATAAATGTCACCAGACAACTTAAAATCAAAAAAAAAATGTCACCAGACAACTTAAAATCTAAATGTGTGCCACCAGGCAATTCTGAATACTAAATTAAACTCAAAAAAAAGTGCCACCAGGCAATACTCAAAAAAATACTAAATCTCAATATATGCGCCACCAGGCAAAACTAAATGAACTCAAAAATGTGCCACCAGGCAAACTAAATCTAAATCTAAATATACTCAATCCATGAACTTTATTTTTCGGATAAAATTCACTCCTAAATTTTCTCAAAAAAAAATGCTAAATTTCTTAATTTTCTCAAAAATTATTTTCTTAAAAATTTCTCAAAAATTTCTTAACTATTTCTCTAAATCATCATAAGTTTGGAGACGTGACTGAAGTAACCCAATGCTTCAGTAGCAACTCCGCAACAATATAAGTTTCTTTTTTTTATTCTGTTATTCTTCTGTTAAAAAAAATTCTTTCTTCAACCGCTCGTAAAAAAAAATTTATTCCACTTTCTCATCAGACTAGCTTGTTCATAATTCTCCCTGCTGCTACTGACCTAGGGAAGTAAATAACATCCCCTAGCGGACATCAGACCAGAACTATTTATCAGACTGCCTAAATTGATCGTTCAAAAATAAATCTCAACTTTTTATCGAAATGTAGTAAAACTTAATTTTTTCAAATAGCTTGTTGTTTTGAATTGGTTGTTCTTTTATATAGCCGTCGTCATTTGGCTTGCGCTGCAGACGTGAACAGGAATGAGTTCAACTATTCACCGGACGTAGTTGCAAACAACTAAACAGTTTAAAAAGATGTTTGTTTCAGGTTTATGATTGGCTTTCATGAGAAGCAACGGACTACTGGACTAAAAACCTATCCAATACGGACATCCCTATGTAAGTTAACCTTACTGAAACTGTTAAACAAATGCTAAGAGAGTGGAGTGGAAATCTGACAGGTTGTCGCTACAGACGTATTCAGGAACTGGTTCGACTAATTACCGGTCGACACTTAAGTCAAAAAAACCATCCGGTGTTAAATCTCCTTAACATTACCAACTCAATTAAATTCAAAATTTACTTAAATGGTTCAAACTGATGTTTGAACAAACTCACTACATTATTTAAACTACTACTTTCCAAAAGTTATATAAAAAAATTATCTATCAAATTTTCAAAAACTATCATCTTTCTTATTATTCGGGCCCCACACGTTCGGGCGCCATTATGAAACGGGAAGAATGGGATGGTCCCGCTACAAAAATTGAAAAATAATTGATCTTTAACCCATATTCAAGATTTTGATTTAAACAAAGAAATTATATATATAAACAAAAATAATTTTTAACTTTGAGTTAATCTCGAATATGAATTAAAAATACAATTATAAAATTAATTGTGGGTTGAAGGTAGAGGATTGTAGACGGTTGTGACTGAGAGAGTTGATTAACAAAAAAGACCCAAAAGACCAGAAAGCCCAAACACTGGATGAAGTTCATTCAACAAACTACCTATGCCTCAGTTACAGTTTGCCTTCTCTTCCGTATTTTCAATTATGCAGCGAACAGAATAATCCCTAATCAGATCCAATTTCATAAAAAGATTTGAGATAATAGTCGACTGGGAAAAGCAGGGGATGAAGAGACATTTCTGTCCATTAACTACTTCACAGTAGCAGATGAACCGAAAATCTCTTCGCCCTCTTCTTGCAGTCGAGTATCCTCATCGTATGTCGGTGAAAAATACGTATTTCTAAGACACCACGGATTATTAACCTTACGTCCGATTTATAATCTGGCGTAGTCGGATGGTCTCTAAAGAGTTCAAAAAAATAGGTCTCCACCTATCCTGACATGTCTTGAGAATAAGTTGATCCGACTTCGGAATAGTGACGAATCAAATTGGAAAAGAGAAACTTGAGAAAGAGTCGTAATATTTATAGAAGAGTTTTTACTTCCTCTACCTATGATGCTCAATAGGAAAATAAAAGTATCTCAGAATCACTTCTCAATTCAATCTCACTGTTAGAGGATCCGAAACCTATCCGTTGTACGACTTTTAGTACCTTCTCTAAGGATAGGGCACGTCCAAGCCGCAACGAATAGGGTGACTATCACCACACCGCTGCTTCAGGTCTGCAATTTTCGCCGGGGCCGAACTCGTCGGTACAGGGAAGTGGGTGGTGCTGCAGGTGAGATAGCCGGTGTCACATTTGTTAGACCTGGAGTCTAGTTGACTGTTGACTCTGATAGTTTGTATAAAGCTATGCTAAAAAGCAAAGGGGCCGATTAATAATATTGAGTGTGTTGATAGAGATTGAAAACGAAGAGTAATTTTTTTGGTGGAAATCGAGTGTTGACAGAAAACGAGACGATGATGTTGTGGCCTCTAAGGATTATCTAACCCTACCCTCCAAAGTTCTATTTCATCCTTGTATTTTTGCTAGAACCCTAATGAGACGGGAGAATCTGGTGATGATGATTCCCCCTTGCACCTAACTTCCCGACCTAAGTGACTTTGTCGGAGACTAGTCCTCCAAAGACACTACCCATTGATATTACCATCGGTGCTAAATTTACTATGGAAATATCCCGCAATTACATAAAACAGAAGACAGAACAGAATAAATTTACTTAGCCCTTACATTGTTGCGTTTAATTTTTTTGTTAAGGCTGCTTCCACTACATTGGGCTGGCTCCAGCCACGCCTCTTCACTTCAGCCTTCTAGTTAGTCATGATACCTGAAATAATTCTTCAAAAGAGAGAACTGACTTCCCCAGAATATCATTTAACTTCGTCCAAACTTACGATGACTTCAAACTAAAAACTCAAAGATTTTCAAACAAAATCCTTAACAATTTTATTCATATAACTTATTCTAACATTTGAAAATTTCTTGTTACTCTTATTTTAATCTAAGAAGAACTCTAATAAGATTTTCTTAAATAAAACTTCAAAACTTAACTTCTCCTTCTTTTTATAAGAGTCATACTCTTCAAACAAAAACTTAACAACTTGATATTAACAAAAGTATTTCTAAACTGACTTTTTTATTTGAATTCTAATAAGAATTTTATGCTTACAACTGA
The DNA here is from genome assembly GCA_951217065.1 of Baccha elongata. NCBI lineage: Eukaryota > Metazoa > Arthropoda > Insecta > Diptera > Syrphidae > Baccha > Baccha elongata. The sequence continues at coordinate 219,946 of CATNUY010000148.1, forward strand.
AACTCGATCTATTTTACTTTATAATAACTCAAACTGAAATTTATGACATTAATCTTGACCTCTTCTAAAATTATTGTGTGAGACTCAATCTAATCTGACAAAAAAATAAAACGAAGCAAAAGAAAATTTTTGCTTCTCAAACTCAATTTATCTTAAAGTTTAGTAAAGATTTTTATGAACAAACCAAATCGATCAGAAAAATCTTCAAGTGAGGTTTAGTGAACCGAATCACTCTCCCTCTTCGCGATATTAAACGATCTATTCCAATGAATAGTCGTTCCAAGTTTAGCATGCCTAAATCGATTTCAAACGGATCCCAGAATCGTTCGCTTCCTTAATAATCTTGATGGAGGCCTCTTATCAGTATATTGCTTTCACAATTTTTGACAAGGTCGACGATTTACGAGCCCAGATTAAAAGGACTAACAGATTCTTCAACCGCGACTAATTTTCATTAGTAAGTTATTCAAAACTGGAACCTCAAAAATTCCAACAAAAATGTAAGCAAAACGCTTTCATCAGATCGTAAAAATTTGCGTAGGACGCCTCCAATAGAATGCCTTAATCCCACCCGAAATGTGAAATAAGAATTATCGAAATTTTAAAAATCAAACAAAAATATGTAAAAATATATGGATCAGAAGGATCTTTAAGAATGTGACAGGTCCATTCAAACCATGTCTTAGCTGAAACAAACGTTGGGTTAGTTTAAATGTATTTAATAAAATGTATTTAATAAAAATTTATAAAAAAAATTATCAAAACAATATAAATTTTCTACAATAAAAGGTTCGAAGACAGGAAGGTGCACCTTACTATACCATAAACCTGATAAGTAGCTTCAAATTTCTCGTTACGTTAAAAAAATTTACTTTATCAGTTATTTATAGTAAGTAATTCTTTTCTTAATTTCAGATTTCAGATCAACAGACAGATTTTTAAAGATGGGATCAGCGAATAAGTGTGCATGAACTTGTAATTCAACACACATAGGAAATTTTATTTTGAATTTCCTCAATTTCATACACTCATGTGTCAATCAGGACGACTTTGGTATGACTATATGTTTTCTCCTCAACGCGATTTCGAAAGAAAACAAAAATTCAAATTCAACGCGATTAAAATTTAAATGACGCAAAAAAAAAACTTTTATGCATTCACCAACAATGAGTATGTATCTTTATCCACTTTGTAAAAAGATAACTGATCTTAACTTTTCTAGAGGAATAAAAAAAAAATGTTAAAATCACTTATTCTTCACTATTAACCAATATTTTTATGTTTATCTTTACTTTCTGCTTTCTTTTGCAGCACTTTAAACAAAAATCTTTACTTGAAATTGATCCAAGTTTACTATAGACACTAACGTTAAGTATGTAATACCTCTATAGTCGACTTGCATAAATTTCCTCACAAATATTTTTTTTAGTTAGCTGAAGGCTATTTGCAACCAAGAAATACACTCACTGTAGGTAGGTACACTTTTATTAAAATCGGACAAAACTTTTAACTTTTCTAATATTATTTTTATTTTCAGATATTTTCCACGGACGGACTTTAAATTACTTCACTTCTCGAATTGATTATTATCTATTTCAGATATTTGCGGACCGAATTATTATTGTGCGAAAGAAGGTAAGTGATTGGTAAGTATCTTAACTTTTTTTTTTATTAATTATTGTTGTGATAGAGTGTTGCTTTAAGAAAGTGAGACTCTCACACAGTAATTTTTGTTTCAGGTATTTGTAGGTAAGTAAAAACAAGATTTTATTTTATTCACAGCAAATTTTTTTTCTTTTTAGGTACCTTATGGGTAAATATTACTTTTTTTTGTTTTAAACAAATGGCTTTGGTTGTTGTTTAACCACAAAATATATATTATTATTTTTATTAACTGACACAAACTTTGATATTGATGATGCTATATATGTTCAGATTTAGCACCTTTATGTTCGATTATATCGTTAGCACTAACCTACCTCAACAAAAAAAAACTCTCAAATATTTCGTTATTTGTGACCAAATTTTTCTCAATCCACCTCTTTGTATTAGGGGGTGGTTATTTAATTAATTTCTAATAAAAATTTTCTTTTTAAACACTTTTATCTTTTATACGAAATTTTTTTTATAAATAAACTTTTCAATTATAGCACTGTATACGTAAATGAAAAATACATAGCTACCATAAATCCTTTTTGCAATACATAAATTTACACTTCAGCTTTCCTCCTGCCTATAGATGTCTCCAACAGGGTTTTGTGTTTCTGCTGCTTATCTTGGATGTTGATTTTATCTTAGCACTTGGCATGAATTGAAAATTCCCTCGACGTTATATCGGGTCCTACGTGCTGTAGATATGTTGATGTGTTTTATTTTATCAGAAGATGGTTCTGACTCGATGACAATTTTCTGTACTTCCAGATTGTACTCCTCGACGAGGACCAGACAACGCTGACCGAGTGGGATATTTTGCTGACGATCTCGACCCAATAGGTTTCTAGCAACCTCGCATTGGACGTAGACTCGTCTGGGCCGTTGTATACCACCCGGTGCGTATCTGTTTGAGAAGAGAAAAAAAACGAATTAGAATTTTGTAAAATACTTTTAATGAGAGTACGATCTTATGTACTTCATATATATATTTTCTTATTATTTTTTTTTTTATAAGATGAACTTTTGCGTCTTATTGATGAAAAAAAATTATTTTTCTCCACGACTTTGGCTGCATTTTGTACATTTGTTGCTACTTTATTTTTGGCCATTGGATGAGCCATGCATGTGATTTTCGTACAATAAAAAAAAATACTTTTTGATAACACAAAACATTTTTTTACCTGGTTTTTTCAGGGTTTTCCTTCAGATTTTTATGCTGATGTATTTTCTGAAGAGATTTTGTTTCCACAGTATCGCAGTTTTGGACGAGAGTTTCGGATTTGTGTCTTAGAGTTACGTTCTTCTTCGAATCTTTAAAAAGGATGACTTTTGTTCGTGGTGGTTTCTTTGAACAATCTAGTGACCACAAATCCTGGTTCATTATACGTCCAATCGTTTCACTTGGGTATTTTTTTTGAGCTTAATACCTTCGTAGTGAGTCGATGACGCATGTGTTTTTCTGTGGAAAACTTTCTGGACAAGATGTGTTTTGCAAATTAATTGTACGTATTGTTTTTCTATCGTTTTTAATTAATACGATTTCGATAGGAAAATAACTTTTAAAATATCTTTGAGCATGTGCTCATCGTTTTCTTTCATAAGGGTGGATAAAAAAAAATTTTTCTTACCTTGGAATATATCCTTTTATTCGGGTAGTTTTTCTGCTTGTTCCTTTTTTTGATTTTTTTGTGTTTTATCGTTTTTTGTTAAATTCACTTTTTCTTTTACTTTGTACAATATTATTTTACTGTTTTATACTTTATTTCACAATTTATTAACTTTTTATTTTCTGTTCTTTTTAGCACGACTGGTCTGAACAAATTAGAAATGCGTAATGATCTGTTCGGCTCACTTACGTCGTACGTTACCTACACCAGAGTTTGTTCAACTTCGATTTTTGGCGGTTTGGGCGATTTAATTTTCGTTACGACAGATACATAGTCGGGTGTTGGTCTCTTTCAAACTCATTTGCAAGATTGATAGACACTCGAAATTTAATTCGTCCATCTTTTTTTTATAATACAGCAATGTTTATGTATTCTTCGAGATTCAGTTCAATTTGTTTTCATGTGACCAGCTTCGTTTTATTTTTGGTTTGTGTGTAAACATTTTTTTTATTGTCTTGGTGTTTACATGCAAATCGTCTCGGTTCACTTCAACTATTTTTGCTCCACTTTAGGATTTAATTTCTTTTCTCTCTTTTTCTAATAGGATGGTTGTTGTTAGAATTTTTCGTATGTTTATTCTTTTTCTCCTTTTGTTGTATTTATGTTGTTACGTATAGGGTTCGGATTGGAAAACAAGATTTATTTTGTCGTTTCTTGTATCCATTGGGTAAGTATACATGAATTTTTTTGTTTTATTTTTTTTTTGTTTTAGGTCTTACTACAGTGTCAATATTTTTACTTTGAGTAAGTATGATTTTAGGTCTAGAATGAAATAGAGTAGCTATCGGACGTTTATTCGGGTAAGTATTTTATGAGGTAAATATTACTTCAGACAACAAAAAAAATTCCTTTAGTTTTCGCGACTATTTTTCGGATTTTGGTTACAGTCTATGTATACTGGTCTGTGACTGAAATGCATTAGTTTATGACGCAAAACTTGACTAAATCTTTATACTCTACCTATAATTATTTTCTAGGTGTTCTTTTCCGTCGGCGGATAGATTCTATTTTTCTTGAATGTTCACGTTTTCAGATAGTATGATGTCACTTATTATCGAGGGGTAAGTAATTTTTCTGTGCCTAAATCAAATAATTTTTCCTAGTAAGGTATCACTGAACAACATTGTACTGGTCAAAGACTTTTTATTTTTTTTTTCTTCGATTTCAGATTAGCTCGAAAGTTTATGTCACTGTTTCATGACGACATTATTTTCTTATTAGTAATTTATGTGTACTATTAGTTCAGGTCTTTACTTTTCGGTGTCTGATGTGTGTCTTAGCTATTTTATCATTTTTACTGCCTACTACTAGGTGATTATTTCGGAAGTTTCGTTATTACTTCGATAAAAGGTTGGCGTATTGAATATTTCTATTATAAGTTGTAAGAGGGATTTTGTTGGCAGGAATTTCCCTTAAAACAACTTTTCTTAAATTTATCCTCTTAGGACTAAAACTTTCAAATTTGTGGACTGTAGAAATTTTCAAGTTGGTTTGCTTTTGGGATGTTATAAAAGCTATCTTTAATACAAGTATGATAGTTTAAGAAGAATTTCACAGGTAGACCATCGTGTATTGTGAAATTGATTTTCCTACACTATCATGTAATTTGGTTAATCATAGTCACTTAAAATTTAAAATAAAACACTTACAAATGAATATAATTTGTTAAGACAAAAAAAAAATAATAATAGTAGACACCTAATAAGAATAACGTAAAAATGAAATTATAGCACGTTATAACTAAAAATATAAATAGTAAACTAAATATTTTTTAAAATGGTATCAACTTAATTGAAACATGATTTATCACCTCAATAATGTATTTACAATTTAATTAGTGATTGAAATCGAAAGTAATGCATATTTTTCTAGATCCAAATAAAGCAATTTGTAAATAATTATATTACAAAATAATTTATACTTTTTTTTTATTTTTGTTTTAAGTTTTTAATAAAAGGTTCAATGAGTTTTAAAAAAATACTATTTCTCAAAACAACTAACACTATACCTAATTATTCATCCATTTTGTTACATTTATAGTTGCTAACAATATAAAGTATTCTAATCTCTATGCATTATTTATCCATTATATGTATGTATCATGAATATTATCTGAATAAATACATAAAAGTACAAAAGTAAATAAATCCAAAAAAGTATTTGAATTATAATGCTAATAATTTTAACAAATGCGAAATAAATTTATTTTTAATTTTAAACAACACTAAACATTCAAAAAAAGCAAAAAATGTTTTCTATGTAACACTATTAAAGTAGATAAAAATGTTTAAAATACCAGTCCATAATTAGGAAGATCAAAATAATAGCCTATAAATACTAAGTATTAAAAAAAAATTCACCATGCCCCGTACATCCGATGGTCCAACTAACACAAAGAACGTGAAAATACATTGAAGACAAAACGGGGCCGTAAAACTTCGATCCATACCAAAATCGATCAAAAAGAAGGTCAAGAATCGCAAACTTCCTTTGTCCAGAGGAACAAAAAGGAGAAAAGAGACAACGCCAGATCAATTTTTATCTCTCCAAAACAAAAATGTGCATCTTCCTTGAAGGGGGGAAGTTTTGTGTTAGCCATAAACGCCTAAAAGATTGCACTGATATTCAGCACTAGACTTATGAAAGAAGCCACACCTAATGTGGGCAGTGCAGTAATAATGGATAAATAAAGGTACAGCTAACAATATCGGGCAAAAAAGCCAAAAGCAATTGCGATACCAGGGTACACCTACAACAAATTCTGACACCCTGGAATACTATCAAACAATATCTCAACATGCCGAATAAAGACCCCTCAAAGACACCTGGACAATTATGCAGCCACAGCGAAGACAACGACGGCGACGGCGGAAGCGACAACAACCAGAGCGGTAGCAATTAATATAATAAGTTGTTGTTAAGTTAAGAATTTTGCTGATTATGCAGAAATGCATAACTGCACTTATATTAAGCATTTATTTTGGGACTAGACTAGGAATCTATTTTGTAACTAGGTTAAGAATCTATTTTGTTTACATTATCAAAATTGTAATGAAAAAGAAGACGGGTTGTCAATATAAATACAGCCCCGAAAACTTTAATAAAATTGTCTGTGAATACTATCCAACCAACAAGTGTGTTATCATTTTAAATTTATGGAAGTCTACCAGTGGAGGACCAATTCGAAGCAACCTCCTCATCAACACAAATTGGAACTAACAACAGCAACATCCTCATCAACACAAATTGGAACTAACAGGTATAAATATTTTCTATTTTCAGCTCTAATTACGTCAGCCGTTCGTCTAAAGAATTAGTGGCTACCAGGGCTTTAAAATCTGGATTTGGAAATTAATAGGCAGGAAGGATTTTACTTATATTCCCTTGCTCATACATAGTATGAGCAAGATTCTTTCTAACACCAAGGTTTCGCCTACGGCTACAAAAGAACGGGCTCCGTCCACACACTCAACCCGCATCAGGAGTTCCCTGGAGGAATACCGTGCACGCCAACGATCGGCACTCTGCGAGGAGTTAAGGAAGGATCCTACAGCTGGACCCAGACCTACCAGGTGGGATCAGCCAACAAAATGGAATGAGCCGTCTACAACTCAAGAGCTGCCATAGATCAAAGACACTGTGGGAACACCATGCGGGGATAATACTCCCAGCCGACTTACTCCCAGCTGACACCGCAGCGGCAGACAGATGAGAGTCCGGCAGCTGAGCTTCCAAAATATAAATAAAAAATTTGTTTCACAGAATAGAAATGTAAGGCATCGGTTAATTATTATCTATCCGTAAAATATTAGAGTTATTTAAAACAGATTTCACAAAAACTCAAACGACAAATTCGATATTAGTCGAACAAATAAAAATAAATGCAAAAGAAAGCAATCAAACAAAAACAAACACATTACGCCGACTGTCTCTCTCACTCCTTCATAGGGATACAAAATTATCCAATTGCTAAAATTTTTAGACTGCTCCAGAGCAGGATAAATTTTTGAAATTTATATTCACCACAATAGTGTCATAATTTAGCCAATGGATAAACACACGGCCAAAGGTAAAACTCTGCAGTTTTGAAAGATAGGAAATTTTACCATATTGTCAGAAAATAAATGACATCTCATACTACGCGGATCACAGATTGAAATTATGTATCGCGCTTTTTTCAAACTGTCAAATTCAAAATCTTGTAAGAGTATTTTGTAAATAATCTCTTTTTTTCTGAGATTTTGAGATTTCCGTGACTAAAAAGTTTAATAATACACTATTCTTAATTTTCGCGCACAACATAAAAATGTCCGCTCTTGTTTCCAATCAATTTGTCAATAATGATAACAATAATGTTCAGCTATCATCCGCGTACTTCTGATTTTGACACTGCTCTGCGAACGAGAAAGAGATGTATCGTTCATGATACAACTACTAAAGATATGGCTTTGCGCATGTTTAAGTTTGGCTGTCAAAATGATGTGACGTAATATGAGCGTACATCTGTATGGATATTTTTGGCGCTATTTATTTTACTTACTGTTTCCTATTCCCTTATTGAATAGATGTTAATTTCCGAATTTAAATTATTATTTTGATTAAAATTGATTGTTTATGTGTTAAATATAATTTTCAAAATGGGTGTATGTTCTGTGAAAATAATGTACAATTTGAAATGGGTAAGTACTAATTTGATTAAAGATTTTGGAGAAAGAAAACGTTTATAATTATTCATTCAGGTTTTGCAGGCTTTTAAAAATAAGGTGCAGATCCTTCAGTCCTCCTAGAGTGCGAAGAAGCAAAATCGAAATCAGACCGCTTAAAATGAATCCAATTAATCGTGCAGTCTAATAGCGCCTTACGATTATTGTACCAGGACATGCAAGAACAGTTTGGTGTCAAATTCATCATGACCTAACCGGTTGAACCAAGATGTATTGGAAAACTTTTTCGGATGTATTGGAAAAACCTGATCTCTTAGAATTTAAAATCAGGCTTTGATCATAATGGGCCACATTCATAGATGTTTGACAAGTTCTTATTAAGCTGTTTTTAAGCTAAACTCGAGTTTTTGCTATGCATAGAAAATTTAAACCCAAGTCTAAACGAAAAACTCGAGTCTAACTTTAAACTGGACCGAACCCATGTTTAAGTTGTATTTAACTCTGATATACGTCAGCAATAGGTACACAAATGAAATAATTTGTTAAGGATCGCGAGTGATTTTCATTCTTGCAAATAAAATATTATTATGTACCACCTTACGAACAAAAAAACAAATACATAACTAGATAGTAATATTTCTACATTTCTACCTACCTACAATAAGACAAATTTTCTATATAATATTAATATATATTAATAATAATGTTTCTACATATCTACCTACTTACAATAAGACACATTTCAGCAGAATATAGGTATATTATTCACGCAGATGAAGATATATAATTGTGCAATAAAATAATCTAGATGGAGAAACTAGATACTGTGGCATTTTATCAGACATTTTCTTAATTTGCATTTGAAATTTGCGAAAGTGTTGAATACAAAAATTCAAGAAAAAGAAAATATAAAAAGATTATTAATTAACTCTTACTGCACTTGTTTCTATTCCAAAATAATAAAACACAAAGAGGTAAACAAACTTTTCACTTTATTTTCTTCCTAATTCCTAAAACATTCTAGTGATAACATTCCACGGCGCAGTTTAAAGTGAACTACCTATTAAATATAATAAAGTAGGTACACAAACAAAAATTAATACATTAGTTACACTTTTCAATAATTATAAAATATAAAAATGAAACTATTATATGAAAAAATATTGACGAAACTCTCACATTTGTATATGATTTCTCATTGCAAAATGAAAACGTCAAGCTCTCTACGCTCATATTACGTAGATGCGCAGAACGAGACAAAAATAAACCTTCATCGGCGCTATCTTTATTTGTTGTATCATGTGTATCGTTGTTACCTAAAAGTAACAACGATACATGTCAAAATCAGCAGTACGCGGATGATAGCTGAAAATTTTTTTTATCATTGTGAATATTATATTATTTAACTTTAAAGTCACGGAAATCTCAAATTTCACAGAAAAAAAAAGATTATTTATAAAATACTTTTACAAGATTTTGAGCTTGACAGTTTGAAAGAAGCCCGATACATATTTCAATATGTCATCAGCGTAGTGTGAGCTGTCATTTTTTCTTTTGACAAGATGGTAAAATTCCCTATACAAAGAACATTCGGAATGAAAGTGAATGACAAAGACCTGAAAAAATTACACATATACAACAAACATTCTGCAAAAAGCAGCTCACATATACGAAACGTCAAATTTCATGTCCAAATTTTTAACAGCGCTCGTGTCTTGTCAAAAAAATGGATTTCTACGACAAGTCACCTAATTGGACCTGGATTTTTCAAACTCCATTGGTTTCTGCCATGGCGTCATTGACGTATTAGGTATGGACGGCCATTAGCCAATTTCACTCATGTTCCAACATAACTAGGGGCGCCATCAACTACTAGCAGGGAATCTGCGTAGCAGTGATATGATTTCTTAAATTAATTATTTACTATTGAAATATGTTGGTGGAAATTATTATCAAACTATTTGTATTTTTACAAAACACATCCACTCCTTATGCCATGAGTAACTAACAAATGAATATATTATCGTTTTCATTTAAATTCTAATGGTGAAATTAGTACACGTATTTAACACTAAAAGATGATGGCGTTTTTAGGCAGTTTTTAGCTGGAACAACTTTTCTTGGCTGTTTGTATGAAAATTTCAACCGACTGGCGGTCCATATCTAGTCACTGATCTCAATATATAACTGGATAGCGTATTCCATACAATGTATAACAGTTTTTGTGAAGCAAATTGAAGATGACAGATGGTGGATTTTATCATAATTTGACGTCTACTTTGGGAAAAAAAAATATTTCAATGTTTACCAAACAATTTAAAAGCAAGGTTAAATACAAAATTAAAAGAATTAAATAATTTAAAGATTCTCGTTCTTACATGATTTTTGTATTAATCTTTTTTCAGGGCAAACGCTGTTCCGCTGAAATATCCTTCCACTCAACCTTCATCAAACCAATGAGAGTTAACTCAATTATATTCAGTGATTCTGGCCTTCAGTTCGAGGATAATGAAACTGAGGGCACTTGGATAAGATCCAAGATCCCTATGTCAATCCCGATGTTACATCCCTTTCAATCAAAATCTCTCGCCCATGTTCACCTCACTGGAGAGCCATTTAAATTTCGATGAAACAGAGCTGCGTAGACGAACTGAAATATTTCGTCACTTCAAGTATTACTTGAGGACAATTACCTTTACCGTGAACACCAGTGAAGTTCGCCTATTCAAGTTCAACTTAACGGTGGATATTATCTGGCCAAGATAAGTGAGTGGCGTTCAAACTCTACCGACCGTTGAAATCGGCCAAGTCTATGTTGCACAAATTGTTCTAAACAATCCTTCAGATACGCCACTGCTTGTGGACTTCTTCATATCAAATCTGACGGTTTCAAAGAACACAAAACTTTCGCTTCCTTTGAAGGTGGTAGAGATATGTCCGCACTGTTACTTAACAGATAAACATGTATTAAGGTTGATAGGGGTTCATAAGCCACGAATTATTCAACCCAAGTCTAGTTACTCAGCGACAATTGAATTTATGGCCAAGGACAAAAAACTCCTGAAGTACAGAACATAGATAGTAGATCCATACACGGTAGTTCAACGCCTGTGGGAAACTCTCACAGTGGTGGTAAGAAATACGGAAAAACACCTGGACGTGAACGCAAGAAAGAACAGTCAAACGGAAGTAGCCAATCAAAGCGATTTGATTTGAAGGATCCAAGTTCAAGCCAAATGCATTCCACTTCACTTCACCAGTTGCAAATAGTAGTGCAGCACCAATACCTATGTGGGATCCTAATCAGCAGGCAAGTTTCTCAGACGTTATAGCTGCTGCAAAGACACCATTGAATGATTTATCACCTCTGGACTATGAGGAACCATTGAGCGAATATTTGCCCCTGGATAATGGAAACGACTGAAACGATGCTGATCTTAAAAACGATGAAACGTTCGGATACAGCATGATTGTGCCAACTTCCGCTTTGACAAACAACTCGAATGGAATTCATAAAATATGTTCCAATGAGTTGGGGCCAATTGGGACAAAGCGCTCGCCTGCTTCGACTCCTAGCTGGGAACCTTTTACCGTGTTGGAGCCGACCGTTTGCAACAACTCAAGTTTTTTTTCTAATGTAATGCCATCAGGGATTTTAATCAGTACTTAGGTTAGTATCCTTTTTCTATTTAAATCAATATGTTTTTCTAATACACATTTTCAGGAAGAAACCATGCAAACTCTGACCAAGACTTCTCGCCGGGACACTTGCAGAACCATTGGAATTCGAGCAGTGAATATTTTGCCTCGCAACCGCAGCACCACACAGAATCTCATAAGAGCCCAATAGCTAATTGGTCAAATGGTAATGGTGGATCTGCTACAGGTCAAACTTGGGATCCAATGGGATACCAGCAGGCAGCCAATGCTACTTCCTCTTGGCAACGGGCTGCTGGCATTCGTCCACCACCTGGATTGGAATTTCAAAAGCGTGATAGTCCAATAACAAGTTTAATAGAACCTATGTCACCCACAGCGTTTGGACAGCAACAGTCACAGCCAGATTCAGATTCAGTGAGAAAATGTATATATGCCTGATATGTACATTTTCTCACTCGTTATAAGTCAGGTAAAAACTTGCATTCAAAGTTTTTCCGGGTAATCAATATATAAAAATCTATTCCGGGTAATCAATATATAAAAAGTTATATGTAGTACTAACAATTTCATAGCAACATGAAGTACTAACGATTTCAAGTACTTTTGAATATCAGATTTTTATATATTGACTACCAGGAAAAACTTTGAATGCAAGTTTGTACCTGACATTATAACCAGTGAGAAAAAGTATAAATCAGGCATATAGGGCTGGTAGTTTTGGAACTACAGCACAGAACATGTATATATTACTACAATATTTTACGTATTGACGAACATTTCAAAGAATCTGAGCATGGTATCTACTGTAGATCCAAAACTACTAGCCCTATATGCCTGATTTATACATTTTCTCACTCGTTTTAATGTCAGTTACAAACTTGCATTCAAAGTTTTTCCGGGTAGTCAATATATAAAAATCTTATATTCAAAAGTACTTTAAATTGTTATTACTTCATGCTGCTATGAAATTGTTAGTACTACTATAACTTTTGAATATCAGATTTTTATATATTGACTAACAGGAAAAACTTTGAATGCAAGTTTGTACCTGACGTTATAACGAGTGAGAAAATGTATAAATCAGGCATATAGGGCTGGTAGTTTTTGAATTACAGCACAGAACATGTTATTTTGGTATTTTTCAGGCATATCGCCGACCCCAATGTATATTTATAATGTATATTTATAAATCTTATATTAAATATAGCATACGTAAAGCAAAAAAATGCACTTTTATTTGCATTTCTTAGGCCACCAACAAAAGAGGACCTTGTGCGTAATCTACTATTTGCATCATTACATTTTGAATCTCCAAAAGCAAATATCATATCAAAATGTCTGAATACTGCTTATAAATTATCTTAGGTATACAGTTTTTTGTATTTTTGTCTGAAACCAAAATGTAATGATGCAATCAGTAGCGCTAACTTATTTAGAGTCAGGAAGTGCAAAAATTTTATCTCTGAGTCAAACCGTTCGGGCATGGCACCAAAATATGTTTAAGACATTACCTAAATTTTCATAAAAAAATTAGAAATGAACGAAAAACTGGGTAATGTCATGAACATATTTTGGTGCCATGTCCAAACGGTTTGACTCACAGACAAAATTTGTGCACTTCCTGACTCTAAATAAGTTAGCACTACTGATTGCATCATTACGGTTTCAGACAAAAATACAAAAAACTGTATACCTAAGATAATTTATAAGCAGTACTCAGACATTTTGATGTGATATTTGCTTTTGCAGTAACTTTTTTTGTTAAAATTGTCTGGATTCAAAATGTAATGATGCAAATAGTAGCGCTTACTTATTTAGAGTCAGGAATTGCACAAATTTTGTCTGTGAGTCAAACCGTTTGGACATGGCACCAAAATATGTTCATGACATTACCCAGTTTTTCTTTCATTTCTAATTTTTTATGAAAATTTAGGCACCAAAATATGTTTAAGACATTACCTAAATTTTCATAAAAAAATTAGAAATGAACGAAAAACTGGGTAATGTCATGAACATATTTTGGTGCCATGTCCAAACGGTTTGACTCACAGACAAACTTTGTGCAATTCCTGACTCTAAATAAGTAAGCGCTACTATTTGCATCATTACATTTTCAATACAGACAATTTTAACAAAAAAAGTTACTGCAAAAGCAAATATCACATCAAAATGTCTGAGTACTGCTTATAAATTATCTTAGGTATACAGTTTTTTGTATTTTTGTCTGAAACCAAAATGTAATGATGCAATCAGTAGCGCTAAATTATTTAGAGTCAGGAAGTGCAAAAATTTTATCTCTGAGTCAAACCGTACGGGCATGGCACCAAAATATGTTTAAGACATTACCTAAATTTTCATAAAAAAAATAGAAATGAACGAAAAACTGGGTAATGTCATGAACATATTTTGGTGCCATGTCCAAACGGTTTGACTCACAGACAAACTTTGTGCAATTCCTGACTCTAAATAAGTAAGCGCTACTATTTGCATCATTACATTTTCAATACAGACAATTTTAACAAAAAAAGTTACTGCAAAAGCAAATATCACATCAAAATGTCTGAGTACTGCTTATAAATTATCTTAGGTATACAGTTTTTTGTATTTTTGTCTGAAACCGTAATGATTGGTGCCATGCCCGAACGGTTTGACTCAGAGATAAAATTTTTGCACTTCCTGACTCTAAATAAGTTAGCGCTACTGATTGCATCATTACATTTTGGTTTCAGACAAAAATACAAAAAACTGTATACCTAAGATAATTTATAAGCAGTATTCAGACATTTTGATATGATATTTGCTTTTGGAGATTCAAAATGTAATGATGCAAATAGTAGATTACGCACAAGGTCCTCTTTTGTTGGTGGCCTAAGAAATGCAAATAAAAGTGCATTTTTTTGCTTTACGTATGCTATATTTAATATAAGATTTATAAATATACATTATAAATATACATTGGGGTCGGCGATATGCCTGAAAAATACCAAAATAACATGTTCTGTGCTGTAATTCAAAAACTACCAGCCCTATATGATTTATACATTTTCTCACTCGTTATAACGTCAGGTACAAACTTGCATTCAAAGTTTTTCCTGTTAGTCAATATATAAAAATCTGATATTCAAAAGTTATAGTAGTACTAACAATTTCATAGCAGCATGAAGTAATAACAATTTAAAGTACTTTTGAATATAAGATTTTTATATATTGACTACCCGGAAAAACTTTGAATGCAAGTTTGTAACTGACATTAAAACGAGTGAGAAAATGTATAAATCAGGCATATAGGGCTAGTAGTTTTGGATCTACAGTAGATACCATGCTCAGATTCTTTGAAATGTTCGTCAATACGTAAAATATTGTAGTAATATATACATGTTCTGTGCTGTAGTTCCAAAACTACCAGCCCTATATGCCTGATTTATACTTTTTCTCACTCGTTATAATGTCAGGTACAAACTTGCATTCAAAGTTTTTCCTGGTAGTCAATATATAAAAATCTGATATTCAAAAGTACTTGAAATCGTTAGTACTTCATGTTGCTATGAAATTGTTAGTACTACATATAACTTTTGAATATCAGATTTTTATATATTGATTACCCGGAAAAACTTTGAATGCAAGTTTTTACCTGACTTATAACGAGTGAGAAAATGTACATATCAGGCATATATACATTTTCTCACTGAATCTGAATATGGCTGTGACTGTTGCTGTCCAAACGCTGTGTGTGACATAGGTTCTATTAAACTTGTTATTGGACTATCACGCTTTTGAAATTCCAATCCAGGTGGTGGACGAATGCCAGCAGCCCGTTGCCAAGAGGAAGTAGCATTGGCTGCCTGCTGGTATCCCATTGGATCCCAAGTTTGACCTGTAGCAGATCCACCATTACCATTTGACCAATTAGCTATTGGGCTCTTATGAGATTCTGTGTGGTGCTGCGGTTGCGAGGCAAAATATTCACTGCTCGAATTCCAATGGTTCTGCAAGTGTCCCGGCGAGAAGTCTTGGTCAGAGTTTGCATGGTTTCTTCCTGAAAATGTGTATTAGAAAAACATATTGATTTAAATAGAAAAAGGATACTAACCTAAGTACTGATTAAAATCCCTGATGGCATTACATTAGAAAAAAAACTTGAGTTGTTGCAAACGGTCGGCTCCAACACGGTAAAAGGTTCCCAGCTAGGAGTCGAAGCAGGAAATAAGGTCAGGACTCCCGGAGGTTTTAAAAAAAGACAACTATTATTTTTTTGTGCACCTCTGTGCTACGTTTTATTCATAACTCAAACTTAATTCTACCTTATCAAATACTTTATATGTTATTTATTGCTTAGTCATGAGAATGAAAATGAATTCGTTTTATGGAAATTGCTGATGGCATTAAAGTGACAAAAAGAAATAATTATGAAATTGAATTTAGAGAATTGCTGATGGCATTGAAATGACAAAAAGAAATAATTATGAAATTGAAATTAGAGAATTGATGATGGCATTGAAATGAACTGGACAATGACCTGAGTCGATGTGAGTGCATCTTGGGGTTAGGTATGTAACTCCTCCCCTCTAAGAATGGAGCGACGGCCAGAGGAACTGTTTTGTAGTTCCGGTGCCAGGAGCGATGATTTTTACAGGTGTAATTGGGGTATTTGCTGATGTGTCCGGAGCGATGATTTTTATGGGTATGGATTCTGTAGGTTGTTTTATAATAGGAATATTGAATGATGTTTTTGATGATCTATGAAGTTTGATTAGGTAGATTGATAAGATAAGTACAATCAGACCGAATATTATAATTGTGTTGAGCAGCAGTATGTTTGTTTGTGAGGTTCTGGTGTGTAAAGTTTTAATCAGTTCCATATTTTGAAAATGGAAAGACTGAAGTTTTTGTAGATTCGGAGTTTGTATGATTGATGATGAATTTATAAGGTTTAATTGTGATGGAAAAATGTGGACATCCTCCCAGTATATTTGTGAGTTGCTGTCGTAAATAATTTGGTTAATTTCGATTGTACAGTTTTCAAAATGTATGAGTTGCGTTCCTCTGAGTTTTTGGTTGTTTGGTTCACAGGTTGTTGTAATGGATGTTTCGGGAATGTTGATTACTAATATGTAGTTATGTTCTGGTTGCACGATGTCAGCTTTGTATGGTTCTTCTTTGAGGTCACAGTTGGCTGGTAAGTTTTTGAGAAGATTAGCGATGCAGGTATCATTTGGGTTTGGCTGGTATTTCTTTGCTTCCTTGCACAAGTATGTCCCTTCAATTTTTTGGCATTTTTCGTCAAAGTAAAATATTTGTTTAGGGTTGGATAGGGCGTAAGGTTTTGTAATTATTGTTTTAGTATTATTTATGGGAAGAGGAATAATGTGAAAAAAGGAAAATGTTTCGGTAGATATTTGGGGAATTTTTATATTAAATATTACGTTAGTGTGGTTATAGTAGGCTTGTAGATCTAGGAGCTCGTAAATTTGTTCATCTGAATTTATCTGTATGGATTTATTTTCGAAAATCTTGTAGATAAAGTCAAGTTCTTCAGAGTTCAATATTTGCTTTGAAATAACGTTAAGTCTAGCGAGAATAATAGCTTCAGCTATATTTGTAAGATGACTGTTTAGCAGATCTATATTGTAATTGATTTGATTCAAGTATTGTGTGTATCTAATAGCATTTTCTTGTATTTTAAATTTTGTGTTTATTTGATTTCGCGAATATCTTAAGTAACCTTCAATAATTTCTTGCTGCTTATTTATATGGTCGGTAATGTTATTAAATCTCTCAGTCATTTGGTTGTTAGCCTTTGTTACTCTATTTACCTTGTCTACTACTGTTGCTTGATTTCTTGATAACTGTTCGATCTGTTCATTTAGATGAAGGGCATCATCCGCATCCATATTTCCCGTTATGCTTTTAATTACAGAGCCTAGCCCGTTTATAATGCCTCTTTTTGGTCTGAATTTTGGCATTAATGTCTTAAGTTTAATTTTTACTTCTTGAATTTTGACGTTTAAGACTGTTAAAGAATCTTTGAATTCATCTAAATTTTTGAATGCTGCTAGTGCATTTGTTATTTTTTCTATGTTGGTTTGGTATGATTCTAATTTAACTACATGTACAAAGTTGTCATAATCCCTTATAGATTTGCCTATACCTAGTTTCATGGGAAGTATTCCTATGTTGTTATTAAGGTCCTGTATCTCCATTTTCTGTCCGTGGGATATGGTCGTCATCATTATTGTTGTTGCTATGAATCTGAAATTTACGTTTATGTTTTATTTTTGATTTATGAAGTTTTTTATCATCACTAGTAATAACTGTAACTTTATTGTTTGATTTAATTTTATGTTTACTAAATCTTGGTGTGAGTTTATTTCTTCGGAATTCTTTTCTATATATAATTGAATTTTCTTTAAGATCTACTGCATCCTTCCTATTTTGATTAATATGTTCAATGTTTTTAGATACTATTTTTTCTAATCTTTCTTTTATAGTAGGGAATAGTTTTTCTTGAAATTCGTTAAGTTTTTGTAAATACTCATGTTCGTTATTAAACGCTATTTCTTTGTCAAACTTATAAGTCCTACCGTAAAAAATCTCATATGGAGTATAATTCGTAGCGGAGTGTATGGAATTATTGTATGTTATTAAAGTTTCGTTTAAAATAGAGCTATGATCTCTTTCTTTTCTTTTGTTGTAGATTATCCTGTATATTTCAGTAAGTGTTGAATGTAATCGTTCAACTGGGCTATTGCTACTAGATTGTTGAAAAGATGTTATGTGCAAGTTAATGTTATACTGAGCACAAAAGTCTTTAAAAATTATTGCAGTGAATTCAGATCCTTGATCTGATATAAGGTGGTTAGGTATGCCGTGAAGGCTGATGAAATGCTTAATAGACCTGATTATGTTAAGGCTATTCTGAACTGCGAGTGTATATGCTGCTGCAAATTTTGAGAATTTGTCGATTATTGTTAAAATTTTCTTGTTGTTTATGCTATATACATCAACGTGAATTATTTCTAATGGTTTCTTGGGAGTTGGTGGAATCTCATGTTTAATTTTTGGGGGGTTTCGGTCATATTTTAAGAGTTGACAGGTTTCGCAATTGTTTATTATTTTTGTAATTTTCATTTTCATATAGGGGAAAAAATATTTTCTTTTTAAATGGAGGAATGATTCGTTTATTCCTCTGTGGTTATTGTTGTTATGGTAGTCGATTATGATTTTGTCTTGTTCGTCGTTGTCTATTATGTCCGTTAGTATGTCGGTACACCGGATTAGTTTGAATGTTGTGCTGTTAGAGAAAAATTTTTTGTAAACGTCTTGAACAATTTTGAATGTTTCATCATCTGTGAATATTCCACAGCATTTATTTGGAGGTAATTGTTGTTTAAGAATTTCCGTAATGTTATTTTCCGAAAATGTTTGTTTGTAGACTGTTTTTCTAAGTTTGTTTTTGAATAACATCTCGATTTTCGGCGACTTGTCTCTATCATTTTTTTTTAAAATTAGTTGTATGTTAAATTCATTCAATGGTTTTTCAGAAATATATATATGGTCATTTAAATTTTCCTCTGCTGAGTGAATGGTATCAGCTAAACTTTCGTTCAAATTTACTTCGACTTTATTGTTTGGTGGTTCTGTTCGAATTCGACTTAGAGCGTCTGCGTTCAAATTTAGTTTACCCTTTTTGTATATTATTTCATAATCGAACTCTTCTAATTTTAAACGCCATCTGATTAATTTGGAGTTTGGGTCTTTAAGACTCATAAGCCATTGCAAGGGTTTATGGTCGGTAACAATTTTGAATTTCTGTCCGAAAAGGTAAGGTCGAAAGTATTTGGTTGCCCAAACAATAGCCAATAATTCCTTTTCGATAGTGGAATAATTGGTCTCTGTGTCGGTTAATGTCCGACTTGCGTAACAGATAGGTTTATCACTACCTATATTGCCTTGAGATAAAACCGCACCTAGTGCAAAGTTACTTGCATCAGTGGTCAGTACGAATGGTTTGGAAAAATCAGGATATTGCAGAATTGGGTCATTAATTAAAAGATCTTTACACATTTCAAATGCTTTGACGTATTTTTCGTTTAAGTCGATAGTCTTACCTTTTTTGAGGCATTCTGTTATTGGTTTTGTAAGTTTTGCAAAATCTCGTATGAACTTTCGGTAATAGCCAAGGAGGCCTAAAAAGGATTTAATTTCTTTTTGGGTTCGAGGTATTGGGAAGTTTTGAATTGCCGAGATTTTGTCAGGATTTGGTTTAACACCTTCGCTTGTCACAATATGACCTAGAAAAGCTACTTCTTTACGGAGAAATTCAGATTTGTCTAGTTGGATTTTAAAATTAGCTTCTCTTAGCCTGTCGAAAACTTTCTTTAGATTTTCCGTGTGTTCTTGCAGTGACGTCGAAAAGATGATAATATCATCCAAGTAAACAAGGCAGATTTTTCCTTGCAGATCTCTAAGAAGGTTGTCCATGACTCTTTGAAAGGTCGAAGGGGCATTCTTCAAGCCAAAGGGCATTCTCAAATACTCGTAGTGCCCGCTCTCTACAGTGAACGCAGTTTTTCCAACGTCTTTTGGATTCATCTCGATCTGGTGAAATCCGCTAGCAAGATCAAGTGTTGTAAAATACATACTTTTGCCAAGTTTATCTAAAACATCTGTAATATTTGGTAAAGGATATTTATCGTTCACTGTTTTTTCATTCAGTTTACGATAGTCAATTACGAGTCGCCATTTAATTTTTCCACTGGCGTCCTTTTTCTTTGGGACTATCCATATTGGAGAGCTCCAAGGCGAATAGCTTGGTCTTATTACACCTTGTTCAAGCATTTGTTTTATTTGGGTTTGGACTTCTTGTTTATGAATATGGGGGTATCTATATGTCTTTGAGTATATTGGAATATCATCGTTGGTAGTGATATTATGTTTTAATTTATTAGTGAAAGTTAGTTTTTGTCCATCTTTGAAGAAAATGTCCTCGTAAGATCGACATAGCTTGTAAATTGTTTTCTTTTCTTCGGTATTTAAGTGAGAAGTTCGAATAAGGTCTGTAATGTCGTCGGAAGATATAGGTTTTGAAATTGGATTGTTGTGATCAATCTCTAAGTTGTTCAGTTCGTAGAAATCTTGATTAATGAATTTTGTGACTTTGAGGGGTTGTTCTAAAAAGAGTGTT
Source organism: Baccha elongata (assembly GCA_951217065.1). NCBI lineage: Eukaryota > Metazoa > Arthropoda > Insecta > Diptera > Syrphidae > Baccha > Baccha elongata. The sequence continues at coordinate 240,774 of CATNUY010000148.1, forward strand.
TTGTTTGAATATGATTTATTGATAACTATTACGTTTGCGTACCATTTAATTGTAGTATAAATACCTTCTGGAATGTATAATTGAGGTGAAATATGTGTTCTGTTAATAAAAATTTCTCCATCTTCAATATCGACTGGTAAATTAACAATCGTTTTTGAATTTCCCGAAAGGATATATTTTTGGGATATAAAATTAGGCTTGAGTTCGAGAGGTAATTTTGAATTTTGAGTGATTAAAAGTTTATTTACTAGATCGATGTTTGCTCCTAATGTAGTGAGAGTGTCAAGTCCTAGTAGACCATCAAAGTATCCATGAAATCGGAATGCCAGAAATCTGGTCTCTCCAGGTTGGTTGAATTCTAAAAAATTAGGGAGACGAACCTCTTTGTGTATTTTGTGTGTATTAAGTATGGTTTTTATAGTAGTGGGTTCAATAGAAATAAGATCGTCAGGATTTATGAACTCAGGGTTAATAAATGAAGTGGTGGCTCCTGTGTCTATTAGGAATTTTAGTGGTCGGCCAAATGGTGAGGAAATATTTATATAAGGAAGAGTTGTACCGTGTTTATTTATATCTATGTATCCAATTGGTCTGCCGGGGCAGGTATGTGAAAATTTTCGTCATCTAGTTCATGCATTGTGTCCAATAAGTCAAGATCTTGTTGATCAGGAAAGTGGTTATAATCATAATAAGAGTCTAGTTCTTGAAAGTTGCTTGCTACGATAGGGGGGTCTTCGTAAGAAGGGTTGTCTGGAATAACCACATTATGCAGTTCCTGTCTTTGTTTAAAGTTTTGAAATTGGTTTGGTTTAACGAAATTAGATGAGGATGGCTGGGTTAGACGAGTTAGCCTAGTAGAACCGAGTTCCATTGGTTCTGAGGGTCTTTGTTGATTTGATTGCTGGGGTTGCTGATTATAACGTTGAAAAGGTTGGTGTTGTTGGGGTTGTGGTTGAATAAAGGCTTGTTGTTGAAATTGTTGTTGGATAGGTTGTTGTTGAAATGTTTGGTGAGGGTAGCGTTGTTGGTAAGATGTTGGTTGTTGTGGCGGAAAGAATTGTTGTTTAGAGAATTGTTGATGAGGGAAATTTTGCCTATTTACCTGGTTTTGATAAAATGAATTTTTTTGTGAATGGGGTGTATAATATGTATTTTGTGTATGGTAATTTTTAGAGGGTTGAACTGTATTGTATCTTTGTCTTTCTTGTGCATATGAAATGTTCTGCTCTTTAACGCAAAATGAAAAAGCTTCCGGTAATGAAACTGGTTTCATTGCTCGGATGGTGGAACCAAGAGGTTCTTTTAAACCAACTAGAAATGTGTTGAGGCACATTTCTTCATACAAAACATTTTTTGCTCTTATGACATTTAAATCTGTGTCATGTACTTTGATATGGTTGCTGATAGCAGCGAAGATTTCGATGATTTTGCTATAGAATTGTTCTATAGTGCTGTTATATTGTTTAAGGTTGTGAAGATCACGAATGAGAGAAGTTTCATTTCTTTTATCGCTATAGTGCAACACTAGGTTACTACGTATTGCTGTCCAGGAGAGTGGAGTGCCATACATGTTTAATATTTCATTAGCAGGGCCAATGATTTTGTTCCGGATGGCTCGGAGGAGTATTTTCCCTTGGATAGTGCCATCCGATCCAGTGATTAATGTTAGAATTTCTTCTACATTTTGAATAAATTCGAAAAGAAGTCTAGGGTTACCGTCGAATTTAGGTAAATCTTTAATTGCGTCAGGTACCCTTAGTGTTTGAAAAACATCTGAATCGTTTTCACTATGATCTTCGTTGTTAGGCATATTTTTTATTTTTATTGTTTTGCTACTTAAATCACTATTTTTTTCAGTATTTTGTATTTCTATTGTAAGGTTGCTTAAGCTATTATTTATTTCTTCTAATGTTACTTGTATTTTTTCTTGATCGATTTTTAATTGTTCTCCTAAAGTTATGTTATTGTTAAAGCAACTATTTTCTTCGTCTGAACTACTTATATCTATACTATTGGAGTGTATGTCAAAATAATTCGGGAGTCTCCTTGACCTATACATGGATTAGGATACAGGAAAGGAATTAGTTTTACTTTTTGACTTACATGCAACTATAAATTGGGCAGGTAGTGCTCATTTTTCACCGCAAATAAATTATTCTTTAACTTCACTGATTGTTGTAAGGATTCTCTATCTTCACTTCACTGATTGTTGTTATGTAAAGTTATTTCCTGTACGTAATCACACGAATTTTTTTTTTTATTAAGGTTCTAAACTAAAGTGTTGAAACACACCAAATAATTATTTCACTCCGCCAATTAGCCGTTGGCTTACAATTTTTTGTCCCGATATCCCGTCGAGGTTTTGTAACGTGAGATAATTTCTTGTGTTTTAGTTCTTTATCCACAACACTTTTCCGAGGGTTTTTTTTTTTTATTTATATTTTTTTCAATAATCCGTTGATATAAATCGATTTATTTTTTCAATAATCCGTTGACATAAACCGATACAAAATTTTTACACTCGAAAAATGTGTGCAAAGATACTCCTACGAACGACTGCGCCAAATAAGGTCAGGACTCCCGGAGGTTTTAAAAAAAGACAACTATTATTTTTTTGTGCACCTCTGTGCTACGTTTTATTCATAACTCAAACTTAATTCTACCTTATCAAATACTTTATATGTTATTTATTGCTTAGTCATGAGAATGAAAATGAATTCGTTTTATGGAAATTGCTGATGGCATTAAAGTGACAAAAAGAAATAATTATGAAATTGAATTTAGAGAATTGCTGATGGCATTGAAATGACAAAAAGAAATAATTATGAAATTGAAATTAGAGAATTGATGATGGCATTGAAATGAACTGGACAATGACCTGAGTCGATGTGAGTGCATCTTGGGGTTAGGTATGTAACTCAGGCGAGCGCTTTGTCCCAATTGGCCCCAACTCATTGGAACATATTTTATGAATTCCATTCGAGTTGTTTGTCAAAGCGGAAGTTGGCACAATCATGCTGTATCCGAACGTTTCATCGTTTTTAAGATCAGCATCGTTTCAGTCGTTTCCATTATCCAGAGGCAAATATTCGCTCAATGGTTCCTCATAGTCCAGAGGTGATAAATCATTCAATGGTGTCTTTGCAGCAGCTATAACGTCTGAGAAACTTGCCTGCTGATTAGGATCCCACATAGGTATTGGTGCTGCACCACTATTTGCAACTGGTGAAGTGAAGTGGAATGCATTTGGCTTGAACTTGGATCCTTCAAATCAAATCGCTTTGATTGGCTACTTCCGTTTGACTGTTCTTTCTTGCGTTCACGTCCAGGTGTTTTTCCGTATTTCTTACCACCACTGTGAGAGTTTCCCACAGGCGTTGAACTACCGTGTATGGATCTACTATCTATGTTCTGTACTTCAGGAGTTTTTTGTCCTTGGCCATAAATTCAATTGTCGCTGAGTAACTAGACTTGGGTTGAATAATTCGTGGCTTATGAACCCCTATCAACCTAAATACATGTTTATCTGTTAAGTAACAGTGCGGACATATCTCTACCACCTTCAAAGGAAGCGAAAGTTTTGTGTTCTTTGAAACCGTCAGATTTGATATGAAGAAGTCCACAAGCAGTGGCGTATCTGAAGGATTGTTTAGAACAATTTGTGCAACATAGACTTGGCCGATTTCAACGGTCGGTAGAGTTTGAACGCCACTCACTTATCTTGGCCAGATAATATCCACCGTTAAGTTGAACTTGAATAGGCGAACTTCACTGGTGTTCACGGTAAAGGTAATTGTCCTCAAGTAATACTTGAAGTGACGAAATATTTCAGTTCGTCTACGCAGCTCTGTTTCATCGAAATTTAAATGGCTCTCCAGTGAGGTGAACATGGGCGAGAGATTTTGATTGAAAGGGATGTAACATCGGGATTGACATAGGGATCTTGGATCGAAGTAAACATTTGTCACAGTATTTGGCATTATCCAAGTTCCCTCAGTTTCATTATCCTCGAACTGAAGGCCAGAATCACTGAATATAATTGAGTTAACTCTCATTGGTTTGATGAAGGTTGAGTGGAAGGATATTTCAGCGGAACAGCGTTTGCCCTGAAAAAAGATCAATACAAAAATCATGTAAGAACGAGAATCTTTAAATTATTTAATTCTTTTAATTTTGTATTTTTATCACAGAAAAACCCACCTTGCTTTTAAATTGTTTGGTAAACATTGAAATATTTTTTTTTTCCCAAAGTAGACGTCAAATTATGATAAAATCCACTATCTGTCATCTTCAATTTGCTTCACAAAAACTGTTATACATTGTATGGAATACGCTATCCAGTTATATATTGAGATCAGTGCTAGTCACTGATCTCAATATATAACTGGATAGCGTATTCCATACAATGTATAACAGTTTTTGTGAAGCAAATAGGGCTTTTTAGATAACAACGATATATCTCTTTCTCGTTCTCACAGAATTGTCAAAAACAGCAGTATGGTGAACAGCAGATTTTTTTTTTATCATTGTTGAAAAATTGATTGAAAACAAGAGCGGGAATTTTAAAGATTTGTGCGCGAAAATTGTGAAAATTGTTGGTTTTGCTAATTAAAATAAATTTTTAAGCCACGGAAATCACAAATTTCACACAAAAAAGAATACCGCATTTAAAAATTATTTCCAAATTGTTTTCTCCAAGACCTTGAGTTTGACAGTTTGAAAAAAGCGCGATACATATTTCAATCTGTCATCTCCATAGTGTGAGCTTTGACAAGATGGTAAAACTCCCTATTGAAGATGACAGATGGTGGATTTTATCATAATTTGACGTCTACTTTGGGAAAAAAAAATATTTCAATGTTTACCAAACAATTTAAAAGCAAGGTGGGTTTTTCTATGATAAAAAATACTAAATTAAAAGAAATAAATAATTTAGAGATTTCTTTAGAAAAAAAGATATAAAGTACTAACAATTTCATAGCAACATGAAGTACTAACTATTTCTAGTACTTTTGAATATCAGATTGTTATATATTGAATATTAATTAATTAATTAATTGTTTTAACTATTACAATTAAAGACATTCTCGTTCTTACATGATTTTTGTACTAATCTTTTTTCAGGGCAAACGCTGTTCCGCTGAAATATCCTTCCACTCAACCTTCATCAAACCAATGAAAGTTAGCTCAATTATCTTCAGTGATTCTGGCCTTCAGTTGGAGGATAATGGAACTGAGGGCACTTGGATAATGCCAAATACTGTGACAAATGTTGGAAAAATTTACTTCGATCCAAGATCCCTATGTCAATCCCGATGTTACATCCCTTTCAATCAAAATCTCTCGCCCATGTTCACCTCACTGGAGAGCCATTTAAATTTCGATGAAACAGAGCTGCGTAGACGAACTGAAATATTTCATCACTTCAAGTATTACTTGAGGACAATTACCTTTACCGTGAACACCAGTGAAGTTCGCCTATTCAAGTTTAACTTAACGGTGGATATTATCTGGCCAAGATAAGTAAATGGCGTTCAAACTCTACCGACCGTTGAAATCGTCCAAGTCTATGTTGCACAAATTGTTCTAAGCAATCCTTCAGATACGCCACTGCTTGTGGACTTCTTCATATCAAATCTGACGGTTTCAAAGAACACAAAACTTTCGCCCATTTTGGAGGTGGTAGAGATATGTCCGCACTGTTACTTAACAGATAAACATGTATTTAGGTTGATAGGGGTTCATAAGCCACGAATTATTCAACCCAAGTCTAGTTACTCAGCGACAATTGAATTTATGGCCAAGGACAAAAAACTCCTGAAGTCCAGAACATAGATAGTAGATCCATACACGGAGTTCAACGCCTGTGGGAAACTCTCACAGTGGTGGTAAGAAATACGAAAAACACCTGGACGTGAACGCAAGAAAGAACAGTCAAACGGAAGTAGCCAATCAAAGCGATTTAATCGCAAAGGATCCAAGTTCAAGCCAAATGCATTCCACTTCACTTCACCAGTTGCAAATAGTGGTGCAGCACCAATACCTATGTGGGATCCTAATCAGCAGGCAAGTTTCTCAGACGTTGTAGCTGCTGCAAAGACACCTTTGAATGATTTATCACCTCTAAACTATGAGGAACCATTGAGCGAATATTTGCCCCTGGATAATGGAAACGACTGGAACGATACTGATCTTAAAAACGATGAAACGTTCGGAGACAGCATGATTGTGCCAACTTCCGCTTTGACAAACAACTCGAATGGAATTCATAAAATATGTTCCAATGAGTTGGGGCCAATTGGGACAAAGCGCTCGTCTGCTTCGACTCCTAGCTGGGAACCTTTTACTGTGTTGAAGCCGACAGTTTGCAACAACTCAAGTTTTTTTTCTAATGTAATGCCATCTTACATTTACAGGGATTCTAATCAGTACTTAGGTTAGTATCCTTTTTCTATTTATGTTTTTCTAATACACATTTTCAGGAAGAAACCATGCAAACTCTGACCAAGACTTCTCGCCGGGACACTTGCAGAACCAGTGGAATTCGAGCAGTGAATATTTTGCCTCGCAACCGCAGCACCACACAGAATCTCATAAGAGCCCAACAGCTAACTGGTCAAATGGTAATGGTGGATCTGCTACAGGTCAAACTTGGGATCCAATGGGATACCAGCAGGCAGCCAATGCTGCTTCCTCTTGGCAACGGGCTGCTGGCATTCGTCCACCACCTGGATTGGAATTTCAAAAGCGTGATAGTCCCATAACAAGTTTACCAGAACCTATGTCATCCACAGCGTTTGGGCAGCAACAGTCGCAGCCAGATTCAGATTCAGTGAGAAAATGTATATATGCCTGATATATACATTTTCTCGTTATAATGTCAGGTAAAAACTTGCAAAACTCGTTATAATGTCAGGTAAAAACTTGCATTCAAAGTTTTTCCGGGTAATCAATATATAAAAATCTGATATTCAAAAGTTATATGTAGTACTAACAATTTCATAGCAACATGAAGTACTAACGATTTCAAGTACTTTTGAATATCAGATTTTTATATATTGACTACCAGGAAAAACTTTGAATGCAAGTTAGTACCTAACATTATAACGAGTGAGAAAATGTATAAATCAGGCATATAGGGCTGGTAGTTTTGGAACTACAGCACAGAACATGTATATATTACTACAATATTTTACTTATTTACGAACATTTCAAGGAATCGGAGCATGGTATCTACTGTAGTTACAAAACTACTAGCCCTATATGCCTGATTTATACATTTTTTCACTCGTTATAATGTCAGTTACAAACTTGCATTCAAAGTTTTTCCGGGTAGTCAATATATAAAACATATTGAACATATTTTGGTGCCATGTCCAAACGGTTTGACTCACAGACAAAATTTCTGCACTTCCTGAATCTAAATAAGTTAGCGCTACTATTTGCATCATTACATTTTGAATCCAGACAATATTAACAAAAAAAGTTACTGCAAAAGCAAATATCACATCAAAATATACATAATATAGCTTATACATTATCTTAGGTATACAGTTTTTTGTATTTTTGTCTGAAACCAAAATGTAATGATGCAATCAGTAGCGCTAACTTATTTAGAGTCAGGAAGTGCAAACATTTTATCTCTGAGTCAAACCGTTCGGGCATGGCACCAAAACATGTTTAAGACATTACCTAAATTTTATAATTTTTATAATTTATAAGCAGTACTCAGACATTTTGATGTGATATTTGCTTTTGCAGTAACTTTTTTTGTTAATATTGTCTGGATTCAAAATGTAATGATGCAAATAGTAGCGCTAACTTATTTAGAGTCAGGAAGTGCACAAATTTTGTCTGTGAGTCAAATCGTTTGGACATGGCACCAAAATATGTTCATGACATTACCCAGTTTTTCGTTCATTTTTAATTTTTTATGAAAATTTAGGTAATGTCTTAAACATATTTTGGTGCCATGCCCGAACGGTTTGACTCAGAGATAAAATTTTTGCACTTCCTGACTCTAAATAAGTTAGCGCTACTGATTGCATCATTACATTTTGGTTTCAGACAAAAATACAAAAAACTGTATACCTAAGATAATTTATAAGCAGTACTCAGACATTTTGATGTGATATTTGCTTTTGCAGTAACTTTTTTTGTTAATATTGTCTGGATTCAAAATGTAATGATGCAAATAGTAGCGCTAACTTATTTAGATTCAGGAAGTGCAGAAATTTTGTCTGTGAGTCAAACCGTTTGGACATGGCACCAAAATATGTTCATGACATTACCCAGTTTTTCGTTCATTTTTAATTTTTTATGAAAATTTAGGTAATGTCTTAAACATATTTTGGTGCCATGCCCGAACGGTTTGACTCGGAGATAAAATGATTGCACTTCCTGACTCTAAATAAGTTAGCGCTACTGATTGCATCATTACATTTTGGTTTCAGACAAAAATACAAAAAATTGTATACCTAAGATAATTTATAAGCAGTATTCAGACATTTTGATATGATATTTGCTTTTGGAGATTCAAAATGTAATGATGCAAATAGTAGATTACGCACAAGGTCCTCTTTTGTTGGTGGTCTAAGAAATGCAAATAAAAGTGCATTTGTTTGCTTTGCGTGTTGCGTGGCAAAAGGAGGTGAAGGAGTAGAGAGAGAGAGAGAGAGAGGAATAGCTATAGAAGAAGTAAAAGATAAGGTAATAGAAGGATGGGGCAGAAAAGGGTTAGGAATGTCTAGTTCAGGGACTTGGCCTGCTTGCGATGCTCAGCTAAGCTCGCCGGACGGGATGGGATCTTGTCCCCGAAACTAAACCTCACCAGCAACAACACATATATCAGGCCGTTGGAAAGAAATATAACTTTCAAAAAAAAGAGACTGCGGACGGACTTTATCACACCTAGGGGGGCTGCGGATGACATGCAGCTGTCCATATCCCACCCAACCTGGAAATCCAGTGGCCTATTTAGATTTCCCCACGTATAGGACATATTTTTAACTGGTCACACCATGTCCACCACCGTCGGTTACTCACCATAATTATGCACCAACAAAATTTTGCTTTAAACTGTCCACAAAAACTAAACAAATAAGAATAACGGTCAAAATCACATTGCAAATGGGGAATTTTATTTCTAATTGCTTAAGTCAACAATATTCCATTAATTAACCCAAAACAATTTCGAATTTCATACATTTAACTAATAATCAAAAAAAATTAACAATTTCACCAATTATCTCAAATGACAATGTAATATATCATGTTTCCGCAAGAACAAACTCATAAAAACTTGTACTCTTTCTAGTACTTTTACAAACAAAAATTACAGATACCTAAATCCTACCTAACTTGAGCTCAGTTTAGGTGAACCAACAGGCTTACATCAAAACGTCAAAAAAAACGTATAGGGGTATCTAAACAGACACGAAAACATTAATATCACTTACAAACAAATTTTAAATTTAATCTTAACGCACAAAAATAAAGTTACTAACTATTTGGGTTTTTTTTTTTTTTTTTTATAGTTACGTTACTATTTTTTTTTTATTGATTCGACTTTACCATAACAATTAAACTAAGAAAATTTAAATATCTGCCAATGTAATCAACGGATTACACGTTTACAGATAAAATTAGCAATATTGCTTAGCATAAAGCACCTTACCAACTATTTATAATCTTCATGAAAAATAGGCGGAAAGTGAAAGATAATATTACAAAAGAAAGATGACTCATAGACTAAGTACTAAATAAATATTAACACATAAAAGTATTTACCTATGTAAGATTAATATTAAAAATTATATTTTTGTTTTGTTTTATATGTATGTTGTTTTATTGTTGGATAAATAAACTCACGTGGCCTCGGCATGAGGCTGTAAAATTGCCAAACAAAACATCGACGTGTCCACGGAGCGCCTCTTGTGGAGATGCTTAGAGCTGGAGGACGCATTTCGCTATCTTGAAAACATCTACCATGTATTAGTAGCTTTTGGGCGTTATAAAATAATGTTCGGGCCTGCGTTGCGATAGTTTTATAATTGAAACGCCACCGCCGCTTAGGTGAATTATAAAAATTCTTGGCGGCCAGGACCCTCAGCGGCCGTCCATGGCCGCCAATACAGAAGAGATTCATCTAACCAAAAATCACTAATTTAGCGCTTATAACATAAATTTCTTTTTTCGGGCACTCACCTTTATATAGGTTTAAAGAATATTTAAAATTAATCATGAATAGCCCTAATAGTTTGACCATGAGAAGTCCATTTTCATCACTTTTCTAATGAATATGTAAATTTGAATTTAATAAGTAAAACACCCTCTAATAACTTAAATCGTTTACCCTGATGTTAAAAACATGGTAGGTTTTATTACTTTTGTCAACTCGTGAATAAAAACAAAACAAATAATTGGGCCATTGACTGAGCCGCAATATGTGACGTTCGAGTTCGATTCGCTCCGAGGACTTTCTAAGCTACATCTTATCTGCAGATTCTGAACTTGAACCCAATTGTACTATTTTCCCGTTTTTACTGTTTCATCGTCTGATTTTACCTCTATTCTCATTTACTTCTATTATCATAATAATTTATCTTGCTAAGGTATTAGTTTTACGGCATGTGTTACAAATACTTGTTTACTGGTATGTAAGATTGATTTTGTTTTTCAATCTGTCAAAATTTATCGAGAATCGAATCCATAGTGCTCGCGCATCTCTTTTTTTTTCTAAGGGTCCATTAACATAAGGGCAATAAGGAGTTGGCTGAGGCAATAATAATATTATTATTATTATTATTTTTATTATTGCTATAGATATAATCGGTAATATTTTATTATTGTTTCTTTTATTCATTATCCTTACTAGCACCTCCACTCAAAACTCCCACTTGTCACCAGAGTATTCTGAGACAGTGCCTTGTCGCTTTTCCTTATAATCTTGGCCTATAGGGAGTTTTACCATCTTGTCAAAGCTCACACTATGGTGAAGACAGATTGAAATATGTACCGCGCTTTTTTCAAACTGTCAAACTCAAGATCTTGGAGAAAACAATTTGGAAATAATTTTTAAATGCGGTATTCTTTTTTGTGTGAAATTTGTGATTTCCGTGGCTTAAAAATTTATTTTAATTAGCAAAACCAACAATTTTCACAATTTTCGCGCACAAATCTTTAAAATTCCCGCTTTTGTTTTCAATCAATTTTTCAACAATGATAAAAAAAAAATCAGCTGTTCACCATACTGCTGTTTTTGACAATTCTGTGAGAACGAAAAAGAGATATATCGTTGTTACCTAAAAAGCCCTATTGCCTAACAACAACAACTGTGAAGATTGAACATTTGAATTATTGATTGTTTTTTCGATTGGAAAAATTATTCAGTAAAAAAAATATTTAATTTTTAATATTCCTTTACAACAGGCACCCACAACATGCGTATGCTATATTTAATATAAGATTTATAAATATACATTATAAATATACATTGGGGTCGGCGATATGCCTGAAAAATACCAAAATAACATGTTCCCCTGTTACTGTTACTGTTACTATAAAAAAACAGCAGTTTTTGATGCAAATTGATCAACAAACGCATCTAGATCTCGTGAGGACTGATACGCGGGATATGCATCTGGACCAAAGGCATCTAATACATGTCTTCCTTTGGCATTTATCTTTAAGTCCTGTTGGATCAGGCGAATTACCCTGAAATGGTGAAAAATGTTAAGATGATTTTTGCAAAGAGAATGACTTCTAGAACTTACCATTTTCAAGTCTTCAGCGGTTGCCATTTTACATAATATACTGAAAATATCAACTTGATAATCTTCTTTTCCTGACGTTGTAAGATTAATAAGAGTGTCTTCAACTTGTTGTAAAGTTAGAGTACTTTTCGTGCTTGGAGTGACTCCTTTTGATAACTCAAAGTATTTGCGAATAGTTTCAGAGACATCACCTTAAAGTTGAATTTATTAACATAAATTTTATTACAATCTTTCGGAACATACCTTGCTCTAAATCGACCAACATATCTTCTAAATTCGTACGGAAAATTCTGGAAAAAAGTTTAATGATTTGTTTGTTTTGTAAATTGTAGACTCTTTGACTAGCTGTGGGTAGGAGCATATTTATCCACAGATGGATATCACCTTTAAAGCCTTTGCCACTAGAAACATTTTCTATTTACCTTTTGAAAAAATTCCTGAAGAATATTAGATTTACTAATGTAACTTGAAACATTTGCTACTTTATCACAGATGCTTATAAATGTTTGTAAAAGATTATCTTTATTAGAAGACATTTTAATTTTAATAATAATATAAATCAAAAGATGTAAAAACAACGTAAATAAATAATATAAAAATAATATGTTTTCTAAAAACAGAAAACTAAACAAACAACCACATTTTTGAGTATTGTCAATTGTGACATTTGTTAAACTGTTATAGTGGTATACTGTTATACAAAATTGGGGACTTTTTCATAATATAACACATCTTCAAATTGCTTCATCTTTTGTATATGCATCCGCTATCCAGGTATATATTGAGATCAGTGGTGCTAGTACGTCAGTGGAGCCAGTGTGTTATGTTTTTTTAATCTTTGGTTAACACATTCAAAAGTGAGCTCATCATTCCGCGCTTGTCAGTCCGGTAGTTAAATGTGAACCCCTATTAAAGGGGTCTAGCGGCTAGAGTAACTAGAGTAAAGTACTATTCACATGAGCGCGACCAACGAACGACGAATGAATTAGAAAATGTGAGTTTATATACGTTTGAAGACATATTTCCACACAAATTCTTAACAAAACGATAGCAATATAGTTTCTATTTGATTTATGATGCATACTTTTACTTTTTAATATCAAATATTAATAAATTTAAGAAAACAAATTTATTCGTCGCGAAAAAAATTCTAGTTGAAACGAACTGTCAAACTTTATTCGCGTTCCACTTCGATCCACACTCGCAACGAATAAAATAATCGCGTGGATTTAACCTAAAAAAATCATTCTTTGCATTAAGTGGATGCACATGAAATCTTTTTCTTGTTTTGTTTATTAACAAGGACACCAATAACCTATTTTTTAACAAATATAGCTTCGACCGCATTTTCTTAATAGTTTGTTTTCAAAACAAAACAAAATAATGATAAACAGAAAAAAAACAATTGTCAAAGTGAAACGTCATTCGCGACGAATTAAAAACTCTCATGTGAAAGAAATGTCAAAATCGACGAATATTCGTTCATTCGTTGGTCGTTGTTCGTGCTCATGTGAATAGGGAGTTTTACCATCTTGTCAAAGCTCACACTATGGTGAAGACAGATTGAAATATGTATCGCGCTTTTTTCAAACTGTCAAACTCAAGATCTTGAAGAAAACAATTTGGAAATAATTTTTAAATGCGGTATTCTTTTTTGTGTGAAATTTGTGATTTCCGTGGCTTAAAAATTTATTTTAATTAGCAAAACCAACAATTTTCACAATTTTCGCGCACAAATCTTTAAAATTCCCGCTTTTGTTTTCAATCAATTTTAAAACAATGATAAAAAAAAAATCAGCTGTTCACCATACTGCTGTTTTTGACAATTCTGTGAGAACGAGAAAGAGATATATCGTTGTTACCTAAAAAGCCCTATAGTACTTAACTCTATAAACATAAACATTTTCTCATCTTGTTTTACCAACAAAAAATAAAAAGATATCATCTTTGTGCTTCTATCATACACACACAGAAATCTGAGATAGAAATATTGGACAAAAAATGCATTTTGTAGTGTATGTATTTGTGTTTCCATCCACTAAATGTTTAATCCATATCCATTTCAGCTTCAGTGTGAAAAAACAAAAAGAGGAATAAAAATGTCGGAAATAACTTTATATCGTCATTTCTCCGGCATTAATTTTTACCAATTGTTCGTGATTGTTGACTGAAAACTGTAAATATTCTGTACCTAATTGATTCTAAATACACTGCAGATATAAATGACCATTAATTGTTGGAATATACCTAGAAATAAATATTATTTGAAAAGTCAAAGGCACCTGTATTGAAACATCTTAATGAAAGGAAAGTTTTTTCCCAAACACTGTGTCGTATATTATTTGGTCGTGATGTCGCCGTCTTCTGTGAAGAGTAGAAGAGTTGAACAATATTTAAATAAACTGTGTTAATCAAGTTAAGAAAATTGTTGAAAACTAAATAAAAGTCTTGTGTTTCAAGTGAAGTGCTAAATAACAGTTCATTAAATATAAAGTTACTATTATACCAAGCACTTTTGGATTGATTTATCGTATTTTCACTCTATATATAATTCCTCCTGTGTTTGCGCTGCAACTCTTCTAGCTGGGTGGTGCTCTTGCCAAAAAAAAAATGAAAAAGGTAAGCAAACGCTACCAGAGGATATACTTTGGAATGGTTATTTTCTTATTTGTTTTATAAGAAAATGTTTTGGGTTTTATTTTGCAGCAGATACCTATGTAGAAGAAACCTTGCCATGAGTTCAACATAGTGTGTTGTCTCCTGTTATCGTTTTGCAACAAAATATTTACACATTTATGATAGGCATATACATATCTCTATAAGGTTCTGAAAGGTTTAAGAGTATTTTGTTTATTTTGTATTTGTTTGAATTACACTATTCATCCAAAAATTCGATAATACAGGTAGGTAATTGTTTTTTTTTTTAATATTTCTGCGTTAAAGTTATACCGAGTAAATGTGTTGTACACATCGCTAGATTCCATTTTAGATCTATAGAATCTGAATACCTGATTTGTCTATTATTATGAATCTGTCAGAAAAATAGTACATAAATACCTACCTATAGTTAATATTATTTTACCACAGTTTTATTTACAAGTAAAATGTACAAACTAAATCTGTCAACATTATATTTTGTCTAGATTTGAGTTTTAAAGAATGGGGTTTCACTGTAGTCTCTCGATAAGTATCACAGTCAGAAAATTGTGGCTGCATCTTAAGGAGTCTGCAAACCTTTTGTGATCAGTCAGGATTCTGTTGCTTTCTGCAGGCCAAACACGATTCTGATATAGATAAAATCCTATTGAGCTCTTAGGAAGTTAGGTAGCTATTGTAAGACTTGTTATAAAACAAAAAACAAATTGTTTTTTCCAATTAGCATAATGTATAATAATAATAAGATTTTAGATCAATAACGTTTTTAATTTTTTTTTTATATTTTTTTAATAAAAATAGAAAATCTAGCTACCAAAAGCTACTTCGTTTTATATCAAACATCTATCAAGCGAAAGCTAAGTACAGACGGTTATAATGTCAGGTCAGACAATGGGTGGTGTGTGAAATGTCTTATGTCATTCTTAAATTTCATTTGTCTCAGCTAATGATCTCATTTTTGTGAGCTAATGCCAGTTAGCAGTCAGAAAAGTAAGGCGGCATCTCAAGGAGTCTGCAAACCTTTTGTGATTAGTCAGGATTCTGTTGATTTTTGCAGGCCAAAGACGATTCTGAAATATATAAAATCCTATTGAGCTCTTATTGTAAGACTTGCTATAAAACAAAAAACTAATTTTTGTTTCCCATAAGCATAATGTATAGTAATAATAAGATTTTGGATTAATAACGCTTTTTAATATTTTTTTAAATATTTTTTTTAATAAAAATAGAAAATCTAGCTACCAAAAGCTACTTCGTTTGATATCAAACATCTATTAAGCGAAATCTAAGAACAGACGATTATCATGTCAGGTCAGACAATGGGTGGTATGCGAAATGCTTTACCTCATTCTCCAATTTCATTTATCTCAGCTAATGCTCTCATTTTTTGTAGCAACTTTAGTTCACGGTAGCACGCTTTGAAAGTTGATATTTTTTTACAGGTAGGGGGAGTTCTAAATAGAATAGGATTAAAATATTAAAGCGAAACATGGTTAAAACCGAGTAAAAAATAATTGTCTTTTCGGATTTAACCTAACTTTTAACCTAACTTGTATTTTGTATCAATTTTCTTGAATAACAGTGCCTGTGTGGGCCACTTGAACCCCTAACAGTTGAGATGCTTGGCCCAGTGTAGGATTTGGGGTGGGAGCAGCTTCAGATATGCCAAATTTCGAACGAACTATAATTATTATTTACTTTTTTGTTCAATGTATAAATCAACAATAAGAAGTATAAAACACTTTTCTAAGTTATAAAACAAATATCCGAAATAAACAACAAAACAAAAAAAAATTTAAAAAAAATCAAAAATACCACTTATTGTATGCATTTTGTATGGAAAGTGGAAACTTTAAAAAATAATTAAAAATATAAATAAGTGTTTCCTCACTTGAAAATTGTGAAATATATTTTTTTTAAGCGTATATCTATCGAAAAAAAGTATCCGTGTGAGCAAATTCGTGCTACCGTGAACTAAAGTTGAGCCCATTTTTCTGAGGTAATGTGTTTGTATTTATTATTCTAAAAACATAACTTAATATTAAGATTAACATCTTTAAGATAATTAAGACTTCAATTGGATTGAAGCAAATAATTTAAGTAAAAGCGATATAATGTTTATAGGTATATAATTTATTTAGACTTTGAATGTAAAATATGACAAAAAGGAAAATAAAAGTATGTAAAGAGAAAAGACAAAAAGAAAAAAGTAGAAAAGCAATTTTAATTTTAATTAACCATTAAAGGAACGAAATTAAATGAGCACCCTTTGGAGTAACAAAAGACTTTTAATAGTAAGTTACCTATAATGTACTTATATTTTGAACTCAACATTGATTAATTTTAATGATTTAAAACATAAAACGGTCCAATTTTAATGAATTGGTTCAATTTTCATGATTTTAAACATAAAATGGCTAAATTTAATTATTTGAAATATAAAAGGATTAAATTATAATGCTTTGAAACATTAAATTGTTCAATTTTAATAATTTGAAACATAAAGGGGGGTAATTTTATAGTGATTTTTGTTAACTTAAACAAAAATCGGTTAAGTTCTTCTGAAATAACTAGATTATCCGTTCTTTTTTATTGACGTGGCAACGAATTCCAAAGGAGAGCACCGCTGATAAAGAACTGTCGCTCAGAGATGAGACAGGAGAATCGAGGAATTAATATATTGTTAGTTCTGTTAGATGATAAGAATTGGACATGGTTGAATAGGTCAGGTGGTGGCCCTGTCTGAACAATTTAAAAAATCATGGTTAGTGTTCTGAATTTTAATAGGTTGACAAAACTAATTCCATACAAACTTTAAGCGTAATTTGAAACATGATCATATATTGTTAGCCCAAAGACATAACGACCAACGTTGTTAAATATGACATTAAACCTTCTCCTGCAATCAGCATCCATAAAACAAAAGATTTCACAACCGTACGTTAGAATAGGAACAACTAATGTTTTCGCCAGCATTTTTCTGGTTTTAATTGGTGTAAACTTTTTTTTGCTGCGTTTAATGTTCTTAAAGCACCATATGGCTTTCCTATTGTAGCGTTTATGTGGTTGTTCCAAGATTACGATTAAATTGAATTCCCAAGTTCTTAGCCGTATCAACACACTCCTCGGGAATGTTTTTGAGTAAAACTGCAGGAAAGCACGATAAATCCAGAGTTTTCTTTGAAATCACAAGGCACTTTGTTTTTTTTTAGGATTAAGTACAATGCCGCAGTTGCTAGACCGATCGGATATTGCATTTAGGTCCAAGTTGATATTGTATACACAATCTTCAATAAGACCTAGAGGAGAGCTCGAAAGGTACTGAACATAATCAGCGAACATACGAGTTTCGCCATACCTTATTAAACTTGGTCCTTGTGGAACGCCACGTGAAAGCGGTAGGAATTATGAAACATCGTTTCCTGCGACGACTGCTTGGCTTCTACAATTTAGGTATGAAAATATTAACTTAGCTGCTTCCGGTGCAAAACCAAACCGAGATGAGAGTTTCTGACACATAATGTTATGGTCAATAGTATCAAAAGCCTTGGAATAATCAAGAAGGACTAAAATGGTGACCTTTCACCCTCCAAAGCCCTCCGCACTTTCTCGACCAGATCCAGGAGTGCAGTACAGTACTACTACTGTGATAAGGTCGAAATCCAGATTGCTTGGGCGATAAAAGATTATATGAGTTGAAGAACTGCGTTTTTTGCTTATGCATTAACTACCTTAGATAAAAAAAGTAAAATGGAAATAGGGCGATATTCTGTTTTACTACGATACTTTAGTACCGGAATGATTTTAGAGAATTTCCATTGAGTAGGAAATACACTCTGGGTAAAAATTTAATTTATTGAATGCGTAAAATAAGGTAAAATTATAGACATGACTGCTTTTACAAACGTTGGATGCAACTGATCAAAACCGATGGCATTTGATTTAATTGAAATCAAGCTTTCTAAAACAACATCCGGAGTAACTCTGTCGAAATTGAAACAATCTCGATGACTAGATGTTAACAACTCAACTTAGCTATCATGTTGTCTAATCAAACATGTTGGTTGAGGAACGGAAGATATAAAACAATTGTTTAATTCGTTACAATGAACGTCAACATCCAGTATTTGTCTTTGCTTTCCAATTTCAACATCACGAATGTTTTTCCATATATATATATATGGAGTACCATCTGGTTTTGGCAGCATTTATAAGGACCACACATCTATTTCGCCGGTACTCCCTCCGTTTTGGAGGGAGGGTCAATTTTATAAAAACAGTGCTAAAAATTTAAAACAAATATTAAAAAATAACGGTACTACTTACAACTAAGTTTTATATCTTTTTTTAAAGCCAGTACTTTTTTCTATTAGATATTTTTTAAATCAAGTGAAACCTATGCATAGTTTTATAATAGAAAAAAGTATTGGCTTTAAAAAAAGAAATAAAACTTAGTTGTAAGTATTACCGTTATTTTTAATATTTGTTTTAAATTTTTAGCACTGTTTTTATAAAATTGCCCCTCCCGCCATAACGGAGGGAGATAGACCCCCCACACCCATAGTAAAAAATGCTTGTATTGAACTGTTCTACAAAAAACCGTAATCAATTCTTGGCGCCAAAGTTATCGTACTCCTGATAATTGATCATACAAAAACACTGTTCATGTTGCTCACAAAAAACATATCAAGAAGAGTGCTCGAGTTGTGTGAAAAATGTGTTGGACTATTGTTCTCATACTCTGTGTTGATTCTCTATCACCTGTAGCTTTCTCCGAATATAAGGAATGTGTGAATAAAACACTTTTGTTGTTTTTAATTCACACGGGTCTTTAATTTTCTAATATAATAAGAAATTTAATTATTTTACACTTTGTATTTTTAAAAACACTTACGTTTAGTTTATGTTCTACAGGGCTTTGAATGTACACAAGTTTAATTTATAATTTTAATAAAGAATTTTGTTCTTTAAAATTTACTTTTGAATTACTTTAAAATTACTTTTAAATTTATTAGATTCTCGAAATTTAGAAATCGGAAATAAAATAACTTAAACTTTATGTTTTTACGTATGGCGTTCAACTAATAAAAAATCCATCTTTGCAAGATGGAGGACTCTCTTTGTCAATTAGCATAGACATACAATTAAAGATGGACGGCAATTTAAAGATGGAAATCAAGTTAAAGATGGACGGCAAGTTAAAGATGGACGACAAATTATGTCTATTCATTTTGACGTCTATCCTTTAGCTTGGTAGTGCTACCAGGTTTGGCAACACCCCCCCCCCTGGTAAGACGGTTACCTGGGCTGTCTGGGCTGTCTTTCCATTATCACCAACCTGGCCTACATCTAATACAGCAAGCTTTGCTGCGGGTCTTGTGTAAACGCCTGTCAAAGTTTTCACAACAGCACTTCGCACTTGTCCGTCTTGGCCTGGCATGGTTTTAATGACGGTTCCTTTGGGCCAACTGTTTTGAGGGCTACCAGAGTCGACGATGATCACAACATCTCCATCTTGAATAGGTTTTTGTGGCGAAAACAATTTTGTACGTTTCGTAAGATCGGGCAGGTACTCACTGACCCAGCGACGCCAAAAACGATGTGCATATTGCTCGCTAATGAGCCAGTTTTTTCGCAAAGTAATGCCTTCATCTTTAAACTCACCTCCGAATTTATTTCCATTGAAAGAACCCAATAAAAAATGATTGGGCGTTTATGCCTCTTCAATGATGCTACCTAGAGGAACGTAAGTAAGGGGACGCATATTTATAACTCTCTCTACCTCAGCCATCATTGTCAACAGAAGTTCGTCGGATGGTTTTCTGGTTGGAATAATATGATTTAGTGTTTTCTTAACTGAACGTATTAACCTTTCCCAACTGCCTCCCATGTGGGGTGAGTAAGGGGGATTAAAATTCCATTAGATTTGTTCCGGTAAACTTATCTGCCATTTTTTCAACCTCGACACTACGTATTGCTTCTATCAGCTCGTTGCTGGCTCCACGAAAATTTGTACCATTGTCGCTGTATATTTCTAGAGGCCAACCTCTGCGAGCTATGAATCGCTGAAGAGCCATTATGCAAGAGTCTGTTGATAATGTATGCGCGACTTCAAGATGAATTGCACGTACGGTCATACATGTAATCAGCACGCCCCAACGCTTTTCTGTACGTCTTCCCACTGCTACGGACATTGGACCAAAATAATCTATGCCTATATAAGAAAACGGCTTAGTGAACGGTTGCAGTCTTCCGTGCGGTAGATCTCCCATCAACGGTGGCACCGGAATACAATTCGAATTCTTGCAGAACTGACATTTCTCTTTTTTTAATTTTGGTAACAAAACGCGAAGTTTCGGAATAAAGAATTTTTGACGTACTTCATTAACGATACACCTATGCCATTGCTCGAAAAAGTGAGTGCCATTTACTATATCTTGAAGGATCGACTAAAGGCTGTAGCTCCGCGATGTTATGTACGTGAATGTACCTTATTTCTTCATTTTGAGGCTCCGTTTTTTTAAACTCTCCCGGCCATTTGTAGTATGGATCGTAAAGAAAACTCGGTCCTTGATACCATTGGCTTTTGGAGTGAAATTCGTGTTTGGTTTGCCATTTAGTAGCCCCATCAGCGATGTTAATTTTTCCTTGAATCCATCTCCAATTCCTTATTTCAGTTGCTTCTAGAATTGCACCTATCCGAAATGCCACAAATTGCTTATATTTCCTATGATCGGAATGTATCCAACTCAACACAGTTCTGGAATCGGACCAAAAATATTTCTCCTTAATTTCGACTGAGTGGCTGGCTGTAATTATTTCTGCAAGTTTTATTCCCAACATAGCGGCTTCAAGTTCTAATTTTGGTATTGAAATAGTTTTCAAATGAGCCACCTTTGTTTTGGCAGCGACAAGCATAATCTCAACTTCAACCCCATTCCTCACCCGAAAATATCCGACTGCTGCGTAGGCCGTCTCGCTGGCATCAACGAATATATGCAGTTGCACTGAACTATTGTTATTAAACGATAAGTGCTTAAGATATCGCCTTTCGATTAATATGTTCTTAACATCGGGTATAAATCTTTTCCATTTTCAAGATGTTGTGCTTGAATCTTTTCGTCCCATTCGATTGCGGACGCCCAAATATCCTGCAAAAGTATTTTTAATAGCACCAAAAAATTAGCTATTAATCCTAAAGGGTCAAATACTGACATTAGAACCTTCAAAACTTGTCTTTTTGTAGGCCGTATATCTTCAGCCAAGATTTCAGCTTTAATAGAAGACGCTTTAATTGAATACGAAAAGGAATCAGCAGAGGGTAACCACCACATACCAAGCACCTTTTCGGGTCCAGATAACCCATGCCAGCCAGTTGTCCTTTTTTCATAATTGGCTGCTTTATTTTTCACACTGTCAAGAACGGCTGCAGAATTCGACAAAAAATTTCTAATCTCAAAATTTCCTTCTTCATGTACCTTTATTACATCATTTGCTACTTTTATTGCTTCTTCTGTTGTATCAAAGCTATCGAGCCAGTTATCAACATAATGTTTTTCTGTGATTGTTAGAGCTGCTCTGGGAAATTTAGTAGCGAAATGTTTTGCATTTAAATTTTTAATAAATTGTGCGCAGAAGGGAGCGCTGGTTGAACCAAATATCAATACCTGCATAATATACTCTTCTATTATTTTTGTTTCTTGGTTGCGCCATAGAAATCGCTGCGCATGCTGATCGCACTTTCTTATTCCCACTTGATGGAACATCTCCCTTATGTCTGCTACGATGGCAATTGCTCGCTCTCGAAATTGAAATAAAATAGAAATAAGTGATGGCACTATATCGGGACCAGAAAATAACATTGAGGTAAGAGAAACTCCGTTCACTTTTGCGACGGCATCCCATACTATCCTTGTTTTGTCTGGTTTGTTTTGATTCACGACTGGAAATATTGGAAGATACCACACAGGGTACGAGTACGACTGTTGCACTTCCTCGTCATGTAATTTTCTGGCATATTGCTTTCGCACATACTCCCCTATCTGCATGTTGAGGTTGTTAAACAACTTTACATCTTTTTCCATTCTTTTTTCCAGATGTATTAATCGTCGCTCAGCCATATTACGGCTAGCAGGTATTTCTCTGTCCTCAGTCTTCCACAACAATGGCACAACAAACTTATTTCCTTCTTTAGTCCAGTTGTTTTGAATAATTGACATTGCTATTTCATCGTTCGCTGAAAGAAGCACATTTTTATTAACTGTTCGGGGTGATTCGATTGCCATGAATTCCTTAAAAAGCGTACTTAAGTTTTCATCTTTATATCTTATGCAGTCGCAGGCATGATAGTTAAAATAATTGCCTCGGTTTTTTTCAGGGTTGCTCTTTCTGGATTGGCAAGTATACGGTCCATATACAGTCCAGCCCAGCCTTGTTTTCGATGCCACCGGCTGGTTCTCGGATCCTTCCCGCGATCGAAGTGGAATAGTCAACTTCCATTGATCCAAACCAAGCAGGATTTGTGGTTTTGCATTGGAATAGGATTTTATGGGAATATTGCACAGATGCTGATATCTTTGGGTCAATTCTTCGACATTAATACTCTGCTTTGGAAGCTCCAGTGATTTTACTGTGTGTATATTTAAGATGTTGTACCTTTTGTTTGAATGTGCGGCTGTTATTTGTAGATTTACTTTTCTTGAAGCCTCCTCTGTGCGGTGTGTATTTGCTGTCCATTTGAGGCATAATGGCTGAGACTCGCCGACAACTCCTAATTTACCTGCAATTTCTTCATCCATAAGCGAAATAGATGAGCCGTCATCGAGAAATGCAAATGTTTGAACTTTTTTATTTTCATTATATAATATGATTGGTACAATACGGAATAAAATACTATTGTTTTCTAACCGATGTGAACAGTTCAATTTAGCATTCACAATTGGTGATGGAGTTTGCTGTTGCATTTTATGAAGCAGTTTATGTTGTTTGATTAAACAACCAGAAACACCGCAAGTTTTTATGAAGTGGCAACGATTTCTACCATGTTGACGCAGACATGTTTTGCAGCAGAAGTTCTTTTTTACAACCTCCCATATTTCACTTGTCCTCATTTCTAAAAACTTTTGGCACTGATCCAATTCCTTACAATTAAGTGAACACAAGGGGCATAACTTTTTTTTTTGTTGTGATTGTGCATTAAAATGATCATGTGCATTTAAAGATGCTTTAGTTCGGCGAGAAGAATTCATATTGATGGACATGTTAAGAGGGGTCACTTCCGAAGCTGAATGGGCAACATCAGCTAACCAATCGCTGAAAACCTTTAGGTCTATGGAATTTAATCCTTTTCGGTTGGTTCCCTAACTAAGGCGAATTTGAGGCGGCAGTCTGTCCGATAGTTCACGTATTAAAGAAGGATTTGCTAAATGATCGTGTAAACCAGTTGCTAACATTACAGCACAAGCGTTCTCTAGTGAGATAGAATTGAATTATAGTTTCAAGTCTGTCCGCTCGAGGTGGTGCTTCCATTCGTATTTTCTGTAAAAGATTATCGATTATCGCTTCAGGACGACCATAGAGCATTTGTAAAGTTCTAAGGGCGCCTGGTACCTGTTCCGGAAAAAAGAGTTTAATTCCTACATTGTCATGTGCACAACCTCTTAAACAATTTTGCAAACGTCGCAAATTATCATCGTTTGTGTATCCACAAGCAGTCGTAGAGCTGTTAGACCAGCTAATGAACATTGGCCATTCTTCGATGCGACCAGTAAAATTGACTTGCTCTTTGGCCATGAGCTGTCTGGCTGCCAATTGTTCCTTGTTTGGAACATAAACTGTGCAATTCGACTGATTTGCTATTGGAAGGCCACAAGGTTCATTAGAATTACACATGTTAACAGTTGAGGCGCGAGGGGGTGAAAAGTTTACATTTGACGGTTGTGTCGATGGTGTCTGATATGTGTTAGCTGCATTACCATTGAAAGTGCTATTCCAGAGTAACGAGTTACCATCGCGGTTAAATACGTTGTTATTTGGTTTATAGGAACCATTTGATTGGACATGACTGTGAGACTGAGTGGTATTACGACTGCACATTGTATTTGATACAGATGGCATTTTAACGTTGTAACATCATCATCACTGTCAGATCTTGTTTCATTTAGCATGGCATACTTCTTTTCTAAATATTCCTTGTCACGAATTGCTATCAACTGCCTAATATACCTTCAAATTGTCAACTATGTAAAAAAGAAGACAATGACGACATGGTTCAAGGCGACAATTGTGACCATTGGTATCATTTTATTTGTGTGGGTGTCAACGACGACGTAGCTGACCGTGATTGGGTTTGCATTAAATGTATTATAACGACGGACGGTGTTTCACCCGTCGATGAAACTATTATCAATCAGGTTACTTGCATTCAAACTCATTGTTCTCCACCTACAAGTCGCCAAGCTATCAGTACCATTTGTCAAGCCATTAATAGTAGTTCTCAAGCCATCAGCGTCCAAGCCATTTCCAAGCCAATCGCGTCCCATAGTTTCGATAATCCTCCTCAATTGCCACCAAGAATTCTTAGTAATTCACAAGTACATGTGGACCATAGTCTTCCAACGACCTCCGGAAACCTCCTCGCGTTTCGAAAAAAACATTGCGTCTGCCACATTGGTAGGTATAGGTGAAAATAGTGCATCTCATGCGACTACAATTTTCTCATCAATGCCTGATAGTTTTTCCTCATTGCGAGTTTCTGATTCGCAAAGTATAGCGCCAAGACCAACAAAAAAAAAAAAAAAGGTAGAGAGAATATATAAATGATTTACCATACGTTCTTGTAGCGAATTGTTGTTGGCTGATGCAATTGTTGAGTTTCCTTGAATTCCTGTGGCACGTGTAAGCGGTGATGATCTGACGATGTCGGTGGCGGTCGTTGCTGTTTTTTGCTGTGACTGAATGACTTGTGTCTATTAATATCGTTGCTAGTTTTTGCTTGATACAGGACTTCGGTGAACTCAAGGTGCGCGGTGCGCCTTCAAACAATAGCTCAATGTTTGGTAGCTACAGTTTACAAATGTAAACGAAATTAAAGAATGTTGATTCTCTGGCACCTGTAGCTTTCTCCGAATATAAGGAATGTGTGAATAAAACACTTTTGTTGTTTCTAATTCACACGGGTCTTTAATTTCCTAATATAATAAGAAATTTAATTATTTTACACTTTGTATTTTTAGAAACACTTACGTTTAGTTTATGTTCTACAGGGCTTTGAATGTACACAAGTTTAATTTATAATTTTAATACAGAATTTTGTTCTTTAAAATTTACTTTTGAGTTACTTTAAAATTACTTTTAAATTTATTCGATTCTCGAAATTTAGAAATCGGAAATAAAATAACTTAAACTTTATGTTTTTACGTATGGCGTTCAACTAATAAAAAATCCATCTTTGCAAGATGGAGGACTCTCTTTGTCAATTAGCATAGACATACAATTAAAGATGGACGGCAATTTAAAAATGGAAATCAAGTTAAAGATGGACGGCAAGTTAAAGATGGACGACAAATTATGTCTATTCATTTTGACGTCTATCTTTTAGCTTGGTAGTGCTACCAGGTTTGGCAACACTGTCAAACTATTTTTTGTTGTTGTTGTTGTTGTTGTTGTTGTTGTTGTTGTTGTTGTTGTTGTTGTTGTTGTTGTTGTTGGTGTTGGTGTTGGTGTTGGTGTTAGTGTTGGTGTTGGTGTTGGTGTTGGTGTTGGTGTTGATGTTGGTGTTGGTGTTGGTGTTGGTGTTGGTGTTGGTGTTGGTGTTGGTGTTGGTGTTGGTGTTGTTGTTGTTGGTGTTGGTGTTGGTGTTGGTGGTGTTGGTGTTGGTGTTGGTGTTGGTGTTGGTGTTTGTGTTGTTGGTGTTGGTGTTGGTGTTGGTGTTGGTGTTGGTGTTGATGTTGATGTTGGTGTTGGTGTTGTTGGTGTTGTTGGTGTTGGTGTTGGTGTTGGTGTTGTTGGTGTTGGTGTTGGTGTTAGTGTTGGTGTTGTTGGTGTTGGTGTTGGTGTTGTTGGTGTTGGTGTTGGTGTTGGTGTTGGTGTTGGTGTTGGTGTTGGTGTTGGTGTTGTTGGTGTTGGTGTTGGTGTTGGTGTTGGTGTTGGTGTTGTTGTTGTTGTTGTTGTTGTTGTTGTTGTTGTTGTTGGTGTTGTTGTTGGTGTTGTTGCTGGTGTTGTTGCTGGTGTTGTTGCTGGTGTTGTTGTTGTTGGTGTTGTTGTTGTTGGTGTTATTGTTGTTGGTGTTGTTGTTGTT